>CM050198.1:7702261-7714761 GCA_027475355.1 Coilia nasus
TGGACACAAATTCGGCTTCCTGCAGCCTCTCTGTCTCTGACTCTCTTGACGCAGTCTGTAGCAGCAGCATCAGCAGCAGCCACCCCACACACACTCACCAGCGCCCCCTGCTGCCCCCCGCCGTCCCCGAGCGCTTCCACCCCTACGCTGCCGCCTTGGGCTCAGAGGGCATGTCCTCCGGGCTGCACCAATGGGACGTAGAGGTGGGCGACAGCTCCAACTGGACGCTGGGCGCGTGTTACGCGTCCGTCAGGCGGTGGGCGGAGTTTGAGGCGTGCCCGGAGGAGGGGCTGTGGACCCTCAGCCTACGAGACGGCGTGCTGCTGGCCATGATGTCGCCGTGCGAGGCGGTGGTGGTGCCACCGTCACCCACGCTGGATGAGGGCCGACGGCGCCAACAGCCGCCGCTACCGCGGGTGGTCAGGGTGAGCGTTGATTGGGACGCGGGACAGGTGAGCTTCAGCGACGCCGAGAGACACACACACCTGTTCACCTTTACGCACACGTTCACCGAGCCGCTCCACCCCTACTTTGAGACCATCTGTAAGGAGCGAGCGCTGGTCGTACTGCCGCAGGGAGTCCGGGTGATGGTGGAGGAACTCCAACCTCCAGATTAGATCACGGCAACACAGACACAGACCATGGCCAAACAACAGGGGCAGAGCGTCTGATTTACATATGAGACATTTGTTTGTTTAAAACTGGAGCAAATTACAGCTCATGTCATGTCAATCAAAGAATGGAAACCTTTCTTAAACACTGGTTAGAAAGGTGTAATTATATCACAACCAAATGGCCTGACTGTATCTCTTTACTTTATTGAATATGTACGGTACATATATGTGAAAGATTACTCCCTGATTGTATATAGTTTTGTAATTGTGATGTTTTTTTCCCCTCATTGCTGTTTTCAGCCAGCATAAACAGAAAACACTAATAAAATATTGATAATAAGAAAAACTTTCAGCACCACAAAACCGTGTACTGTACTCAGTCACCCCACAACACCCCACTACTGCTCATTAAATCCCTTACTGTCAACGCCATAACTCAAAGTACCGCAATAGCAATGCAATAGTAATGGCTTATACAGCTGTGCTCACAAGTTTACATACCCTGGCAGAATTGATGATTTCTTAACCATTTTTTCAGAGGATATGAATGATAACACAAAAAATTTTTTTTTACTCATGGTTAGTGGTTGGCTGAAGCCATTTATTGTCAAACACCTGTGTTTACTTTATTAAATCATAATGACAACAGAAACTACCCACATGATTCTTTGAAGAATGGTTAAGAAGGCCTCAATTCTGCCAGGGTATGTAAACTTATGAGCACAACCGTATATTCTAAAAGCTTAAAGTCTTAGGAATCAATTTCTGTAAGGCACTTAATGCAAATATGCAAAGAGTCTGTGTGTGACAGTGGAGGAGCTCCAACCACCAGATCAGATCATGGCAACAGAGACCACATCTAAATAAGAGTGGCAGAGCTTCTGATCTTCATGAGACATTTGTTTGACCCAGCAGATGACCTGGTGCTGCTCTCTCGCGTTCTCTCTCTCTCTCACTCCCCAACACCCCACATCCCCCTCAATGGATCCCCTATCGTACTGTATGCACTACAGGTACTACTCGGAAAATTAGAATATCATGCAAAAGTTGTTTTATTCAGGCAATCCAACATAAAAGGTGAAACCAGTACATTTTATAGATTCATTACATGCAAAGTGAGATATCTCAAGCTTTTTGTTGTTGTAATTTTGCCGATTATGATTTGCAGCTTATTAAAACCTCAAACCCAAAAACTCAGAAAATGAGAACACTGTGAAAATCTTCAGTATTGTAGGCTCGAAGTGTCATACACTAATCAGGTAAGTAATGCAAAACACTTGCAAAAGGGTCCTGAGCCTTTAAAGTTGAGTTACAACTGAATTGCATGCACTTTTTCAGGATATTGTAATTTTCTGAGTAGTACCTGTATACCACAAAGAACGTTTGTACTTTACTTGTCACTCTCTGAAGTGCAATTTCCTCTCAGGGATCAATGATGATACTTTAAAAAGCATTAACTTAGTGAGTGTATGACTGGTCTACTGAGGCACTAACATGTGAAAACATCTCTGGTGCACCAAACTGAGTCTGAACACCTCAGGAAAACTGCAAAGCTTTGAATTCACCAGTACTGTCCGTCTTGGACAGTATCAACTTGCCAACAAATGTGTGTATGTGAGTATGGCAGTAGCCCCAAGGACATGTAAAAAGTCAAGTCTCCCCAGAGGAAGTGCTGTATCTTGACTTCAGTTTTTCCTGCCTGTCACCCTGGTGCTTGGGGACATTTGTTTTGTCATGTGTTCCATTGCCAGACTGCTGAAGCATTTTGAGCTACATCTTCTGGATAAGATGCTTTACAAGTAAAGATTATTATTATTACTATTATTATTATTAGTTAGGTGTGTGTTACCTGTGGAAGCCATGTTGGTGTGGCCTGGTTCTGTATTTGCATGCAGGTAATTGAAACCTTTCTTTTCTGCCTCCATGATCCAATACATTTATACAATGTACAGTTTGGAGAAAATATCTGATATATCATCTCATTACTTGATCATTATTCATTTTACCTAATTTCTTGGTCATACACTAATAAAGACATTTCGAGTTATTTTCCTAACAGGCAGATAGACGGCAGCAGAAACATAACCTCCTTTGGCAGAGATTAAAAAAAGACAGTGAACAAAGTTTTTATCTCATTAGAGACGGAGCATTTATTTCCCCTTCCACTCTTTAACACAATAAAACCTGAAGCCAAGTCTCATCTCAAGTGTGCCCATCCCCTTCAAAAAAAGATCTTTAAAATGTATATTTTTAAACATAAATGTTCTTTCAGTACCCTTCCACAGTTCCGCACAGGTAAACTAAACAGTAGCATTTATTTTTGGGGGTAAGAAAGAAATATTTGCTGCTTTCTACCATCTTTAATTTAAATGCCCACACGTATTAGTCGGGTTCAGCTCAATATACAGTACAGAAAGGTGAGTTCAAAACAAGCATAAAAAAAAATAATTCTCTTCAGTATCTGACTGTTTTTTTTTTGTGGGGTCAATGTAGAGGGGGCAGGGATGTTGGGGCAGATTCCTTCCTTAGTGCTGGTGGAAGTTGTTCGGGTTCTCTGTCGATATTTACAAACAGGCACACAGGCACTTATGGGCTTCTCAGTGTATTAAAGGCATAGTAGTCAATGTGTTGCTGTGTAGCATTTCCTTCCTCTAGTGTGTGGTACAAAGACTTCATGAGTGGATCGTACAGCAGCAGGTGACGTCATCTCAGCTTATGTGGAGATACATTGAATGCATACAAGAAAAAAAAAACACACACACACACACACGTGCCTGTATGTATCCCAAACACACGCACACACCCACAATCTCTCTCTCTCACACACACAATACACACACACATACAGAATCTCTCTCTCTCACACACACAATACGCACACACATACAGAATCTCTCTCTCTCTCTTCCACGTTTTCTCTCACATACACACACACACAATTAGAGTAAATGGTTAGTACAGTAACATTCTAGTCTGCATTGATATATCAGATTAGACTTGCATACAAGTCTGTGCTTCTCTATCAGGGACTTAAAAGCTCTCTCCTGCATCAGAGCCAAACCCCTCTGAATGCAACCGCTGGACTACCCACACCTACCTCTGCCTCACCCCCTTTTGACATTTCACCCACACATACAGTACACCAGTCTAAGGGCTTCTACAGTAGCAGCCAGTGACCTAAATTAGTGTTAGTTACCTGCTCCTCCGTCTTCCACAGTAGCAGTAGCAGACACTCTTGCTGCTATGCAGCAAATAACCCTGTTAGCAACATTAGGCTGACCCATGATAAAGGCTATGATAAAAGAAACAGTCCAGACAGGAATGGCAATAGAAAGGCAGTCAAGATGGGAGCCACAGTTTGACAGAAGAACAGCTCGTAGAGCGATCACAGGAGATCAGTCCAGGTAGGACCATTGATGGATGAGCAGTCTCTGGATAAGCACAACGGTTCAATCAAAGCACGCACATCCTAAATGAACACTGGGAGCAGGACCAAAAGGCAGTCAACATAAGTAGAAAAAAAAAGTCAGCTCGACCAGAATTTATGCTCCCAAGGTTATTTTAGTAAAAAACCATGACGTTTCGGGCTCTCACCCTTCCTTCCTGAGAAAGGGTGAGAGCCCGAAACGTCACGGTTTTTACTTAAATAAACTTGGGAGCATAAATTCTGGTCGAGCTGACTTTTTCTTTTCTACTTATACAGTCTCTGGATAAGCATCATGATAGAACAATGCAGACACGTCATGATACAGGATCGGTCCACATAGACGCATTGATGGATCAGTCCAAACAGAATGGTGATGTGACAGAAGAAAGGATAAAGTTGGATAAAGTTGAAAATGGAGGTCCACCATGGTTTTTGACAGTAGTTCTAGGCTGTGTTTGGTTAATAACCCGACCTTTAGGTTGTGGTACAGTACATACAGTACGCCTGATGAAGATCCAGAGAATCGAAACGTTGCATGTTTTCTAATTAAATCGAGTTTAATTTTTGGCACAAAAGTGCAGTGTGCAGACCAACCTTCTTCTGACATGATTGTCTAGCACCTGTGAAAAATTATTTTGGATGTGCGCACCCGCTTTTCAAAACACTGACCTTTAGGTCGGTCAAACTGTAGCTTGTGACCTTCAGCGTGTCAGTCACATGTTGGTGTGACACCACATCCCTCTGGCTACTATAAATAATGACCTATAAGTAATAAAACCAACAGTGGCTTTTCATGGTGTGCATGTCCCTTCTTCCAGCTACGTGCGAACAACCCAGAGCACTTCGCATCACAGCACACACCTCATGTACCCCCTCCTGCCCTGTCCATTCACCATCCAGATGTAGCAGAGCTGGACACCATCAGATCCACATCGAGGCCAAGACCCATTCAGAGCGGCACCAGGCCCAGATCAGAACCAGTTTGGGGCCAGATGAAACCCCAAAAATCATGTTGATGACTGTCTGGGCTGCTTTGTTGAAGAAAGAAAAGAAAGAATGTCCCTTTGTGCCGTGGGTGTGTCTGTTTACTTGGGGTGTGTACTGTAGAGGGGTAGGTGGACATTCCAGGTTCAGAAAGTAAAAGTCCTGCCGCATATTTGTTCCAGCCAATTCACTCATCCACCTGATCGTAGGCAGGTGAGATAATTAGTGAAATCACCTGTGTTGAGAGCACAGCCAGAAGGAATACATGGCAGGACTTTGACTTTGTCCGCCTCTGTGTAGAGGGGCAGGTGGGTGTGGGGGTGTGATCAGAATGTGCTGGTGACGAGCACCCCACCTACAGTACCACCCCACCCATTTGTCACCCCAAAATATCCTTTCACTAGACACACACACACACACATAGTGTACATACATGTGCTTAACCATACAAAATAAAAAAACTCTTTACATAAACTGTTAACATAATTATTTGTGTGACACAAACAGGGATAAGCCATTGGGCTGTGTTTGTGGGTGCTTCAAAGTGTCTCTTTTCGTCTGCAAGCCTGTACAACTGATATGTGTCATCCAACAATCCTAGTAAGTCTTCTAGTCAAAATGGTCATCTGTTTGTATAATAAAGAAAGTCAGTCAAGCCATCGAGATCTTTGAGTATGTGCGTCCATCAATCCTTTTGAGAGTTACCCAACTGGTAATCCATATGCACATCAGTTCATGATGACCTCTTGTTAGATTCTACTGTACGTCAGTTCTTCTGTCCACCTCCTCATCCATTCATCATTTCATCTGTTCTATCATCCACCTATCCATCCATCCATCCATCCATCATCCCTTGTCTTTAATTGATCCATCTATCCATCCATCATTTCTTGTGTTAAATCCGTACATGCATGCTTCCATCCGATCCATCCATCCATCCATCCATCCATCCATCCGTCATCCCTTGTCTTAAATTTATCCATCTATCCATCCATCAGTCCTCGTGTTAAAAATCTATACATGCATGCTTCCATCCAATCCAATTATTTATCCATCTATCCATCCATCCATCTATCCATCCATCCATCCATCCTCCCTTCTGTCAACTCCATACATCCATCCATCCACTCTATCTATCCACCCATTCTCAAGTGTAAGTATGCTGGTTGATTGGTCAGTCCGTTTTTTCTTTTTCTTTTGTCTTTACGTACACTAGGGTCTATGTGCCACTCACCACAGACATCTGCCACTCATCACAGACATCTGCCTACTTAACTAGTGTTTTTTTGTAACTCTAGGGAATGAGCGACGGAACTCAGAGACACACTCTTCCTTCCGTGATGGCACTATACAGGTCATCCGTCATGGCCTCATAACGCCCCACCCGACTGTTCAGAAAGTAGATCCGGTCGGCAGAGTGCCGTGGGTCGAATCCTTCCCTCTGCAGTCGCGTCTTCTGGATTTTAAAGGTTCCTGAGAGTGAGAGAGAAAGAACGAAAGAAAGAAAAAAAGAAAGAAGGAGAGAAAGAAAATAATCCTTAACAAGATTAGTGAATTATTGAAAGACAAAATATCTACAGGCCTCCCCGAAACTGTCTTCATCTTTAACATGCAAACAACTTGAGCTAACTTGTTGAGCGCTGTGGTGCAGTTGGCTAATAAACTGAGATCCAGGCTCCCCAACCACCCCTGCCTCCACCCCCCATCTCTCTCATATCTTCACTGTCCTATTATTTAAAGGCACTAAAACTGCCCGACAAAGGCAAAGTGCAGTAACTACGTGAACACTGAAATTGGGAAAAATGCCTTTAAAGTTGTCATACTTCCCAGTCAAACATGTAAATATGTTGTAGGTATAATAGTGGTGTTTCTTTTATGTACTTTCTTAATAGGAAGAACCAAGATATTTAGTCACAAAACAAAAGAGGTGTTATAAAGTCATCTTTATAGTTATAAAGTCATCTCCAGTCTAAACTCAAGTCTTGACAAAATAAAAACACACACACACACAAAAAAAAAAAACAGAGGGTACTAACCTGTGGTGTCGACCTGTGGAGAGAGACGCAGGAAGACCGGTCTGGCGTAGGGAGGAAGTGCAGCCTGGACCTCCCTCAGGAATGCCTCGCAGTCAAAACCACCCGTAGACTGAGCAATGGTCGCCATGCCTGCCTTACCCTCCGCACCTGCAGGGGGAGACAGAGAGCCATCACGGGACAATATCTGAAGAAGAAGACTCATTTAAAGTCAACTTGATTCATTTCAAAACAAACATTTATTACACAGCTCGCCAAAGTTAATAATAGGAGTAAAGTTTAAGTAGACATAGGGTTACAGTAGATGTAGCGGTATTGTAAGTTGATAAAAGTGGTACAGTTCATGTAGAAATTGGATTATAGTAGGGTGGGGTTATTGCTGGCTAATAATAGTGATATTAGGCAGTGTAGGCAGACATAGGGTTATGGTAGGGTTTAGGGTTATCACAAATCAATAATAAGGGTACAGTTCAAGCAGAGATTGGGGTATAGTAGAGTTGGGGTTAATATAGGAGTACAGGAGTACTGTAGGAGTACAGTAACAGTAGAGTCAACATTATAGTAGCAGCAGAGTTATTATAAGTTAATAAATAGTGAGAGTAAAGTTAGCATAGACATAGGGTTATGATAAGGGTAGGGTTACTGTAAGTAAATAGTGAGAGCAAAGTTAGAGTAGCCATAGGCTTATGATATGGCCAGGGTTAGGCTCCATCTAACAGTCTTTCCTCTTCGTCTTACCTTTCCCCCCTAGTTTTGCGTGTTCATTATTTTACGTTGAAGTAGCCATAGGACATGACATAGCCAGGGTTATTTTAGGTTGATAATGAGACTAAAGTTAGAGCATGATTGTGATGATTATGAAAGGGGGGGTGGGGTTACTGTTTGGGTGCTCACCTGGGACAGGTACCCCGTACACTGCCACGTCCGTTTGGCCCAGTAGGCCGCTCAGAGTTCCCTCCACCTCCGTGGTGGAGACGTTCTCCCCCTTCCAGCGGAATGTGTCGCCACTACGGTCCCGGAAGTACATGTAGCCCAGGTCATCCATCACCAGAACATCACCTGGTGCAGGGAGGGAGAGAAGGGTGAGGACAGAGGAAGGGAGGGAGGGAGGGAGAAGGATGATGAGGGATGAGAAGAGAGGGAGAAGGATGAGGAGGGAGGGAGAGAGGGAGGTAGAGAGGGAGAAAGATGAGGAGAGAGGGAGAGAGGGAGGGAGAAAGGGAGAGATATGAGGAGAGAGGGATAAGGGTAAGGAGGGAGGGAGGGAGAAGGATGAGAAGAGAGGGAGAAGGATGAGGAGGGAGGGAGAGAGGGAGAAGGATGAGGAGGGGGGGAGAGAGGGAGAAGGATGAGGAGGGATGAGAAGAGAGGGAGAAGGATGAGGAGGGAGGGAGAGAGGGAGGTAGAGAGGGAGAAAGATGAGGAGGGAGGGAGAGAGGGAGGGAGAGAGGGAGAAAGATGAGGAGGGAGGGAGAGAGATGGATGAGGAGGCAGGGAGAAAGAGAAGGATGAGGACAGAGGGAGGGAGGTAGAGAGGGAGAAAGATGAGGAGGGACAGAGGGAGAAGGATGAGGAGGGAAGGAGAGAAAAATGATGAGAGGGAGAAAGATGAGGAGACAGGGAGAGAGGGATAAGGGTAAGGAGGGAAGGAGAGAAAAATGATGAGAGGGAGGAGAAGGATGAGGAGAGAGGGAGGTAGAGAGGGAGAAAGATGAGGAGTGCAGAAGGATGAGGAGGGAGGTAGAGAGAGGTGGATGAGGACAGAGGGAGGGAGGGATAAAGATGAGGAGAGAGAGAGAGGGATAAGGGTGAAGAGGGAAGGAGAGAGGGAGAGGGATGAGGAGTGCAGAAGGATGAGCAGGGAGGTAGCGAGGGAGAAGGATGAGCAGGGAGGTAGCGAGGGAGAAGGATATGGAGATAGGGAGGAAGGGAGGGAGAAAGGAACAAGGATGAGAAGAGAGAGGGAGAGAGAGAGGGAGAGAGAAAAATGAGGAGGGGAAGAGAGAAGGATGATGAGAGAGAGAGAGGGAGACAGAAGAGACAGAGAGAAACTTTCAGTCATTGAATTAACTGTACTCCACTTTATGACCAGCAAAATGCTTCACTCCCTCCCAGAAAAATAAATAAATAAATAAAATAAACTGAGAAGCATGAAGGAAAAAAGTGACAAGGGCATTATATATAAGTGCACCTGACAGGTAGGCAGAGTCTCCCTCCTTGAAGACATTGTGTGCGATCTTTTTGTTGGTGGCGTCCTGGTTGGCGTAACCGTCGAAGCGCCGCAGAGGATCCTGCTGGTTTATCTTCCCCACGAGCAGCCCAGACTCCCCTTTACACACAAACAACATCGACAGACAGACGGAGAAAGCAGATGTTTACCCTGCCCTACAAAGGCAAAGTGCAGTAACTACGTGAACAGAAAAACTGAGAAAAGTGACTCCCTTTACTCACAAACAACATCGACAGACAGACGGAGAAAGCAGATGTTTACCCTGCCCTACAAAGGCAAAGTGCAGTAACTACAGGAACAGAAAAACTGAAAAAAGTGACTCCCCTTTACACACAAACAACATTGTCAGACAGACGGAGAAAGCAGATGTTTACCCTGCCCTACAAAGGCAAAGTGCAGTAACTACGTGAACAGAAAAACTGAGAAAAGTGCCTCCAAGGTTGACATACTGCCGAGCCAAACATGGTGTACGTGATGCTTTTATCTAGTTTCTAAATAGCAAGAAGCAAGAGATTTAGTCACAGAGACAAGGAGGTGTTATGTCAAGTCAATGTTCAGTCTAAACTCAATTTCACAAAATATGTAATGACTGCCTTTTGTCTTTGTAGGGCAGTATTGTCCAATAATGCTTCCTTCTAAATGTGAACTTGTCTCAAGTCTAATACCTCACTTGTCCTGAAGACCAAACATGACTTACAAGGATACAACTTGGTCTGCCAGTCCCATCAGGGGGAGAAAAATGCCTTCAAACAGGGCATGCCCTGTCAAACACTTTGTATGTATAATAGTGGTGATGCTTTTATGTACTTTCTTAATAGGAAGAAGCAAAATATTTAGTCACAACACAAAGGAGGTGTTACAAAGTCCATTTCCAGTCTAAACTCAATTTGACAAAATATGTAAAAAGTGCCTTTAAGCTTTTTAGGGCAGTACATGTAAGGATCATAAAGGACATCCATGCAACAGGTCTATAAGTCTTACCTGGCCTGCAAGTCCCACCTGATCTAATGATCTTGAGTCTCACCTGGGCAACAGGTCTACAGGTAAAGGATTTTAGAGCTCACCCGGGCAACAGGTCTACAGATAAAGCATCACAGAGCTCACCTGTGAGACCGGTCTGTAAATGTAAGGATCATAGAGCTCACCTGTGCGACAGGTCTATAGGTCTTACCTGGCGTGCAAGTCCCACTTAATCGAACAATCTTTAGTCTTATCTGGGCAACAGGCCTACAGGTCTAAGGATCTTAGAGCTCACCTGTGCGACAGGTGTATAGGTATAAGGATCTTGGAGCTCATCTGGGCAACAAGTCTACAGGTTTAAGGATCATAGAGCTCACCTGGGCAACAGGTCTACAGGTCTAAGGATCTTAAAGGTCACCTGGGCAACAGGTCTACAGGTATAAGGATCTTAGAGCTGACCTGTGCAACAGGTGTATAGGTCTAAGGATCTTAGAGCTCACCCAGGCAATGGGTCTCTACAGGTATAAGAATCTTAGAGCTCACCTGTGCGACAGGTGTATAGGTCTCACCTGGCCTGCAAGGGATACACAGCCCCTGGCTGTCCCGCACCAGCTCCATGGTCTCCTCGTTGACCTTCACCAGTTGGATGGGGTACACGTTGGGCAGGATCCTGCTGTTGAAGCCACATGCCCCCACCTGGTGGGTTGACCACATTACCAAAAATAATAAATGGACAGTAATATATTTTGCTATTAACGGAAGTAAAAGGATACTCTTTTTACTGTATCGATATATATACCTCTTATGATAAATGACATTCCCAACATAGGATATGTAGTTTACAAAGCAAACTATTCAGTGTCATTTACTATATCACCCCATAATGACAAACTAAATGGAAAGCTCACTAAAGTATTTAAATGACATGTTAAATATTCCCTTCTAACCATTTGCCATCTGCTTAACTATAAAATCCATAACAAAACAGATTAATGTCTCTGAGGCAAATTAAATCTCACCCAACCCCAGGTACAACTGCCCATACACGCACAAACACACCAGGGATGGAAATTCACACCAGTCATCAGCCACCAGCCACATGCTGGTAAAACATGAGAGTGGCTGCTAAATTTTGGACGCAAAATGGCTGGTGAATTTTATTATGTATTTTGTGAGTGGCTGGTAAAAGCTCATATTTTGCAAAGTTAATTTACACCCCTGAAACAAACACACACACACACACACACACACACACACACACATATAATGACTTACAGCCAAAGACATATTCTTTCCCCTGCCTGTCTTTACCCCCTGCGCCCCCTCACCTTTCCGTCCATGTTGGCGATGCTGCAGTTGCACTCGGTGGCGCCGTAGAACTCTCCGACCTGCTTGACCCGGAAGCGCTCGGTGAAGGCCTCCCAGACGCTGGGCCGCAGGCCGTTGCCCACGGCCAGACGCACGCGATGCGACGTCTCAGACGGACGGACAGGCTGAGAGAGCAGGTACCGGCAGATCTCGCCGATGTACTGCACCACCTGTCGTGTTTTAGGGGGACAGCACAAGGTTTTACTCCTGCAACTGAACTGTCTGTTTACAGTTGCATTGTGCATTTTGTGTAGGCTGAAAATAAGTATTATAATAAACATATATAATGTATAATATGTAATAATAATTTATATACAATACACAATAATGAGTTGATGTTTTACTCCTACAACTGAACTGTCTATTCACAGTTGCACTGTGCATTTTGTACAGGTTGAAAATAACAGTGTTTTCCCCAAAGCGTCTAAGCGTATCGGCACCGATACGCTTCTTTTTTCGCCGATACGCATCAAGTTTTGCCGAGACGCTTTCATAAAATGCCGATACGCTTAAAAATCATGCACAAAAACATTCCCCCGGGATTTTCCCCGAACAAGAAGCCCCAATGTAGTCAAATGTAGGCTGCGTTTTTTAGGAAACTTCCGTGGTGGGTGTGTAAACTACTATACTGGCGAAACTGGCCAATCACATGCCGATTACAGTGCTCCTTTGTTTTTTTTTCGCCAGTCAGCTGTATCAGAGAGTATTGTAGAATCTAAGATCTTTAACGCAAACCTCGGGGCTACTAAAACTGCCTGACTTTGACTGTAAATGCTACACAAGAAGGAAGGAGAACGCTCTCCTTGGGACATGCTCATGTAGCAAGAAAACTTTCTCCACAGTGTACAGAATGCGATCGGATCATCTAGCTGCTGGAAGAGAGT
>CM050198.1:7719761-7727261 GCA_027475355.1 Coilia nasus
CGGGCCAGTGTGCTCAACTCTCTGAAATGGTCAGGAAACTCTATGGTTGTCAATTTAGCACTGTAGTCAACAATGCTCCCCCATTGCATTCTCTTTGTTCATGTATTTACCTTTAAGAGTGAGTTTTTTTAATATTCTAAAGGAAGACTATGTTCTAGAACAATGTCACAAATGTGAAATTTCACATGATATTCTATGGAGCCCAACAATCTTGACAACTGTTATCCTCACAATTAACTCTTAAACAGTACTTGAGGTAAACACACACACACACATATTACTGTATATATATACAGTACAAGCCAAAAGTTTGGACACACCCTCTTATTCAATGTCTTTTCTTTATTTTCATGACTATTTACATTGTAGAGTCTCACTGAAGGCATCAAAACTGCGAATGAACACATACTTAACAAAAAAGTGTGAAATAACTGAAAACATGTCTTATATTCTAGTTTCTTCAAAGTAGCCGCCCTTTGTTCTGATTACCACTTGCTACAACGTAAATAGTCATGAAAGTAAAGAAAACGCATTGAAGAAGAAGGTGTGTCCAAACTTTTGGCCTGTACTGTGTATATATATATATATACATATATATGGTTAGGGAGTTGGTCTTGGGTTCAGAGAGTTGCAGGTTTAAATCCTGCCCTATCCATGGCTGAAATGCCCGTGAGCAAGCCATCTAACCCCTCACTGCTCCAGGGACTGTAACTGAAGCCCTGTAATTATCTCTGTATCTGTATCTCGCTCTGTATTTGCGCGTCAGCTAAGTGTAATGTAATGGTAATGGTAAATATATTGGTTTGATCCTTGTGCAGTTACAATGTCCATTCAGAATGCTGATGCCTCACATTGTACAGTTAGCATCAAGACATCATCTTGTGGCGCGACAAAACAGCTACTGGCAGGGTGAGACTATGGGCAAACCAGGGCTTAGGCAGAGGTTACCCTCTCCAGTGTGCAAAACCAGGGCTTAGGCAGAGGTTACCCTCTCCAGTGTGCAAACCCAGGGCTTAGGCAGAGGTTACCCTCTCCAGTGTGCAAAGCCAGGGCTTAGGCAGAGGTTACTGTCTACAGTGTGCAAAGCTAGGGCTTAGGCAGACGTTACCATCTATAGTGTGCAGGGTGAGACTATGGCAAACCCAGGGCTTAGGCAGAGGTTACCCTCTGCAGTGTGCAGGGTGATACTATAGGCAAACCAGGGCTTAGGCAGACGTTAGCCTCTATAGTGTGCAGGGTGAGACTATGGGGAACCCAGGGCTTAGGCAGAGGTTACCCTCTCCAGTGTGCAAAACCAGGGCTTAGGCAGAGGTTACCCTCTCCAGTGTGCAAAGCCAGGGCTTAGGCAGAGGTTACCCTCTCCAGTGTGCAAAGCCAGGGCTCAGGCAGAGGTTACCCTCTCCAGTGTGCAAAGCCAGGGCTTAGGCAGAGGTTACCCTCTCCAGTGTGCAAAGCCAGGGCTTAGGCAGAGGTTACCCTCTCCAGTGTGCAAAGCCAGGGCTTAGGCAGAGGTTACCCTCTCCAGTGTGCAAAGCCAGGGCTCAGGCAGAGGTTACTGTCTATAGTGTGCAGGGTGAGACTATGGGAAACCCAGGGCTCAGGCAGAGGTTACTGTCTATAGTGTGCAGGGTGAGACTATGGGAAACCCAGGGCTCAGGCAGAGGTTACTGTCTATAGTGTGCAAGGCCAGGAGTGACTGTGTGTTCTGTGCTACTCACCTACTGTGCACCACAATAGCAGCTTTCGGCAGCCCTGTGGTCCCTGAGGTGTAGATATAGAACAGCCTGTCTGAAGGGGAGAGAGAGAGAGAGAGAGAGAGAGAGAGAGAGAGAGAGAGAGAGAGAGAGAGAGAGAGAGAAAGGGAGAGAGAGGGAGGGGGAGAGAGAGGGAGAGAGAGAGAGAGAGAGAGAGAGAGAGAGAGAGAGAGAGAGACAAGAAAGACGAACATGAAAAAAGGGTAGAGATTGCATACAGGACACATACAGAATTGCTGGTTTTAGCAACTTACAGCATGACATGCTTAATGGCGATTAACGTTGAAGGACAACAATTGTGGGGGAAAAAAAAAAAAAAAAAAAACATTTAATGCTGCACAACATTTTAAATGTGCCACCAATATGTCACCTCAGCATCCCTTTCTGACACTGCTGGTTGTACACTGAATTGTATGAAAGCTATATTTGCCATGTGCCTATCTACCACCCAGAGAGACACCTAAGGAAGCTCCTTTTGGGTCCATATGCTTTGGTCATACATTCTTGAATGCAGCTTGTTAACTTAGACTTAGACCATGTGTTAAGATTCCATTGGAAGACAATGCTTTGAGACTTCCTTAAAAGTGGCGGTTAAGGTAACAGACTTATGACCGCAGGGTCGAATCCGCCAACTGCCAGTAGCGCCACTGAGGTACCCTGAGCATGGTGCCGTCCCCACGCACACACACACACACACACACACACACACACACACACACACACACACACACACACACACACACACACACACTGAGGTGCCCTGAGCATGGTACCGTCCCCACACACTGCTCCCCGGGCGCCCCCTGCTCACGTGTGTGATGGGTTAAATGTTGTCAATCAACTTTGCAGTCAATTTTGTTGTGTTTGCTGTGGTGTGGTGTGGTGTGTAATCGCAATGACACTGGGTGCTATTTGTTTGTTTGTTAAAAGAGTATGCACATACATTCTCCATTAGAACGTTCGAAGAAAGCGTCCATCAGATGTACACTTGTGGAATAAAGAGATATTTTATTTTAGCGGCCAGCTTTCTCGACTCATTCGTGTCTCTCTGCCCCTCCCCCCACCACACACACACACACACACACACACACACACACACACACACACACACACACACACACACAGAGACAACCTGACTGAGAGGACACAGGGGCTGTGTTTTAAGTAGAGAGGCGGAGACCTCCATGGTAGTGTCCTTCACCTTTTACACACAAACTCACACTCACACACACAAATTATCTCATCTAGCATGCCACATCACACACATACTCACATGCGCCCATGCACAGAGAGAAAGAAAGAGAGAGAGAGAGAGAGAGAGAGAGAGACAGAGAGAGAGACAGAGAGAGAGACAGAAACTGAGAGAGGGGAAAGAGCAATAAACAACACACACACACACACACACACACACAAACACACACACTTTAAATATAGCCTTAATCATGTGGCAAATGATGGATAAGCAAGCATCTGGAGCCACCTGTCAAAACAAAGACAGAAACACAAGCAAAATTGCACGCACACACACACACACACACACACACACACACACACACACACACACACACAGTATATAGACGCACTCATGCGAGTGCACACACAAATGGAATGTCAACTATGTTCATGTTTATATTAGCAGTTTTTTTTCTTCCACACACACACACACACACACACACACACACACACACACACACACACACACACACACACACACACACACACACACACACAGGTGTTGGTCTGGCCTGTCAACATTGTGACTGGTTAGTCTGGTCAGGCAGCATGCGTGTGCGTGTGTGTGTGTGCACGTGTGTGCGTGTGTGTGTTAAGCTCTGTGAGGTCATTATGCCCTGAATGACCACAGATGCTTCTCCTGTTGACAATCCCTGGGTTGTTTACACGTATATAACCTTTCTACATTGCTCATTTAACAGATATCCCCTTTCTATATCGCTTTTGCAACACAAACCACATAAAAAAATAAATTAAAAAAAACTTTGTAACATGTTGCTAATTTTGTTTCACACGTAGCTATCTTTTTCTACATATGTAGTTATTTTTTTCTTACTCCTGTGCAGCTCTCAAATGTACGTAACTATGGTTACGTGCCACCATTTTGCTTTGTTTATTTGGTGTCACTGTCGGTCACTGTTGTTTGTCTCCAACATGTTCCAGACACAACATGCTCTTTTGCCTAATTCACTGCCAGCTTTCTGTCATGACCTGCGTTGGCAGATTTTCACAGTCTGCTTGCTGTAATGTTTTCCATCATGTTTGAAGCGGACAGCAGTTCTCTACTGCTCGAAAAGTCATGCAATTTAAAGCAGCACTATGGAACTTTTTCGAGTTAATGAATCATCTTCATACGTCGGTAGATGGGGAGCTGCAGTACTGCATCACTGCCACAGTCCTTCTGACTTAGGAATCCGAATGATCTTGACTCAGTTCATTTACATGCTAATGTTAAATATGTAACATTTATTGATATTATATTAATGTAATATTGTTATGTTTACTTAGCCTGGTAAACCAGCTTCTCGTACAACACTGCATTTCATAGAGAGGGTCTATGGCTGTGCTTCCATTGACATGGTTGTGTCAGGCAGAATCTTGCCTGACTGAACAGAGGGAGTGTTTGTGAGTGATGACGTCGACTTTGCGTGCTACATTTGAATTTCAGTGCGTAGGCAGGCTTATAGCTAGTCCAAAGCGGTGTAGCCAGGCTAACTGCATGTGTCACGACCAGGTTAAAGGCAGATCCAATCTTTTTAAACTTCAGCAGAGTCTACACCTCCAGGAAGAATTTGTTCACTGATTGGTCAGACAAGATTCTACCTGAGACAACCATGTCAATGTACGAAATGCAGTGTAGTACGAGGGACTGGTGTACCAGGCTAATGTTAACTTACAGTTTTACTAGATTACACCCACTCCTGTGTGAGAAAGATTGCAGCAATAATATTATAATCTTTAGCCAGTTGACTTCCATGCTAATGTTAAATCTACTATATTGACTTTTTATGTTAATGTTAACTGACATATTTGCTGTATTTTTGCTACAGTCTCGCTCACACAGGAGTTGGTATAATCCTGAGCCAGTTGGTATAATCCTGAGCCAGTTGTGTTTCATGATAATGTTACAGTGGAAGTGGTCCTATTATCAGCAAAGTGCCTATCATCAGCCATTTCTGTTGCTGTTCCACTTAATATGAGGCTTTGCCCAATGCAAAAAAAAAGTTATCCCTGTGAAAATAGACAAATGTATCTACAGTAAACGTTTGGTTTGAATAAGAGAACTTATAACATTTCTTTTAAAACTGATTTTGCATCCAAATGTGTCTCACCACCTGGCCGCTAATAGACTTGCTTATGTTAAATTACAGTGTAACTGCATTATTGCGGCGGTCTCCCTCACACAGGAGTGATTTTGCATCCAAATGTGTCTCACCACCTGGCCGCTAATAGACTTGCTTATGTTAAATTACAGTGTAACTGTATTATTGAGGCGGTCTCCCTCACACAGGAGTGGCTGTAATCCTTTCACTTCCTCTCTGCTCGCGCCTTCTTTGTCGTCATCACCCTCTTTTTCCTCTCCTTTCTTTCTTCTCCGGTTTCCTTCCGTTACTGACTGAACTTCACTGAGCCCTTCTTTGTCGTCATCACCCTCTTTTTCCTCTCCTTTCTTTCTTCTCCGGTTTCCTTCCGTTACTGACTGAACTTCACTGAGCCCTTCTTTGTCGTCATCACCCTCTTTTTCCTCTCCTTTCTTTCTTCTCCGGTTTCCTTCCGTTACTGACTGAACTTCACTGAGCCCTTTTCATGTGCGCTCGCACACACACACACACACGCACGCACACACACACGCACACCTACCCATGGCCAAAAACACACACACACACACACACACACAGCCAATAAGGCACACCCGCAAACACACACTCCCCCACACAGCCAAACACACACACACACACACACACACACACAGACACACAGTCACAAACACGCACACACCCAAAACATGCACACACACAGCCAATAAGACACACACAAACACATACTCCCACACACAGCCAAACACACACACACACACACATACACACAGCCAAAAACACATACACACAAACACAGGCTCCCGGCCCCTCATTCCCTTTTGTCTGTAACACACACACACACACACACACACACACACACACACACACACACACACACACACATACACACACACACACACACACACACACACACACACAGCCGGCATTTGTATTCTTCTCTTTCACGCTCAGCCACAGCGACACACACGCACACACACAGCCACAGCCACAGCCACACACACACGCACACACACACACACACAGTCCTCTCATTCCCCTCACACCCTCATTCACAAATGCCCTGCACTCAGCTGGTATGTGACCTTTGGCCTACTTTCCCAGCACAGTCTCTCTCTCTCTCTCCCTCCCTCTCTCTCTCTCTCTTCCTCCCTCCACAGTCTTCCTCTCCTATGTCCCTCTCCTTTCTCCCTCTATCTCTCTCCCTCTCTTTCTCTCTTCCCCCCTCTCTTTCTCCACAATCACCCCTCCCACCCCATCTCTACCTCCCCCTCTCTCGCTCTCTCCAGTCTCCCTCTCCAGTCTCCGTCTCCCTTACACTCTCTTTCTCTCTCTGTCTCTCTCTCCCTCTCTCTTCTTCCCTCCACAGTTTCCCTCTACCCTTTATGTCTCTCTCTCTCTTTTCCCTCCCTCTCTCGCCACAGTCTAGCCCTCTTTCTCTCTCCCTCTCTCTACCTCCCTCTCTCTCTCCAGTCTCCCTCTCCAGTGTCCCTCTCCCTTACAGTCTCTCTCTCTCTATCTCTCCCTCTCTTTCTCTCCCTCTCTTTCTCTCTCTCTCTCACACACACACACACGTTTGAGTGAGTCTGTGTTTAATCTCAGTAGGCAGGCCTGCTGTCTCATGCCAGTGTGTGTGTGTGTGTGTATGTGTGTGTGTGTGGCATATAAACTTTACCCTGGGCCTGCTGTTGAAATCCTTTCATTTCAACATTTTAGCCCCCCTTCTCTCAAACACACACGTGCGTGCCCACACAAACACACACACACACAGACACATGCACACACACACGCATTGTGTTGTCATCATTTTAGAACCCCTTCTCTTGAGTACACACACACACACTTACACTGAAAAAACACACACACACACACACACACACACACACACACACACACACACACACAAGCACTTTGTGGGCCTCTGACCCCCATTTTCCATATGTACCTCCTACATACAACCAGATGCAGTCTGTGTGTGTGTGTGTGTGTGTGTGTGTGTTTGTCTTTGTGTGTCTGTGTGTGTGTGTGTCTGTGTCTGTGTTTGTGTGTCTGTGGCTATGTGTTGAATGTACAGTAAACATTCTTTTGGCATCTGTCCTTTTCCATATTACTCAATTACGGAGCCCCAGAGCTGTGTGTGTGAGTGTGCGTGTGTGTGTGTGAGTGTGTGTGTGTGTGTGTGCGGTTGCAAGGGTGACTGAAGCATGTGAGTGCAGCCTAAAGAGCACAGCTGAAGTTCAACTGACTAAAACACACAAGTCAAAACTCACAGGCCTCACACAGTGTAGCACTTCACATGGCCCTCTCTTTTGCTGTATAGACACACACACACACACACATGCACAAGCACACACACATGCACACACACACTCACCACACGTGCACAAACACACACGTCTGTACTATGTACGAGTATG
>CM050198.1:7732261-7744761 GCA_027475355.1 Coilia nasus
AAGTGTGTAGGATGCAGTTGGCGGATGGCTGTCCGATGAAGGGCAGGGGTGGAATAGGTGATGGGGGTATGATAACTGTTATAATCCCACAGTGCCACAGGTGCCCTCCGCGCCAACATGACTCCTCATTGATGGAGCGTTAAGATGACTGCAAGTTAATTAGTGTGTATGTGTGTGTGTGAATAAGTGTGTGTGTATGTATGTGTGTGCATGTGTGTGTGTGTGTGTGTGAAGTAAGTTAAGGAGTGAGTAAGTGAGTGTGTGTGCCTGTGTAAATTAAGGAGTTATTAATGTGTGTGTGCATGTGTGTGTCTGTCGCTCGTTCCACCTCCCACTCATTGTTGTTAACTAGTGTGTATGTCTGTGTGAAAAAGTGTGTGTGTGCATGTGTGTGTGAGCATGTGTGTTTGTTTGTTCGTTCCAGCTCCCACTCACTGTCGTTAACTAGTGTGTATGTCTGTGTGAATAAGTGTGTGTGTGTGTATGTCTGTGTGAATAAGTGTGTGTGTGTGTATGTCTGTGTGAATAAGTGTGTGTGTGTGTGTATGTCTGTGTGAATAAGTGTGTGTGTGTGCATGTCTGTGTGAATAAGTGTGTGTGTGTGTGTGTGTTTGTTCGTTCCAGCTCCACTCACCGTGGGCCATCTCGGCCCCAAAGACAAAGGCGCGCGCCCGAGGCGCTGACGCAGTGCAGCAGGGCGTGTGTGTGTGTAGGCGCTTTCACACTGCCCAGTTTACCGGTAATTTCAGCCGAAATTAGTGGGTCGTCTGTTGCGTTCACAGTGCAGACATGGGGTGGCGTGTCCAAACAACACGCCAATTCGACCCACCTCGGACCCTACACTTTTTTGCGACATGGGGCGAGCGTGAACACGAGCCGAGGCGAGACGGGGCGCAGGGTGTGGTATGTTGACGTTTCACAACTGCCACCACCCACCGTCGGGACTTTTAAAATAGGGGAAACAGCTGAGCAGAACTACAAAAACACCAACAAGGAGTTCAGAGGCAAACTGCTGTCTTTCGAAACATGCTGTTTATTTGGCCTAAAGCATATATAACTCACCCAACGTGAGTTCGTAATTTGTTTTTAATTTAGATGCTGTACTTAGATACTTAGATGCTTGTTGGTCAACAGCTTTATCATGTAGCCTAAATGTGCAAGGAATAATATCCCCCATTTCGGTGTTGTTTGGAAGTGCATGATTTTGAATAAAAAAAAAATGCGAGTTCACTTCCTGTTACCCCGGTAGTCGTAGCGTCATTTTAAACTCCGTGGTCGCAGGAAACATTTTTTTAGAAAGACAAAACAATGACATGACAAGGGAAACGGTAGGGTAAATGCTATGCTGAACATTTTATGTTAAATAAACAGCATATTTTGAGAGACAAATCATTGTGTTGTGTGCCTTTTAACCAGGAGAGTAAAATGTTTGTTGTGCAAAGAGCCAGCAACAACTCTGTCTCGCCATGGTTGTTTTAAAATATGGAATGAAAACTTTGCAGACAGGTGTATTTACTACGATGCACTGGTCATTCACGTCATTGTACAAGCCCAGCAATATGCATGGCGTAATGTCAACCCACCTTTTCAGAAGAGGGTTCAAAAACACGCCGTGCATGCACACTGCCGTTCCGGGGTAAATTAGCGTGTTGTACCGTGTCGCCACCCCGTGTCGTGCACTGTGAAAGCGCCTTGTGTGTGTGTGTGTGTGTGTGTGTGTGTGTGTGTGTGTGTGTGTGTGTGTGTTCGTTCCAGCTCCACTCACCGTGGGCCATCTCGGCCCCAAAGACGAGGGCGCGCGCCCCCGAGGCGGTGACGCAGTGCAGCAGGGCGTGTCGGCGCAGGTTGAAGTTCAGCAGCGCCGCCTCCACGCCCACCTTGGCCAGGCCCAGCCACAGGACCACCAGCTGGGGCCGGCTCTCCACGAACAGGGCCACCACCTCGCCCGCCGCCCAGCCCCGCGACAGCGCCCACTGGGCCACGGCGTCCGAGCGCGCCTCCAGCTGGCCGAAGGTCCAGCTCTCGCCCGTGCCCTCGCACACCAGCGCCGCCTTGTCCGGGTGGCGCGCCGCCGTGGCGGAGAAGATGGAGGGGACGGTGCTGGCCAAGCGCTGGTGCCGCCGGATGCACAACTTCACCTGCAGCAGCACGTACAGGCCACTAAGGAGAAGAAAGAAAGAAAGAAAGAAAGAAATAAAGAAAGAAAATAAGAAAGAAAGAAAAGCAATACAGACAGACAGACAGACAGAAAGAAAGAAAGAAAGAAAGAAAGAAAGAAAGAAAGAAAGAAAGAAAGAGGAGACAGAAGACAGAGAAAAGACAGAGAGAGACAGAAAGAAAGGGGGAGAAGGAAGACAGAGAGAGAAGATACAAGGACAGAGGAGAGCGTTTATTTCACGTGCACGTTATAATGTTCAACTCACCTGTTCAACAGGTCTCTTCTGTCATTTACACATGAACATGTCAAACTATGAGGCAATTCTACACTCTGTAGGGCCCCCAAGCAAAAACCCACAACTTTCATTAAGAACAGCATCACTACTGCTGTAGTTTTAGGATCCTAGGATCCGAGACCCTTTACTGGCCTGGGGGCCCCAAGCAGTAGCCTGTGTGGCCTGTTGCCTAGCTACGCCTCTGGTCCTACCCACAGCAGGAGTCTCCTCGCATATACAGCTCTGGAAAAAATTAAAAGACCACTGTAAAATGATCAATTTCTCCGATTTAACTATTTATAGGTGTATGTGTGAGTAAAGTGACCATTTTTGTTTTATTCTGTAAAATACTGATATTAAACATTTCTCCCAAATTCCAAATTCAATTCACACTGGAAAGAAATGTCTGTCATACATGTAGAGATGCTGATTTTAAAGAAATGTGCTGTGTTTTTTCCAAAGTTGTACACATCAACATATCTAACTAACAGGGAAGAGTTTAATACCACAACATTTCACTGCAGTTTCCTGATTTAGTGACATCTTTGGCTGCAACAGCTTGCAACAGGAATACACACCTTAAAATGTCCAACTGACAACAAGTGTCTCCGGTCATATCCATATTTTAATGTCCAACTCCCAACACATCTATGACGGTGTCTCATATCATTTACACTTTAACATATTAAACTCACAAAATGTGACGCTCAAAAGGTAAGGCTCACAAAATGTCTCTCCATTCACATACACATCTAACTCACAACAGTCTCTTTTTTTCATTCACACATAAACATGACTAACTCACCACAGGGTCTTTTTTCATACACACATGAACATGACCAACTCACAAGTCTATCCTGTCATACTGTATACTCTTTACATTAACATATTAAACTCAAAAAAGATGTGTCCTTTCATATACACATGAACATACATGACCAACTCACCACAAGTCTCTCCTGTCATACAGTATACTCTTTTTAAGTTAAACTCAAAAAATATGTGTCATTTTCATATACATATGAACATGCATGTCCAACTCACAAGAGGTCTCTCCTGGCCGTCTTGAGGGCCACGTAGAGGAACTTCCAGCCCCCGGTGCCCAGGTAGACGCCCAGCCCCGCGGCCAGGCTCCAGGACCAGGGGGCCCCCAGCAGCCGTAGAAGCCCCAGGGACCCCATCACCACCGGGAGCCGCACCAGCCACAGCATCCTGCTGAAGGGGGGGTGGGGGCTGGGGGAAGAAAAGAGGAGAGAGAACGACAAAGAGAGTGGAGGGAGAAAAGACAGAGAGAGACACACACACAGTGTGGAGGGAGAGGAGAGCAAAGCAAGGTACAGAGAGAGAGAGAGAGAGAGAGAGAGAGAGAGAGAGAGAGAGAGAGAGAGAGAGAGAGGGAGGGAGAGAGAGAGAGAGAGGGAGAGAGAGAGAGGAGAGGAGAGGAGAGTTAAATCAATAAGTTAAAACAATACTAAGTAGTTTTCGTCTTCAGTGACCGTACAAGTTGAAGGCTGAAATGTCCCTTCTTAAAGAACTACAGAGAGACCCCCGCTCCTCCAAAGTTGCTTAGTGCACTTACAGCCCATGAAGGGCGGCAAGGCTTATTCAGAAGTGCCTGTCACTCTGTTACAAGTTGATGAACCACTAAAACGGTTTTGGAAACATTATTTTATGGTTGAAAAAACTACTTGGTGTTGCTTAAGTCTGTCTGAACAGAGTCCTGGTGAGGCAACTCATTGTTTTGTAACACAACTTAACCCATTTGGAATAGGTCCACAGTGAGGGGAAGATGAGAAAGACAGTTTAGGTTTAAGTTTAAGCAGAGTACTAAACAGGGTCTTTTGCCAGCTGAGGGTAGCCTAGCTCCTTGATGACTTGCTGCTGTGATAAGCCTTACTTATTCCCAGTGGCGAGTAAGCCTACAGTAGCTTCACAGAGGGCCTGTGTTGTATTGGTACAATGCCATTGCACTGTTAGTAGGCTACAGTGTTGTAAATGAGGGTTTAGACAGCGTCCATCAGAGGAGAAGAATGGAGAGGAAGAGAGAACAGGTGACAAGCAGAAAGGAGGGAATGAGTTACAGGAGAGGAGGAGAACGGTAAAAGACATGCAGAAAAGGAGTACAGATGGCAGAAGAAAAGGAAAGAAGTGGAGGAGGAGCAGAGAGGAAAGGAAATAAAGAAGGAATGGCAATGAATTCGGAAGTAAGACAGCTTTTTTAAAAACAAACATAGGCATTACCATAAATATAACTTACAGACCTACGATACAACCAAGACAAAGTGATACACTGCCTCGACATGCAGATACTGTTGTCTATAGTAGCTATTATGCTAGTATTATGCTACATGTTAAACGTTCAATGCCGTTTCACATTAGATTTGTGTCGGTATTACAGAGATTGTTTATCAGCGTCGCGCCAGCAAACCCCTCGCGACACACACACAAAGCCAGTGTCTGACAAACACGTGAATGCGCTTACCTGTCACCAACTTTCCCTCTCTTTTCCCTGCGTAGGATATGTGTTTCAGTAACTTCGGAGATGAATGTCTATTTAGCAAACGCTTCCTTGGCGTCCGCTGTTGGCTTTCACGGTTGTTTCTAGCCAAGTGCAAACCGGCTGAAAACTGCCGACAAACACAACTGTGTTGTGAATGTATGGAATAACAAACAGCCCTATGACGGTGCAGCAATGACCACAAGTATGCTGTCAAACTCCACTGTCTGCAGTCTCGTGTCAGACCTACTTTTCCAACAACTAAGGGGAACTTTAAAAGCGTTTGACCCGAAGACCTGGGAGACTTTTCACTTGGCTGTACAGGCAGCGTTACAATAGGTTACTTTTCAGTACGGATCGCTGGTGTAGGTTTCGCCGTGCAGTCTTCGCTGTTCTCGCCCACGCAAGCTCAGTAGCAAACCGCCCGTCTTACAGGTTACAACCTACCCAATGCCAACAGCGAACCACGTTTGTCCCTGCTCGTCTGCTACTGGTTTGTTGAGATATCCGTTATTTAATGCACGACTCTCATTGGACTGAAATATGGGTGACCCAAACTGACGCTATAGAGACGTACCGCCTTTTTATTTCGCCATCCAGTCCCAGAGGCCTTTGTAGCCTGGTAAACCAGCCCTCGTAGGCTACTTCCCTCTGGCTTAAAGACACCCTGTTGCAGTTTTTTTTTTGCAATGCTGTCCGTGACGGGACAGAGGCGGCCCTGTACCCATAGACGTACTTTACAGTAGGGGAGACCGGGGTTGGTTGTCACACGGGTTGTCACACTCATCATATCTCGGCCACTAAAGGGCGCTGATCATGTCGCTGACATAGAAATGTTCAGAATTAGTGTTAGGGGTCATCTACATTGACAGTTTAAGTGTTTGACACAAAGTTTTGAGGTGATATCAATATTAAGGTTTTTCATGTCAAAATGTAAAATTTCAGAACTTTAAGTTTTCTTTTGTAGTTTTGTAACTAATGGGTTGACTTTAGAAAAACTATTACCATTAAAAAGTATAAAAACAGAGCTATATTTTCAATATGTTTTTTCTTAGTTATGCTACAACTTGTGGCTGCTAGTGTCACTGGTAGCATACAAGGTCAGTTGGGGATGGTTGTCACACTCTGTTTGGGGTTGGTTGTCACATGTGCCACCAATGGCCATGTATGTGTTCACTCTCTGACACGCACGCACACACAAAAAAAAATCTAAATAGTAACAATAGGCCTATCTAATGGTTATGATCTATCTTTTGGTGCATACCATGTATATTTAAATAATATGTTATAAAATAGTATGTATTCAGCAAGTCTATGTTTTATTTCAATGTTCCCAGTGTCGGGAAATGTCGGGAATTTTCCAAAAATATGTGTATGTTATCATTTCCCCTCCCCCCATTGAAATAACATTGTGAGAACCAACCCGCGATGGGGTTGGTTGTCACAAGCTGTCAGTGTCTATTTGGCAGCCCATATCTTTTGAACACAATGAACTTAAGGCGATTTACGACCCTCCAGTCCTACCTGACCCTTTCAGCTTACATTATACATTGAAAGGGGATCTATTCATAACACCGTTTTTGAGGGATTCAAATGAAAGCAAAAAAATGTGACGACCAACCCCGGTCTTCCCTATAGGATGTCTATGCCTGTACCCATGTGGCATGAACCTACTTTGAAGACGCCAGTGTATCGACCTACTAATAACCCCTACTGTATGCTACATGACAAAGTGTTACGGCGCTGGATAGCGGTGGGTAAATATAGGATTGTAGTCATCCAGTAACCCCAGCTGGCTTTCGCCCATCTTTAAAGTTGTAATGTTTCTGTTGTTCTTTTGTGACATTTGGTGAACTTACCCCCGATTTCTGCTGCAGGTGTAGGTTATGGCTGCACAAACTATTACTGAGAATGTGCTATGAGAGAGACAAATAAAGCAAAGAGGAAGCTAAAAGGAAACTATTTTTAAATGATTATTATTATTTATTGATTTTTTTTGCAGAGACATACACACAGACATACTTACTTGAGTACACAGAGCTGTTTATTCATTCATTTATCCATTCATTATATGCAACAATTCAACAAGACAGCTGCCAGTTGTGCATCACAGGACTTGCCTTTTTTATTCAACTCCATATCAGAGGTGGACAATAACTAAGTAAATGTACTCAAGTACTGTACTTAAGTACAATGTTCAAGTATCTGTACTTAACTTGACCATTAAACATTTTGGAAACTTGTGACTTTCACTTCAAGACAAATATTGTACTTTTTACTCCACTACATTTGAAATGTGGGCAGAAAGTACTCATTACATTGATGAGAGGTGGATGTGCTCAACCCATGTAAAAAGTATGATCAATACAGTTACAGCACAAGTTTTAAGTGTCTTTATTTTTAGCCATTGAAATGGAACTTGGCAGTGATTATTATGGCAATGGCAGATAATGACAATTCTTTATCAAAACATTTGTGACTATGATAATGTTGGAATGAAAAAAGACAATCACTTGACATTCACCACATATCTTTGCACAACTGAACATTACATTTACCACTCCAATTGAGTTACTCTGTTTCGGTTTAGCTGTTTCAATTTTGTTAATACAGAATGAATAACAGTAGTAATTCCATTGATGGTTTTAAACATGGACTAGGGATTACACTCTACCAAAGAAGCGTCCCCAAGCATATACATGGATCTATTTACAAGGCAAAGGATAAACACCAGCAATGATAATTTTCAAATACAGAGGCTATGGTGACTGCAATTATCCTTACTGGAAGTTTATTTGCATCTAAAGTATTTTATAGCAGGGTAAAAAGTAAAAAAAAAACCTTGCATAGTTAAGCAAATTACAACATCAGGTAGGCTCAAAAATATGACAATAGTGATGTTGTGGGCAGCTGTGGCCTAGTGGTTAGGGAGTTGATCTTGCAATCGGAAGGTTGCGGGTTCAAATCCCACCCTACCCATGGTTGAGATGCAAGGCATCTAACCCCACACTGCTCCAGGGACTGTAACTGTAAGTCGCTCTGGATAAGAGCGTCAGCTAAGCGTAATGTAATGTATAAAGAACCCTAAAGTCAGGTCAAGTTCTAGTGACCTGTCTGTGGCCCCACATTATCAAAAAAAGAAAGAAATACTTGTACTTTTAATACTTAAGTATTTTTAAAAACAAGTACTTTTGTACTTGTATTTGAGTATAAAATTGGCAAAGCAACTTTAACTTCTAGTGGAGTAATATTTGCCTAGGAGTATCTATACTTTAACATAAGTAAAGGAAGTGTGTACTTCGTCCAACTCTGCTCATCAATCACTATTTACATCACATCACTGAACCAAAAACATGATTGCATGATGGCAATGTGTGTGTTTGTGTGTGTGTGTGTGTGAGAGAGAGAGAGACAGAGACAGAGACAGAGACTGTTTGTGTTCTATTGTTCTATGCAACAATTCAAGGCAGCTGCCAGTTGTGCATCACTGGACTTGCCTTTTTTTATTCAACTCCAAATCAATATTTACACCACATCACTGAACCAAAAACACCTCCGCAAGTCAAGCATGATGATGAATGTGCACAGGAACAATTATTAAAAATGCAAAAATAAAAAGCAAATCATGTGAAACATAAAAATATACTCTAGCATCTTGTTCTCTGCAGTATATAACTTAACAGCACAGCAGGTTAAAATAACACTGTCCCATGTTTTATCACAGTTTGTAACAGCTCTTAATAAACAAAAGTGCCTCAGTCGTGTTTGTAACAAAACAAATCTTCATCTTCGGTCGCCCTTTAGGTTGGAAGCAGAAATGTCTTTTATTGGAACTACAGACAAACGCTCCTCCAAACTTACTTATTGCGGTTATAGCCCATGGTGGCCAACAAAGTGAATTTAGAAGTGCCTTTCACCCTATTACAAGCTGACAATTTTGGAAACATTATTTTAACGCTGAAAAAAAAAACTACTTTCTGTTGCTATTCAGAGTTCAGAAGTTCAGAATCAGTACTAAATATTTGATTTCTGGTCGTGATACACCATGTTCTTCATCGGCATCCTCTTCCTTTATGAAATAACACAATCTTTGAGTGCTGGAGTTCCTTATTTCTACGTTTCGTCCACTTCATATGTTTAGTAGACATACTGACTCTTACAATAACACTACTAACACTGCCAACACTCGGTAAAGCACGCAATAAATATCACCTACATTTTATTTAAAATCTAGTTTCAAAAGGTGCTTAGTCTTTATACATGTGCATATGTAATGAAAGAACATGTTTCAGCATGTTCACCAAAGTTTTGTGTGCATAAGTGTAAAGGGTGTGTGTGTGTGTGTGTGTGTGTGTGTGTGTGTGTGTGTGTGTGTTTGTGTGTGTGTGTGTGTGTGTGTGTGTGTGTGTGTGTGTGTGTGTGTGTCAGGGATGGAAATTAACTTTTTTTTGGTCCACCTGCCACTGTGAAACTGAGCTGAGCAGTAACAAGACGTTTTTATCATTACTAGTTTAGCCATCTGAGCAATTTTAAAATATCACATAATGAAATTCATACCTGAATATAAACATAATAATGCATGAAAAATGACTGATGTGTACTTAAAAGTATTTTTTTATGTGGGCTACATTTGTCAAAGGTAAAAAACTATTGAGCCTATACCCCAAAGATCCTTAGTTGCTGCTCATAACGGCGCAGAAATAAATGTATGATTTTTTCACATCACACACAAAGAAGGCGTTATGACCTTATGTGCAAGCTTGGCTTATCATGGGCTAAAGTGTCAGAACGACGGGTTAATCTTCTAAGTCTATGTATTTCGTTGAGTATCTGTGTCATTGTGTGGTCTTGTCAGACCTAACATCAGTCCTATAGGCCTGGGACAGTTTACATGTGTGTGCACTCTCTTGCGATTATGCCCCCTCGTGCAGATGCGTTCCGCGGTCTACAGATATAAAGAATCTGTTAATCGTGTAAAATCTTCAGTGGCTATATGTCCTTCGGAGATAGACCTGTCCTCCTCTGACATCGGTGTTGGTGGCAGGTGATAGCACTCGTGCTGTCTGCTAGCTACGATACAACACGCGTGAGTGAGTACTTTCATATAGCTACTATATGGAACTTGTGGCATTTGCACACCCGCCACAGTGGCAGGTGAAATGACAAAATTCACCTGCTAACGCTCATATTTGGCGGGTGGCGGGTGGCAGGTGGTTAATTTCCATCCCTGGTGTGTGTGTGTGTGTGTGCGCGCGCGTTGGCATGTGTGTGTGCCTCCAAACTGTCTGAGGCTGCAATGGCTTTTTTATAGAAAAAAATCATAAATATCTAGATTTGCAATGCATCCAACACAACTGCAACATCAGACCACATATACACTGATTGTGCATCAGCCAGAAAGGACCTGAGGTCACAGCATTATAACCAGCTCAAAACTGGCTGAGATTTAAAAAACAAACAAACAAACAAATGCATGCATAGCTCTGTACAGAAGTGGCACTCGATCACTACAGAGAGCACTATACACATCACCAGTGAAAATACTACACAGCCAGTGGATTCCTGTGTATTACAGTACAAAGCACAATGGGGCATATGAAGTGGGTGGCTGTGGCCTAGTGGTTAAGGAGTTGGGCTTGGGACCGTAGGAAAACGTGGGTGAGGGAGTGAATGATCAGCACTCGCCTGTATACCCTTGAGCAAGGTATCTATCCCCACATTGCTCCAGGGCGGCTGTCCCTCTACCTAATTCACTGTAAGGTATCTAAGCCCACATTGCTCCAGGGCGGCTGTCCCTCTACCTCATTCACTGTAAGGTATCTAAGCCCACATTGCTGCAGGGTGGCTGTCCCTCTACCTAATTCACTGTAAGGTATCTAAGCCCACATTGCTCCAGGGCGGCTGTCCCTCTACCTCATTCACTGTAAGGTATCTAACCCCACATTGCTCCAGGGAGGCTGTCCCTCTACCTCATTCACTGTAAGGTATCTAACCCCACATTGCTCCAGGGAGGCTGTCCCTCTACCCAATTCACTGTAAGTCACTCTGGATAACAGCATCAGCTAAATGTAATAAAAAAGACTAGTAATTTGCTGCCTGATATTCTTTTTATTTATTACATTTTGGGCGTGAGGCATTTATCAGATGGACCACATTATAAGTGGTGCTTACTTTATCCACTCATGTTATGAAAGTGATTCCCAGTTGTCATTGTGATCACACAGCACACCAAAGCACACAGTGCACACAATGAAATTTAAACTCCGCATTTCACCCACATCAGCAGAGCAGGGGGCAGCCATGACAGCAGACAGCTGGGGAGCAGTGTGTGGGGACGGTGCCACTGCTCAGGACACCTCAGTGTGTGTGTGTGTGTGTGTGTGTGTGTGTGTGTGTGTGTGTGTGTGTGGGGACAGTGCCACTGCTCAGGACACCTCAGTCTCAGGGGAGGATGGAGGAGAGCGCTGGTCATTCACTCTCCCCTGACCCATCTGTCGATGGGGAATTGAACCTTTGACCCTTTGGCTGTAGCCCTCCTTACTGTACGCACAGATCAGAAGCGACCAAAGAGAACAGGTCGCCGAGGTCTCGGAATAAACTTTGCTGTTGAATTCGTCTTGATCGCTTTGTTCTCCTATGATGTATCATTTGGAATGTTGGATTTAGCCAAAGAACTTTGTATTTAGCTCAGAAATTAACGGACGTTGGTAAATCTATGTATTCTGGTTGTTTTATGCCTAACCGCATCATAGCTCATTACCATTAAGTTAACTGACTTTTAACTTCTCTTTTTCGCTCTGGTCGCCCAATTCGCTTTGCTGCTGGTGAATTCGCTCCGGTCGCCCAATTCGCCAGCTCTCTATGGGGAAATAATGACTTCCGTCACTCTGGTCGCTTTGGTTGCTACTGATGTGTACACACAACACAACACAACACCCAGTTAACCGCTAGCCCATGACGGGCCTGTTCTGTGATCCATTACCTACACATAGGTAGACGTGGTTGTGCATGTTTTAATCTTCGTCACCCAGCGCATTACTGTTCATTCAGCAAATGCTTTCAAAAGTACACTATTATTGCTACAGTACTATGGGAAGGGCTTGGTCTTTTTCAGGTAATAACAATAAGACAATTCACCCAGGTGGGAAAAATGAGATCGAAGAAGGTGATTGGAAAGGCTTGAAGTGAGTACCAGAATCCTGGACTTGCAAAGCATTGTGGGTCTTCTGTAAAGATCACTGGTGTTCTCATATTTGCGACATCCTCATGGTTTGGTTATTATTTAGATTCTGGGAAAGGGTCAAAACAAAGGGTCAAAGTTCAGCAACAAATCAACAAGAGATCATTATCATACATGTTTTTTAGACTTAGACTATCCAAAGGTTTGTAGGCATACATTGAGTGTTTCTTTGGTCACAACAACAGCAGTGTTGGGTATTGCGTAAATAACAGGTCTTGACAACATCAGCTGTGCAGTAGATTAGGAGGGAGTTTTTACATAGAAATCACCCATGAGATAGCATAGAGACAACATCACACACTTGCGCGCACACACCCACGCACACACACAC
>CM050198.1:7757261-7759761 GCA_027475355.1 Coilia nasus
GGAGATTTCCCAGACATTCCCCAGCCTATGGGTGCATTACAACATTGTCAGTGCCATAGGTAACAGCCTATGGGTGCATTACAGCATTATCAGTGCAGCCTATGGGTGCATTACAGCATTATCAGTGCAGCCTATGGGCGCATTACAGCACTGCCAGTGCAGCCTATGGGTGCATTACAGCATTGTCAGTGCAGCCTAGGGGTTCATTACAGCATTGTCAGTGCAGCCTAGGGGTGCATTACAGCATTGTCAGTGCCATAGGTAACAGCCTACAGGTGCATTACAGCATTGTCAGTGCCATAGGTAACAGCCTATGAGTGCATTACAGCATTATCAGTGCACCCTATGGGTGCATTACAGCATTATCAGTGCAGCCTAGGGGTGCATTACAGCATTGTCAGTGCAGCCTATGAGTGCATTACAGCATTGTCAGTGCCATAGGTAACAGCCTATGAGTGCATTACAGCATTGTAAGTGCAGCCTATGGGTGCATTACAGCATTATCAGTGCACCCTATGGGTGCATTACAGCATTGCCAGTGCAGCCTATGAGTGCATTACAGCATTGTCAGTGCCATAGGTAACAGCCTACAGGTGCATTACAGCATTGTCAGTGCCATAGGTAACAGCCTATGAGTGCATTACAGCATTATCAGACATTGCCCAGTCTATGAGTGCATTACAACATTATCATTGCACCCTATGGATGCATTACAGCATTGTCAGTCTCAAAGGTAACATAACCCTCAGAATTACAGCAATTAAATAATCTTACACATCATGAAAAATATAGAAACAAACAAGCTGACAAAAAGAATAAACGGACGGACGGACGGACGGACGGACGGACGGACAGACAGACAGACAGACAGACAGACAGACAGACAGACAGACAGATAGATAGATAGATAGATAGATAGATAGATAGATAGATAGATAGATAGATAGATAGATAGATAGATCTGCATAAGTCAGCATTGCAAACATAGAAGACAGTCAGAAAGTGTGTGTGTGTGTGAGAGAAAGAAAGAGAGAGATAGAGACAGAAAGAGACAGAGACAGATAGAAATACAGTGTGAGAAACAGAAAGACAGGCAGGAGACAGAGGAGAGAGAGTGGTGGAGAGGGAGAGGAGCAGTATAGGAAAAGCCGTCTCCTGTACCTGCCCCTCTGGTTGTACTGCACTGTACAGACTGCAGTCCAGCTCTGAAAACAAACAAAGCATCATGGGTAAAACTGTACAGACTGCAGTCCAGCTCTGAAAACAAACAAAGCATCATGGGTAAAACTGTACAGACTGCAGTCCAGCTCTGAATCCAAACAAAGCATCATGGGTAAAGCTGTACAGACTGCAGTCCAGCCCTGAATCCAAACAAAGCATCATGGGTAAAACATATGGTGGACAGCAGAACAGCTCAAAACAAAGGAGTTTTAGATTATATGAAGTGATGATAAATAAAGACACACACATACGCATCAACACACACACACAGACCGCCATGGTCATGTGCTAAAGACCTATATTGGCACATTGGCAACATATTGGCACATTACCCAAAGCACATAGCAGTGGAACTTAACACATAGGGCTAAACAGAAATTATCAGAAGTATTAAAATTACATTAAATTGCAGTTGCATAAGCCCTCTACACAAATAAACACCACACACACACACACACACACACACACATACATACACAAACAAAAACCCACCTGAAGGCTGTGTAGAAACAGAGGCAAAGTCTTCATCCTTAGTAACAGCTGAGGACATAGATGGCAGCTCATCGTGAAGGGTTGAGGCTATTGAGGCCTGTGTAGCTGATGAGGTAGATGACAGCTCCTCATCCTGAGTGGGGGAGGTAGGTGGCTGGTCCTGACCAGTGGCAGTGGTAGAGGATGCTTCAAAATATTTTAGAAGAATTGCAATTGACATTAACGTCAAAATACTGTAGGATACAATATAACTCTTATACAAACCATCCATAAATTCAATTTTAAATAAACATGCCTTCACATGCTAAATGTGTTATTAGATATTATATTAATCTTTCAGGGAGGAAGAATTATCTCCTTGGTTACTGCCTCCAATTTGGCACACTTCTAGTTATGACTGGTTAACTATGCTAAAATATAGTTAAACAATGCTAACTATGAGTTGTAGCAGATAGCAAATTAAAACTACCATATGCAAATTCTGTTGGCTAATTACAGTTAACCCAAAGTATGGAAATAAATAAGAACTGAACTTGTAAAAGTTTTCTTGCAAAGCAAAATGTTATGGTGAAATTAGCTAGAAGGCTAACAAACATAAGAGTTATACCGTGATTAGACCAAATTATTGTTAAGTATAGCAAGAATCATAGCTAGAAGGGTAACAAACATAAAGGTTATACCATGATTAGACCAAATTATTGTTAAGTATAGCAAGCATCGTAGCTAGAAGGCTAACAAACATAAGCGTTATACCATGATTAGCCCTTAATGGCATGGGTACTGTAAT
>CM050198.1:7787261-7794761 GCA_027475355.1 Coilia nasus
GAGAGAGAGAGAGAGAGAGAGAGAGAGAGAGAGAGAGAGAGGAATGTGGGAGTGAAGTAGAAGAGAGTAAACTGTCAGAATAAAAAGAAATAACTAAAAGTTGGAAAGAGTAAAATCACAGACACGTGGGACACTGCAGCTATTGTCCCAACATTAATCTCGCCTAAGCCCCCCCCCCCTGCACAGTAAGGACATTTTCCATTTTCATTTGCTGTTGGACGCCGACCACAATAATTCATTACAAACCAAAAATGTTGTGAACACGTCCTTTCCTAGTTACCATAGTGACTGCCGGGGTTGCCAACTTTCTGATTTTAAAATGGGGGTGGGGGGGGGTTGTTATTGCATGGAGTATTTAGCCCTTCTTAGTAGAGGGGTGGATATGAGGGCAGAGCTACTGTAACTTTAAATGGCTTTAAAGAAAGAAAAATCTCATACAGATCTTCATTGGTCGTCTTATTCGTAATTTTAGTGTCATGGTTTTTGTAATGACTTGATTGTCAAAACCCTGACTGCACAACACAGTTTTGGAGACCCTCTCCAATATAATTCTGTGCATAAAAAGACTCTCCTGCACCTTAACGGAGGAGTATGTGAACCTAGTTAACGGGCTATTGACATTTGAGATCAACAGCCCATCAGTTTAATCAGTAACATCCTTTACCTTTACCCAAACATGATTTTAACTTGGCTAGGATTCATAATGGCTTAGTCCATGTTTCTAAGTTTGTTCCTGATTTAAAGCACTATGCTTAACAGCAGCTATGCTACCACTGTGTTTCCCATTTAAAGCACTATGCTATGCTATAAACAAACAAACAGCAGCTATGCTACCACTGTGTTTCCCATTTAAAGCACTATGCTATGCTATAAACAAACAAACAGCAGCTATGTCATCACTGTATTTCCCATTTAAAGCACTATGCTATGTTATATACACACAAACAGCAGCTATGCTATCACTGTGTTTGCTATTTAAAGCGCTATGCTATGCTGTGCTATGCTATGCTATTTCTATGCTATGCTATGCTATGCTATGCTATGCTATCACTGTGTGAGCACACAGCAGGTTCTTTAACATTAGCTGTAATGGATCAGAACTACAGACAGCAAGAATCATGTTCGTGGCCATGATTGTGGGCATAAGTTAGCTTTGTAGTGTCTGCCTGCTTTACTGTGTCTGTCAGTTTTATAGCTTCTTTTACCGTATAGCTGTTAGCCACCCCTAAGGCCATAACAATACTACAGAATCATACCTTCGCCAACATATGTACTATCCCACACACACACACACACACACACACACACACACAGAAAGAAAAAAAAATAGACAGGGGTAGAGAGAGAGAGAGAGAGACAGAGAGAGAGAGAGAGAGAGAGAGAGAGAGAGAGAAAGAGAGAGAGAGAGAGGGAGCAGTACTATAGAATCACATGCTCACCTTCACAAGGGGCTTTGTTCCCTTTGCTCTTGAACCCTTTGGGGCATTCACAGGCAAAAGTGCCAGGTCTGTTTTTGCAGGTACCATGAGGACCACAATTAGGACGGTTCTCCTCACACTCGTCGACATCTGTACCATCACACACACATACACACACACACACACATTGCTGTTCAGTGCACTGTGAAAATGCAGCTAGTTCAGCCTAGTGTAGTGTCACAGATGGCATGGAAGAGTTTACTGATCAGCATCATAAGTAAACAGTGCAGTGAAGAACAACTGACTGTATTATAATATATTATGGTGAACAGTAGTAGACTACAGCATAATAATTATAGCATAGAGATGTGCAGAATTAGCATTAAAAGGCTGCAGTGTTATTGTGCATTGAACCACAGCTTAGCTTATAGCACGGTGTGATATACGCTCAAATAGTCCAAGGGCTTTGTGATTTTTTTTGTTATCATTCTAATGCATAGCATTGTTGATGCTACTGCATCTAGTATTGTGGTTAAGGTGCATGTGGCCCATGCTAATTAGCCTTGAGGTGCTCTACAGTGCATTCAATGCAACTCAGAGGTCCATGTTAGAGTTAGGATGCCAGAACACCTCAATCGGAAATTTGAAGGAAATGGCTCAACTCAGATGTAGGAGACGAATCCCCCTAATTATGTCACACACTTAAAATATACAGAAATACATCAAAACCATTTTTTTCATTAATTAATGAATTGGTTGGTTATTATTATTTTAAACTATGATTTTAATTTCAACTTTGACATTGGCAGGGCGGCAGCAATTGACTAACTAACTTCTAACTTCTTCAGTCAGTCCCCGGTGGACATTTGAGGTACTGCAACTTTAGAACATTCTGTTTTGGAATCATTGTTTGGCCTGAATTGTTGAGGTTGGTCGGTTTCTACTAGGTGTGCCATTGTATACCATATAATGCTAGAACCGGGCAGTTTCATGTTGAAAAAACATGGCTTCTGAGTGGTCTTGAACGCGCCACACCTCCCTAAACCACTCCCTCACCTTCACAGGAGCCACTAAGGTTGTTCCTGAACCCTGCTAGACAGCTGCAGGTGTAGCTGCCAGGTGTGTTGTTGCAGGTGCCATTTGGGCCACAAATAGTGCCATCCTCCTTACACTCATCCATGTCTGCACCAGAACCCACACACACACGCACCAGAACCCACACACACACACACACCAGTGCACGCACACACACAAACAAACACACATACACACACACGTACACCTATATTATATATTATATACACACCTATTTTATACACCAATGGCCATTAAAGAATTTGTTACGCATAAAGCATAGCATAAAAATAAGTACCATTAATATAAACATAATTCATTAGCATGGTATTGTGTTTTACAGTTTGGTACAGTAAAGCAGAGCTCAGTGTGGCATTGCAAAGCAAAGCGTGATATAGCGTGGTATAGCCTTGAATACTTCACAACTAGGCGATTTGCATGTAGCTAACTGAAGGTCGCACTTGATGATGCAACAGTGAACCTGAGTGAACAGAAATTAAGGTAATCTGTAAATGACTCCTTTTGGTGAAAAATAGCATTATGGATGTAAGCTTTCTTTTCTCACAACAATTGGTGTGGTGTTAGCCTGCTAAACCAGTCCCTCATCCCACACTGCATTTCATACAGTCGGTATGGCTGTGCTTCCATCTTGCCTGACCAATCAGTGAACAGAGGCAGTGTTCGTGACCAATGACGTTGACTTTGTGTGCTACATTTGAATTGTAACGCGTAGGCAGACTTATAGCGGGGCTAATTGCATGCATCACAACCAGGCATTAAGGATTGGGTAAAGGCAGATACAATCTTTTTAAACTTCAGCAGAGTCTCCACCTCCAGGAAGAAATTGTTCGCTGATTGGTCAGGCAAGATTCTGCCTGAGACAACTAAAAAACCTCCCTCAACTATTAAACACTGCAGTGGCATTTCAACAACCATCTACAGTATTTGTTGTGTGTAAGGACTTAGAGCAAAAACTCTCTCCTCAAAGGGAGATGACACAGAGGATTAATAAGTACCGGTTAGTATTCCTGAAACTCTAATGGCATTGTGTACTTACGACAGTGCAGGCTAAGGGCTCATTTCCACCGACTTGACCATGTGCAGTACGTAACTGTGTACAGCAGCCCGTGAGTGTATTGTGAGCGTATTTGCATTCACACCGGACATGTCTGCATGTACAGCGCGTGAGCGGGAATTTAGCTGCCAGCCCCGTCTTTAAATGCACTTGGCCAGTGTCTTTAAGTGCACATAGCCATGTTTCTCGTTGATCTCTCACTTTAATAAACACAATATGTGTTTCTCTGGTTTTATGTGGTGGTAATTATTTTGTAGACAGTCGCGAAGTTTTTGAGATATCCCCTGTGTCAATACATGCGTTGATAGCACAGTTGACATGCACTGTATAGTTGTGTCATAGCTTTTAATGGGATTTTGGCTGAATACGTTCACATCACACGCAGAAAAATAGACTCGGTTTCTATTTTCTAGCTGCAGCCCATATTCTGAGGGTATTTCATGGAATGTGCGATGGAAATGGTCTAATCTGTTAACGTGTATTGTAAATGAATACAGACAGAAAACGTGCACTTGCTACGCGCTGTACATGGAGAGTGTTTGGTGGAAGTGAGCCCTAACAGGCAAAAAGTTAGCCAGTCTGGCAATCTTAAACTTCTGTATCCAAAACCCACCAGAGTGCTGGGGTCCCATCCTCACCTTTACAGGGGCTTCTGCTGTTGTTGCCATGTTTCCTGAACCCTTCTGGACAGCTGCAGGTGTAACTGCCAGGTGTGTTTGTGCAGATGCCATTTTGGCCACATGCTGAAGGACTCTCGATGCATTCATCTACATCTACACCAGATAAAACACACGTGCACACACACAGACACACATAGCCAAATCCAAAGATTAACAGTGTTAAGCACTCTGTCACTTAGCATAGCTTTAAATGATATGGTAGAAGTATTGTTACTTTCAGAATACAGCATGGCGGTTTTGAGAGGCCACTCTACAGTAAAAGACATCACCTTTAGTTCACATGCTAAAGATCAGAGCAGCAGCCATATCTTTTAGCTTAGCAAGTAGCAGACCTGAAGCACATCCTCACCTTCACAAGGGCCTCTGTTGTTGCCATGGTTCCTGAACCCTTCTGGACAGCTGCAGGTGTAACTGCCAGGTGTGTTTCTGCAGGTGCCTCTTGGGCCACACACAGGAGGACTCTCCACACACTCATCCACATCTGTACCGGAAAACACACACACACACGCACACACACACACACACACACACACACACACACACACACACACACACACACAGACACACACACACACACACACACACACACACACACACACACACACACACACACACACACACACACTCTGTTTCTAGTTTTCAGATGTTTTTTAAACCTATAGATATTCTTACCTGAAAAGTCAGTCAAGAAATGTAAACTCTCACCCACAGTTTAAAATAGCTTTGGACTGATGATGACAATACACAGTGATTTGAACTGTTATAAACAGTGTTGTAATGTAGTGTGTGCCCATACACAGTAGAGCTGAAGATCTTTGCCCGAGCCCGACGGGACCCGACGGGTTCGGTCGGGATCGGGCTTAGTTTTACACGCACTCGGGCCGGGTTCGGGCATGCAGGCCAAGTGCGCAAAATCTGTATGCATGCGCATATTTGAATAATGTCGGGCTATAAACGGGTTCCGGCTTTAGAAAAACTGTCAAGCTCTGGGTTGGGCTCGGGCTCGGGCTGAATTCTATCGGGCTCGGACTTTGTCAGGCCTAACTTTTAAGGCCCGATTATAGCTCTAATACACAGGTATAGAGTCAATACATTACATTACACAAATTTACTAGGAATCTGGCATGCAGTTTATTGCCCAATTCTGATTTGATTTAGATTTCTCTTTTGTTCCTTCACTGCATTTTGTTGAACATACATGATTAACACTTCCATTTTTGAAGGCATTCCTAGTTGACAGCATTTTTCTCGCACCTGCCTAAAACCTTTGCACAGTACTGTATATATTTACAAGGACAACAAAATGAAAGTGTGCCTGGTAGCTATGAATTCTTATATGTGCTTTCTTTTCAGGAGCAGTATTGTACTGAAGTCCTTTTTATGTGTTTTGGTGCATGGTGTGAATGTTTTGGCCATGTTTAGTTTTTTAACACTTATGATGAGGTGTTGTGAAACATGAGTTCATTAATTGGTGATTTAACTTAGACTTATTATATACATAATTTGGAAAAAACATTTTATTAATGTTATATACATTAATTTGAAAAAAAAAAAAAACCAACAACTGTAAAACTGCTTTTACCATTACAGGCGTGGTCACCCCGGTGGTCCTCGCGAAACCCGTCACGGCACAAGCACTTGTAGGAGCCCAATGTGTTTGTGCAGATCTGACTGGAGTCACATAGTTTGTCTTTCCCCTCCCAACACTCATTTATATCTGCAGACAGAAGGAGAACATAAGTGAGTGAGTGAGTAAGTGAATGAGTGACTGTAGTATATATATATATATGTGTCTGTGTGTGTGTGTGTATGTGTGTGTGTTATTCACTGTACCTGTTTGCATGTGTCATTATTTACCTATGTTTACTTATGATGTTGATTAGTATACTCTTCCCTGCCATCTGTTACGATACACTAGGCTGAACTAGCTGCATTTTCACAGTGCACTGAACAGCAATATGTGTGTGTGTGTGTGTGTGTGTGTGTGTGTGTGCGTGCGTGCGTGCGTGCGCGTGTGTGTCTGTAAGCGATCTTGTACTGTTCATGGTCATATGTGTGACTGAGTGTACATGACTGAGGGACAGAGAAAGCCAGTCATGGTACTGACATGTTTTTGTTTTTGTTTCATCCTATAATATTCTGGCTTTATGCCTGTTAGTCAATAACAGCACTGACCTTGGCATTGCGAGTCCTCTGCTGTAAACCTCCCTTTAGTAGAGCTGTATCCTGTGTGACAGGTGCAGTAGTAGCTGCCACGTGTGTTGTGGCACTCGGCATTCAGTCCACAGATCGGAAACATCGAGGCACATTCATTGTCATCTAAATAGTCATACATTTAAGAAATAGGAGAATGAAGTACCAGTTGTTACGAGAGAGTAGGGTCAACCGTCTCTACACAGCAAAAATGAGTGTGTTAAAATTTCAGGGTTGAAAATTTGAGACTAGTGGAGAGTGTGATAGCCCTGATCCGGCACAGATCAATAGCAGGTCTTTCACAACACATATATTACCAAATTTTAAGAAGATGTTTCTCACTACAAACAGCATCACCAATTAAGATCGTTCACACAATACACAGTACCATCAATTAAGATTATTTGCATTATTTAGTATCACCAACTGAGGTCTTTCCCATAACACACACAGTATCTGTCATTTAGTAACATCATATGATATTACCGTCAGAATGTTTTGGATCCCTACCAGAACATTGTCCATTCTCAGATGTAAGACCCTCTGGGCATGTGGGTGCACCATATACGGCAGTGCTGAGGTACAGACCTGTGACAGACAAAACACCCAAAATATACACGCACAGAGAGAGAGAGAGAGAGAGAGAGAGAGAGAGAGAGAGAGAGAGAGAGAGAGAGAGAGCGATAGAATGGGGGGAAGGGTGTTGTTATGTACACAGAGTTGTATGTAGCTTCATCAGAGATCATTTTATTTCTGACTCACTGATCCTAAATGTGTGTGTGTGTGTGTGTGTGTGTGTCTTTCTGTTTGGAGAAACACAGTGCAGCCATATTGTGGGACAGAAAAGGTATAGGCTGTGATGTAATTCAAACTCATGTTTTTTGAGAGTTTGCAGCATATGCACTTGCACATAATTTACAGCAGGGGGAGATGTTGGACTGGATCTCCAACAGCTGTGCCAGCTATCCAAATACACAAAGAAAACAATAAAAAAAAGAGATATCAACTGTTTTTTTTTCTCACATTGCCTTCCTTCAACCCACCACACCCACTTCTCTTT
>CM050198.1:7812261-7814761 GCA_027475355.1 Coilia nasus
ACTCTTCACATCCCAATTTTATTAACTTGTTAACTCTTCCCTCATACTTAATTTCAGACTTCTGTAAAAAAATAAAAAGAAGTACGAGGGGCGGGTTTACCAGCCTAGAATTATTATAGCAGCCTAACCTAGCTAGTCGATGTAGACAGCCAAGCTGTGGCTACTAGTAGCCTACCAAACGTCAAGACTTCCGTGCTAACCCAACATAACTTTGAAATCACTGGCCTGAAACGTGTGACAACTTACTGGCTGCAGCTGATGAAGGCACCAGTATTTTTTTTTTTTTAATACATTTCTTATGTCCATGGTTGAAGGAAGACAGACGAGTTTTGACAGACGAACAGACATAGACTGTACAAAGGAGACGTTAATGTTTAGAATTAGAACACATGCACACCCTTGTTTTAGGGGGATTCTATTTTTCTATTTGGGTCACGTTAGAATAACAGCATTTTAAGAGTGGGGGAAATGCGGGTTTTGTTGTAGGCTATTTGTCCATTAATCAGTTTTAATGTAATTTACAGGGAGCATATTCTCAGGGTTGTCATAATTTTTTAAAGCTTAAAAAGATTCGGGGCTTTTGACGTGATATTTGGGGCTTCAGCCCCAAAAGCCACCCCCTAGCTCCGCCGCTGGCACATACACACACACATGAACACAGACAAACACAATAGAACTCACACACACACTCACACACACACACACACACACACACACACACACACACACACACACACACACACACACATGCTACACACACACACACATGCACATGTTTCCTGCTCGGTGGTTAGAGCACATCACAGAGGCTACACCAATAAACCATTACACACACACAAATGCACACACAAACACACACACACACACACACACACACACACACACACACACACACACACACACACACACAACACACACACACACACACACACACACACACACACACTTACAAAATGTCACATTCACTGCGTGCACATGGAGGAGTTGAACCCGATTGGAAATGGTTTGGGATCGTATCGACTTCATGTGCCCAGGCTAAAGATCGTATAGGGATTGGTTTCGCGAATCCGATTGCAACCCCTGGCTTGAGCCGGTTACAATCCGCTTGGTGCCGCCTTGTGCACGGTTATTGGTTTGGATTCGTGTACTGCGCATTAGGGCTGGCAAGGAATATTCGAAATTCGAATATATATTCGAATAGTTTTAGTTAGAAAAGGAATTCGAAGGTGAAAGTTAATATTGGAATGTGAAAAAACGTGCACTTGCGCTTTGGAATGTCAGAGGCAAAGATACTCGGTGTCTGCTTAGAGTAAAAAAATCCGCCCACACAGTAAATTCCATGGCAAGCCAATAAAAACGATGACATTTACATCACTTTATAAAAAAAAAAACTTTGGGCTCTGGGAGATACCCTCACGTCGCCAGATTGCGAAGAAATATCTTTCCATCCCCGGATCTTCAGTGCGCTCTGAACGCGTCTTTTCCTCCACTGGGAATAGGCTATAGTAAATAAAAAGAGATCGGCGCTGGCTCCTTCAAATGTGGATCTTGTGTTTTTGGCAAATAACCTGTAGGTCTTCAGGCCAATAAGACACGACGGTGACAGTTTTTCTTTTTTATGCAAGTACCAAGAATGTAAGTAGCCTTTTCGTTTTTAATAGCGCTTTATTTTTTATGAACCTCCAACGTTACAGTTTCGTGCACTTCAGGCTTGCACTGGTTTGTTTATTTATAGTTTCATGTCAGGGAAAACTGTCATGTTTAGGCCTACCTCACTACAGCTCGCTCGGAGCATTCCAGGTTTTAAAAAAACGTGCGCCTCGCCTGCTCTCAACAAGTCTCGTTGTCCTCAATTGCTTGTAATATCAAACGCCGACGGCACAGTTCATGTCGTATCAAGGAAACCAAAAACGCTGTTTGTTCTTTCATACGGACTTCCAAACAAAGGAGAATGCACAGCATGCATGCAAATGCTGCTCTGTCAACCTCCTCAAGCGCTATCTTTGTTTTGTATGCCGCCAGATAGTTTGTTTATTTTCTTTTAGCAGCCGTTAACCTGAAGTAGTTCTAACACCACTTGTTGAAAGGAATATAGCGCCATCTAGCGTAGCGGAAACGGCCAGATCTCTGACCATTATCCGCTAACACGAACCCTCATGTGCACAGACATTTGGGACAGACCACCCGTTGGGTAGCAACACCCAACCCAATCCCAATCCAATCCGATCCTACCATGTGCCCGTAGTCATTGTTTGTTTGTGTTAATGGCATCTCTATATAACCGTTGGCCCTTTTCATGTGTGGCACTTTACAACTATTTCAACAAGCTTCAGATTAATGTCACTCCCATGAGAAAGCCAGTTACAGGCAGAATGGTGATAAAGACTTAAAGATTAACAAGCTACTTCTGTGAGAAAGAAATCCAAGATTATGGCAAGATGAAGGCCAGTTAAAAATGAAGATAAAGGTTCAAGGATTTCCAAGTAATTTTCAAATTAAA
>CM050198.1:7817261-7819761 GCA_027475355.1 Coilia nasus
TAACTACAGCAAAGCTATGCAGACTAACAAACACAGTGCAAACAGTGTGGAGAATCATACTCCCGGGGGGGGGGGGGGGGTTAGAGGGGGATACGGTACCCTTCTCTTTGCCCCATTGTGTTGTGTACCACTGTAGAGTGGTAATGTATCCTGAAAATGGCCAACGCTTTCGTGCGCTTGATACGGTGCACAACCATACAGTATACCGTACACCAAGCTGGCAGACTGCGCCCACATGGCTTTGTGTTACACTGGTTAGACGAACCTTGGCACACACTTGGATAACGAAAAACGACTTCTCTTTATTGCTTTCTTCTTCATGTGCACACATCTTGGAATACAGGTACTACTCGGAAAATTAGAATATCATGTAAAAGTTGTTTTATTTAGGCAATCCAACATAAAAGGTGAAACCAGTACATTTTATAGGTTCATTACATGCAAAGTGAGATATCTTAAGCTTTTTGTTGCTTTTGTTTTGTTGCTTTTTGCTGATTATGATTTACAGCTTATTAAAACCTCAAACCCAAAAACTCAGAAAATGAGAATACTGTGAAAAGCTTCAGTATTGTAGGCTCAAAGTGTCATACACTAATCAGGTAAGTAATGCAAAACACTTGCAAAAGGGTCCTGAGCCTTTAAACATCTCATCTTTAAAGTTGAGTTACAACTTAAATCCATGCCTTTTTTCAGGATATTCAAATTTTCCGAGTAGTACCTGTATACGTACGAAACGTATTAACCATATTTGCTACACTGCCACCTTGTGGCCACACATACCTGCTGAAACACAACACCACATACCTTATGAATTATTCCCAGCAGGGAGTAAACTGCCTGGTACAATCAAGCACATTGCTACAATACATTGCAGGTCTAACAATCGCGCACCCAAAAGTCTCTAAACTACAGTAGGCTATTCCATGGAAGTGAGTGAGTAGGCAGAAGACACTGCCTCAGCAAAGCCTGGTTAACCAGAATATCTGAATTTGCAAGCTGTCTTTTTGGCCTCCTATGTTCCTGCTGCTTTTGTTAATCAAAAGCCAAGTTTTCCAGTCATGATGCATCAGCCTAGTATCATGGCCAGCCCCTTGCACTTCATTTCATTTTGTACAGAGCGTCTGGCAGTGCTTTATTGAGAATCAATTTCTTGCTGGAGGAAGGAAGCAGCAGGCGATCACATGACTCATTCAGTAGCCTGGTAAACCAGCCCCTCGCACTTCATTTCACTTTGCACAGAGGGTCTGGCCTTGCTGCCGTTGACATTCATATATTCGGACCAAGCGAATCCGAGCCAATCAGCAAACAGAGGGAGTGTTCATGAGCCATGACGTTGACTTTTGCGTGAAAAATTTGAATTTGCATAAGTAATTTGAATTGTAGTGCGTAGGTAGGCTAATTGAATACATGACGACCAGATGTTAGCGTTTGGGAAAGGCAGAGCAAACTGTTTTAAACTTCAGCAGAGTCTACACCTCCAGGATGAAATCGTTTGTCAATGCAGCAAGGCCAGACCCTCTGTACAAAATGAAAAGAAGTATGAGGGGCTGGTTTACCAGGCTAGGAAAAGCCTCCCATACCATACACATGATTATCTGCTACCAGCTCACCGAGAGGCACTATTTCTGAAAGGAAGTCATTTTATGGGACCAGGAAGAATGCTCACATTGTATAAATGTCCTCCCTCTCTCTCTCTCTCTCTCTCTCTCTCTCTCTCTCTCTCTCTCTCTCTCTCTCTCTCTCTCTCTCTCTCTCTTTGTCTCTCTCTCTCCTTCTATCTCTCTCTTTCTCTCTCTGTCTTTCTGTCTGTCTATCTCTCTCTCTCTCTCTCTCTCTCTCTCTCTCTTTCTATCAGGTAACAGAGTGGAAGGCTTTGTTATGCTGTGACCCACCCAGCCATTAATGTGTCCGGTGTTTTTGTTTAACACACACATACACACACACACACACACACACACACACACACACACACACACACACACACACACACACATACACACATACTGTAGGATTGTCCACAGTGTTTCCTAAGAATCGTAACTCAATGTGCTGACGTCAGGGGAAACCTCACACACGCGCACACACACACACACACGCGCGCGCACACACACACACACACACACACACACACACACACACACACACACACACACACACACACACACACAAACCCGCAGATACACACACAATTCATGGGGGGGCAGACATTTAATGGAGTCCACAGAGGACTATGATAAGGCTGGGGTTGGATTTTATCTTTCCAGGTGATTTCTGCTAATTAATTTCTTTTAACGACTCATTTATACTTATTTCATGTTTTGTAAGACCTCTAAGCCTTTTATTTGCCTCATAGTTTACTTTCATCTTTTTACTCTTATTTATCTTTTGTGCTTTTACATATTTCTCTTTGCTTTTATTTTTGGTTAAGCACATTGAACTGCCTCTGTGTATAAAACACACCAACACACACCCACATACACACACATACACACACATGCAT
>CM050198.1:7824761-7827261 GCA_027475355.1 Coilia nasus
GTGTGTGTGTGTGGTACAGTCCATATCTGGCCCAGGCGGTGTGTGTGAGCATCAGCAGCACAGATGAGACCAGTAGCAGTAGCTGGCTCTGCTTCCATCAGGGATGTGTGAGTGTGTGTGTGTGTGTGTGTGTGTGTGTGTGAGCATCAGCAGCACAGATGAGACCAGTAGCAGTAGCTGGCCCTGCTTCCATCAGGGATGTGTGAGTGTGTGTGTGTGTGTGTGTGTGTGTGTGTGTGTGTGTGTGTGTGTGTGTGTGTGTGTGTGTGTGTGTGTGAGTGTGTGTGTGTGTGTGTGTGTGTGTGTGTGTGTGTGTGTGTGTGTGTGTGAGAGCATCAGCAGCACAGATGAGACCAGTAGCAGTAGCTGGCCCTGCTTCCATCAGGGGATCCAGTAGCCAAATGTGGCAGAAGCCTCAAAACCCTGGATAACTACTACTGTGTGTGTGTGTGTGTGTGTGTGTGTGTGTGTGTGTGTGTGTGTGTGTGTGTGTGTGTGTGTGTGTATGTGTGGTTGAGTGTATGAGAGTGTGTGTGTGTGCGTGCGTGTGTGTGGTGGAAGCCCTAAAACCTTGGGTAATGACTAACAGACCCCCCGTCCCCAAAATGGGGCTCTGCAGAAGTGCTGAGGACGCAGGAAGTGGGGAGGTGGAGTGGAGTGGAGTGGAGTGGAGTGGAGGGGGGCGCTCCACTCTGGCAGAGTCTGGCTCACAATCAACCAGCAGTCAGCACATGTGGGCCTGGTTGAGTGTGCTGCCACCTACTGGATATCTTGTGTAACGGCACAGTAGGAGTCAATTACAGCTGTGGGCAGACAAGGCCTGTTTTTCTTTTTAGGTAGAATGTTTTTTTTTTTTTTTTAACTGACACGCTGGGTAGACAGGGTCTTGAGAATTACTGTGTGTGTGTGTGTGTGTGTGTGTGTGTGTGTGTGTGTGTGTGTGTGTGTGTGTGTAGGTGTGTCTTTGAGACACAGGAATTGAGTAGAGTAGTAGAGTAGAGTTACTTTATTGATCCCGAAGGAAATGAAGGTGTCCAGTAGCATACACAACATTGCAAAAACTGATCAAACATATTGCACACATCTGCATTCACTGAACTCAGGGGAGGGGAGAAAAAAAAAGGTTACAAAAAAAAGGTTACACCTCGTGATAAGGTGCTTTGCGGTAGCTCAAGTAGATAGATTACATTGTCCCAGTAAAATTGTCCAGTGTTATAGAAGAGTCCTTTAGTGCAGTAGTTATAGAAGGGTCCTTTAGTGCAGTAGTTATCAGGGTAGTGCAGTATATTGTTGTCCGTAGTAGTATAGTAGTCACCACCAGGGACAGCATATAAGCGTGTGAGAGTGTAAGTGTGTGTGTGTGTGTGTGTGTGTGTGTGTGTGTGTGTGTGTGTGTGTGTGTGTGGGCTCAAGCACTCCAGTCCATGATGCTCAGCTCCTTCTGTGTGCTGTTATACAGTTGTATGGCCCTGGGGACAAATGACCTCTGCAGCCTGTCTGTCCTGCAGGAGAGGGACCAGAGTCTGTCGCTCATCAAACTCCTCTGATTGATGATGATGGTGTGTAGGGGGTGGCGGTCGTTGTCCAGTATGTAGTGCAGCCTGCTCAGGGTCCTTCTCTCAGCTATTGTAGTTAGAGACCCCAGCTCCATACCCACCACAGACCCTGCCTTCCTCACCAGTCTGTCCAGACGCCCATTGTCTCTTTTCCTAGTGCTGCCACCCTAGCATACCACAGCATAGAAGAGCACACTGGCCATAACAGACTGGTAGAACATCAGCAGGAGTCTGTTGCAGACACTGAAAGACCTCAGCATCCTGAGGAAGTACAGCCTGCTCTGTCCTTTTCTGTAGAGTGCATCTGAATTAGTAGACCAGTCCAGTTTATTGTCTAGGTGTACCCCAAAGTACTTGTAAGTGCAGACTGTCTCGACATTCTCCCCATCAATCGTGACAGGCACCATTGGCGGGGCGGTTCTCCTGAAGTCCACCACCAGAGACATAATCATTAATGTAAACTCATATCAGCCAATCAGACAACAATGCACCCCTAAATGTAAACCCACACTGGCCAATCACGTTGCGGTGCAAGGCCAGATCTAAACCTGGGTCACCCAATCACATCGTAATATAACCTGTGTAGTCACAGTTGCATGGTAACATAACCTACAGTATCTGCCAAAAGTGAGTACAGTTATCCCCAGCTATATCACAGTTTACCTGTCGCAGTCCTGCTATATCACAGATGTTTTTCATCAATATATGCATGTCACCAATGAAAAGTTTAGCAGAACAATACTATAATTTCTGCTAACTATACTGTAAAATAAAAATATTGATTAAAATGCAGTAATATTTTAGTAATATATAGAGTACATGTATTAAATCAGTCTGTGGGAGGGGTATTTTAAGGCTTAAACTATAAAATAAAATGTTTTGTATGTGGTTTCGCTATATCTTAGATTTTTACCTATGGCGGGGGCTTTGGAAATATAACTATG
>CM050198.1:7834761-7844761 GCA_027475355.1 Coilia nasus
TCAACTCTGTATGATGTTTTAACATGCCAATTTTCATTTTACACCAAACTTCTCCTTTAAGAAGGCTTTTAAGAAGAGGTCGGCTAAGAGGAAGCATTAGGAAAGGAGATTCACCGTTTCTGGAGCAAATTGGCCTATGTTGCGTTTGTATTATTTATAAATATGAACATGTTTTACACATATTTCATATATCGTACGTAGCTTATTGTGATGACTTTTTTCACGAGCCTGATTTTTTGATGGTGTCCCCCCCAAGCACTTGGTGCCCTACGCACTGTGCGTAATGTGCGTGTGGGGAGCTACGGCACTGCAGCAAGTGACCAGGAGACAGGCGGAGTGAGGCAAATTGAAAACGTATTCCAGCGTGAAGTAAAAACACATTTCATTCATAAGTAATGTATGCTGAGTACTGGAGACATATACTACATTTTCACTCTGATTGGTGTTACTGGTTAAAGGACAGTTGTTAGGCTTACAGTTCAGTTCTTCTTTGTGGTATTTTAAAGTAGTATATCTGACTGCTCAGCTGCTTAAAGTGACTGCATTCTGCATCTGGGCCTATGATAATATTGAATTTATAATGTAACATAATGTAATGTAATATAGTAATGTTTTATTTCTAAATTTCTTTTTTTTCCTGGGGTGGGGGGTTCTGCAGGTTGGGGTCTCTTATAATAATAATAATAATAATAATAATAATAATAATAATAATAAAGGCCCTACTGTACAGGTGGTAGCCAGGGTGACTATAGGCTTGATATTCGAATGGTAGCAAAATACAGCAAGACTATTTGTTGTTGTATAAAGTTTTGGGCTGACTTTGCAGAGAGAGCGACAAGCCTAAGGCCAGATGTGCAGAGAGAGCAACAAGCCTAAGGCCAGATGTGCAGAGAGAGCGACAAGCCTAAGGCCAGATGTGCAGAGAGAGCGACAAGCCTAAGGCCAGATGTGCAGAACCCACGAGCTGCAGCCTTGTATGAGGTTGTGTCGGAACAACTTATTCATCGCATATCTGACCCTTCTGTTATCATAATGTTATCATAATGTTAAGATAATGTAAGATTTTATGTTGCACATCTCTAATTGAATTTTTAGTTGTCACAATGCAGAATACTTTAGTCTTAGCCAACCTCCACACATTGCACTAGTATTTCACATACTTATAGTATAGCTTAATTAATTCTTCTGCCATTTCTTGTGCGTTAATAAATTACTTTCTTCATTTGCACAAATTGTTCCATTTATTTGCAAGTTATTTGCCATATTCAAAAAAATTGAATAATTGTCCAACTCTTATTGAGATACTTTTATTACCTGGTTATTAACATTCTGCTTATCGGGCCTACTTGTGACTCGTGAAATATACCTAAAGACATGCTAGGAGAAAGTACCCAAAACTGTCACGGGGTCCGGACAGACAGACAGATAAACCCAAATGCGTAACCTCAAATATAGTTTATTAAAGGGTTGGGGGAAGTGGCAAAAAGTCAAAGGCTCCGGAGAGCAGGTAAGTATCCACCAGCGGAGCGTCGAGACTCACCGTTTCTGGAGCAAATTGGCCTATGTTGCGTTTGTATTATTTATAAATATGAACATGTTTTACACATATTTCATATATCGTACGTAGCTTATTGTGATGACTTTTTTCACGAGCCTGATTTTTTGATGGTGTCCCCCCCAAGCACTTGGTGCCCTACGCACTGTGCGTAATGTGCGTGTGGGGAGCTACGGCACTGCAGCAAGTGACCAGGAGACAGGCGGAGTGAGGCAAATTGAAAACGTATTCCAGCGTGAAGTAAAAACACATTTCATTCATAAGTAATGTATGCTGAGTACTGGAGACATATACTACATTTTCACTCTGATTGGTGTTACTGGTTAAAGGACAGTTGTTAGGCTTACAGTTCAGTTCTTCTTTGTGGTATTTTAAAGTAGTATATCTGACTGCTCAGCTGCTTAAAGTGACTGCATTCTGCATCTGGGCCTATGATAATATTGAATTTATAATGTAACATAATGTAATGTAATATAGTAATGTTTTATTTCTAAATTTCTTTTTTTTCCTGGGGTGGGGGGTTCTGCAGGTTGGGGTCTCTTATAATAATAATAATAATAATAATAATAATAATAATAATAATAAAGGCCCTACTGTACAGGTGGTAGCCAGGGTGACTATAGGCTTGATATTCGAATGGTAGCAAAATACAGCAAGACTATTTGTTGTTGTATAAAGTTTTGGGCTGACTTTGCAGAGAGAGCGACAAGCCTAAGGCCAGATGTGCAGAGAGAGCAACAAGCCTAAGGCCAGATGTGCAGAGAGAGCGACAAGCCTAAGGCCAGATGTGCAGAGAGAGCGACAAGCCTAAGGCCAGATGTGCAGAACCCACGAGCTGCAGCCTTGTATGAGGTTGTGTCGGAACAACTTATTCATCGCATATCTGACCCTTCTGTTATCATAATGTTATCATAATGTTAAGATAATGTAAGATTTTATGTTGCACATCTCTAATTGAATTTTTAGTTGTCACAATGCAGAATACTTTAGTCTTAGCCAACCTCCACACATTGCACTAGTATTTCACATACTTATAGTATAGCTTAATTAATTCTTCTGCCATTTCTTGTGCGTTAATAAATTACTTTCTTCATTTGCACAAATTGTTCCATTTATTTGCAAGTTATTTGCCATATTCAAAAAAATTGAATAATTGTCCAACTCTTATTGAGATACTTTTATTACCTGGTTATTAACATTCTGCTTATCGGGCCTACTTGTGACTCGTGAAATATACCTAAAGACATGCTAGGAGAAAGTACCCAAAACTGTCACGGGGTCCGGACAGACAGACAGATAAACCCAAATGCGTAACCTCAAATATAGTTTATTAAAGGGTTGGGGGAAGTGGCAAAAAGTCAAAGGCTCCGGAGAGCAGGTAAGTATCCACCAGCGGAGCGTCGAGACTCACCGTTTCTGGAGCAAATTGGCCTATGTTGCGTTTGTATTATTTATAAATATGAACATGTTTTACACATATTTCATATATCGTACGTAGCTTATTGTGATGACTTTTTTCACGAGCCTGATTTTTTGATGGTGTCCCCCCCAAGCACTTGGTGCCCTACGCACTGTGCGTAATGTGCGTGTGGGGAGCTACGGCACTGCAGCAAGTGACCAGGAGACAGGCGGAGTGAGGCAAATTGAAAACGTATTCCAGCGTGAAGTAAAAACACATTTCATTCATAAGTAATGTATGCTGAGTACTGGAGACATATACTACATTTTCACTCTGATTGGTGTTACTGGTTAAAGGACAGTTGTTAGGCTTACAGTTCAGTTCTTCTTTGTGGTATTTTAAAGTAGTATATCTGACTGCTCAGCTGCTTAAAGTGACTGCATTCTGCATCTGGGCCTATGATAATGTCGAATTCATAATGTAACATAATGTAATGTAATATAGTAATGTTTTATTTCTAAATTTCTTTTTTTCCTGGGGTGGGGGGTTCTGCAGGTTGGGGTCTCTTATAATAATAATAATAATAATAATAATAATGGCCCTTCTGTACAGGTGGTAGCCAGGGTGACTATAGGCTTGATATTCGAATGGTAGCAAAATACAGCAAGACTATTTGTTGTTGTACAAAGTTTTGGGCTGACTTTGCAGAGAGAGCGACAAGCCTAAGGCCAGATGTGCAGAGAGAGCGACAAGCCTAAGGCCAGATGTGCAGAGAGAGCGACAAGCCTAAGGCCAGATGTGCAGAGAGAGCGACAAGCCTAAGGCCAGATGTGCAGAACCCACGAGCTGCAGCCTTGTATGAGGTTGTGTCGGAACAGCTTATTCATCGCATATCTGACCCTTCTGTTATCATAATGTTAAGATAATGTAAGATTTTATGTTGCACATCTCTAATTGAATTTTTAGTTGTCACAATGCAGAATACTTTAGTCTTAGCCAACCTCCACACATTGCACTAGTATTTCACATACTTATAGTATAGCTTAATTAATTCTTCTGCCATTTCTTGTGCGTTAATAAATTACTTTCTTTATTTGCACAAATTGTTCCATTTATTTGCAAGTTATTTGCCATATTCAAAAAAATTGAATAATTGTCCAACTCTTATTGAGATACTTTTATTACCTGGTTATTAACATTCTGCTTATCGGGCCTACTTGTGACTCGTGAAATATACCTAAAGACATGCTAGGAGAAAGTACCCAAAACTGTCACGGGGTCCGGACAGACAGACAGATAAACCCAAATGCGTAACCTCAAATATAGTTTATTAAAGGGTTGGGGGAAGTGGGAAAAAGTCAAAGGCTCCGGAGAGAAGGTAAGTATCCACCAGCGGAGCGTCGAGACACCCAGGCAGGCGGCCAGAGGAAACTCGCCCCCGGGGGCAGGCGAACAGCGGAGTCGTGGGCAGGCAGTGGTCGGTACCAGGAGCAGGAGAGTAGAGCTGGGTCGAGGACAGGCGAGGGTCGGAACCAGGGCTGGAGCGAGGAGCAGAGTCGAGGACGGGCAGGAGTCGTTCACCAGGGCTGGAGCGTTGAGCAGTGTCGAGGACGGGCAGGAGTCGTTCACCAGGGCCGGAGCGTTGAGCAGTGTCGAGGACGGGCAGGAGTCGTTCACCAGGGCTGGAGCGTTGAGCAGAACCAGGGACAGGCAGAGGTCGGCACCGGAGGACTGAAGAGCCAGGGAGAGCCAGGGACGGTCCGAAGTTGTAACCAGGAGCGGGGGAGCCAGGCAGAGTCAGGGACAGGCAGGAGTCGGTAACCGAAGACTGGAGACAAACAGGCAGGGGAAAACAGGAACAAACAGGGAACAGACAGACACCGGGAGAACTGCTACGCAGACAAAGAAGAGCCAGGAGTCAAAAAGCTTGCAGAGGAATCCACCGTGGGTTCGCAGACGGACTGACAAGGAGTGAGAGAGGCGAGTATAAGTAGTGGAAACCCCGGGAACTAAACGAGCGTGAACGAGGAGTACAGGTGAGTAGAATGATTGAATAACTCGTGATTGTTACAAACCAGGAAGTGCAGGTGAGACGGATGATTACAACGATCGTGAAGCGAGGAGAGCGAGTGAGAGAGATAATCTAATGAGGGTCTAAACAAGGAAGTGCAGGTGCAGTGCATAATCAGATAACGCGGGGAAGGAGCAGTAAAACACGGTAAAGTGAACCTAATAGACTAATAGGTGGGTAACAATGAAAAAACACACATGAAAAAACCCAAGCCCAGAGCGAAACCGTGACACAAAACGACAACTGTACATGCTTTTTCATGCCAGGCCATTTGTCATGTCACTCAAGTGACTCGCACAACCTGACTCATATCACAGAGTAACTCAAAATTATCTGAATTCCTTCAAGGATTCGGATTTCCCATCTCTAGTGTGTGTGTGTGTGTGTGTGTGTGTTTGTGTGTGTGTACAAAAATGCCTTTTCATTTTCTTACTCATTTCCACGGCAGGATGGCAGATGGTTGTGCAATGTCTTCATGCATCCGCCCAGTGCCTATCTGACACATCAGAGCTTCTCAGAACACGTCCGACACGTCACTCCCAAATGGCCAGTGTGTGAGATGGCCTTGTTGATAAAGTGAAGGGTGGTTGTTCATGAATGTTTTTTTTTTCAGTATTTAGACTTGCTTAATAACTAAATAACAGTTTAAAAGCTTAGGCTTAAGCTTAGGCCTATTGAACACAAGTCAGCCGATAGCTGTTCAGCATCATCAGCACCAGCACTCCTGCAGTCTAGGGAGATGAGGGGATGACGCGTGAACCAAGAGCTGATTGGCTAATAGGAACAATGTTGAAAGACACGAAAATGGGAAGTAAGGGAGATGTGACGATAACAGAGAGAAGTTAGCAGAGAGAAAGAGAGAGAGAGAGAGAGAGAGAGAGAGAAAGAAAGAGAGAGAGAATGAGAGAGAGAGAGAGAAAGAGGGAGAGAGGGAAAGAGAATGTGTGTGAGAGAGAAAAAGAGAGCAAGAAAGAGAGAGAGTGAGAAGGAGAGAGAGAGAGAGAGAGTGGGTTGGTCGTCAGTAGGCAGGAAGATATCTGTGTGTATTAATTACAAGGCCAATAGAGGAAAGAGACACACAGCCTGATGAGGACGCGTAACTGAACAAGACTGCAGATCTCAGTGGCTTTTTCAGTAGGCCACATTTTATTAAATTCACCAACTCAATCGAGATAACCCAATTTAAGGGATTCCTTTCTCCATTAACATGAGAACTGAAGTCACTTTCTTCATACTGGGTGAGTAGGCTATTAAAATGTATGCTTGTTGAAGTTTCTGTGTCCAGGTCCTCCGTCTGGTCAGTATGACTGTATTTATGTACTCTCTGCTGGCTGCAAAACAAATTGTGACCCAATCAGGCAAAATGAGTCTGAATTCGTAAATTCTAATTTTAAGGTACAGGCCAATTTTGGTAGAAAACCTTAAAAATATCGCATTTCATTTTTTGCTCCTTTATGAAACAAAAGGTGTTAGAAATGGGTTATCTGAAGTTGAATTGCACTTTTGAAATATTACCAAAATGTCCAACATAAATGTGACTTTCTCAGGTTTAGAACATGGTGGGATGACATATTTGAAACAACTGTATCTTGACAACTGTGTGTGTCTCTGACCAAGAAATCATTTTAAAGTTCCTTGTCACAGCTACCAAAATCTCAATTATGTTTTTTGTGTCACTGTGACTCATTTTGCCAGATCCGGTCACAATTACCTCTTGGGCATAATACACATCTATAAAAACATACCTCTTAAATCTGCATAATGTAAGCAATTTAAAATGGTTGTTCAGACAAAGGCAAACAAATGGACTGGCCGACAGGAAGGAGTTTGATTTGGCCTAGAGTTGTCAGCGGTCTTCATTTTCATTTTCCTGTTTACAATATTTATTTACTGTATGAAATAGCACACAGCTCTGGGATGACTGTGTGTGTGTGTGTGTGTGTGTGTGTGTGTGTGTGTGTGTGTGTGTTTGTGTGTGTGTACAAAAATGCCTTTTCATTTTCTTACTCATTTCCACCTGTTTATTCTACAGGTAACCTGCCATACACAGTTACAGTACACACACAGACATCATATCTATCATCATCGACTATCTCCATGTATACTGATGACCAGCCCACCACTTTCTCTCTCTGAGTGTAGGATGGCAGATGGTTGTGCAATGTCTTCATGCATCCGCCCAGTGCCTATCTGACACATCAGAGCTTCTCAGAACACGTCCGACACGTCACTCCCAAATGGCCAGTGTGTGAGATGGCCTTGTTGATAAAGTGAAGGGTGGTTGTTCATGAATGTGGTTTTATTCAGTACTTGGACTTGCTTAATAACTAAATAACAGTTTAAAAGCTTAGGCTTAAGCTTAGGCCTATTGAACACAAGTCAGCCAATAGCATTTCAGCATCATGATCAGCAGCACTCCTGCAGTCTAGGGAGATGAGGGGATGACGCGTGAACTGAGAGCTGATTGGCTAATAGGAACACTGAATTCGTAAATTCTAATTTTAAGGTACAGGCCAATTTTGGTAGAAAACCTTAAAAATATCGCATTTCATTTTTTGCTCTTTTATGAAACAAAAGGTGTTAGAAATGGGTTATCTGAAGTTGAATTGCACTTTTGAAATATCACCAAAATGTCCAACATAAATGTGACCTTCTCAGGTTTAGAACATGGTGGGATGACATATTTGAAACAACTGTATCTTGACAACTGTGTGTGTCTTTGACCAAGAAATCATTTTAAAGTTCCTTGTCACAGCTATCAAAATCTCAATTATGATTTTTGTGTCACTGTGACTGTAATATATAATGTAAGCAATTTAAAATGGTTGTTCAGACAAAGGCAAACAAATGGACTGGCCGACAGGAAGGAGTTTGATTTGGCCTAGAGTTGTCAGCGGTCTTCATTTTCATTTTCCTGTTTACAATATTTATTTACTGTATGAAATAGCACACAGCTCTGGGATGACTGTGTGTGTGTGTGTGTGTGTGTGTGTGTGTATGTGTGTGTGTGTGTGTGTGTGTGTGTGTGTGTGTGTGTATACTGTATGAAATAGCACACACCTCTGGGATGATTGTAAACACTGAAGAAGAAGGCGGCACAATGGCCCCTTCACAGCCAGAGCCCCCATGCCACCATGGACACACAGTGTGTGTGTGTGTGTGTGTGTGTGTGTGTGTGTGTGTGTGTGTGTGTAAACATGCCACCATGGACACACAAAATAGCTTTTCTTGTGTAAGGGTATAACACAGCCTGTGTACTATGCACCTGTCTCAGAATCATTCTGTGTGTGGGATGTTGTGTAGGGCGTGTTAGACAAGTTCTGTGTGTGTGTGTATGTGTGTGTGTGTGTGTGTGTGTGTGTGTGTGTGTGAGTGTGTGTGTGTGTGTGTGTGTGTAGTGGGGTGGTGTGTATGAGGTGTTATTTAAGTTTTGTTGTCCATTACACTGACTTCATCAATAGCATGATATGCAGGACTTTGACGATCTTTGTCTTTCTTGATAAACATACAGTATTCAACTTACAATCACACAGATAAATATTAATACACACACACACACACACACACACACACAGCCACACACACACATTTGCACACACACACACACACAGGTAAAATCAATCACTCTATGAGTGTTGTGTCTGCCACAGGGCTGTGCCTCAGCATCACTGGAAAAGTGGGAGGTGGAAATGGGGGACCAGAGTGTACAGACCAAAACTTCCACCCTAAATATGGGTGTTTTGGTAAGCATACTCACCGAGCTACCACACACACACACACACACACACACACACACACACTGTGCAAGCCCTCCACCTTCAACAATAGGTGTTATGGTAAGCATACTCACCGAGCTACCACACACATACACACACACACACACACACACACTGTGCAAGTCCTCCACCCTCAACAATAGGTGTTATGGTAAGCATACTCACTGAGCTACCACACACACACACACACACACACTGTGCAAGTCCTCCACCCTCAACAATAGGTGTTATGGTAAGCATACTCACTGAGCTACCACACACACACACACACACACACTGTGCAAGTCCTCCACCCTCAACAATAGGTGTTATGGTAAGCATACTCACTGAGCTACCACACACACACATACACACACACTGTGCAAGTCCTCCACCCTCAACAATAGGTGTTATGGTAAGCATACTCACTGAGCTACCACACACACACACACACACACACACGGTGCAAGTCCTCCACCCTCAACAATAGGTGTTATGGTAAGCATACTCACTGAGCTACCACACACACACACACACACACACACTGTGCAAGTCCTCCACCCTCAACAATAGGTGTTATGGTAAGCATACTCACTGAGCTACTGTACCACAGCACCTTAACACAGCTAGCGCATCATTATTGAAACGCCTACTCACTTTTAAATTCATTCTGATCTGTCTGAATTCTTTTCTTAATGCTGCTTTTAATGCTGATGTATGTGGAAAAACAGCATTAGAGAAGAACACGTCTGTAGTCAATGTTCCTCTCTCAACATATAAAATGTGCATCACACAACTTTCCTAACCTCCGAAAGCCTTCAATAAACCGCCTTCACTTTAGGATAACCCTTAAGCTGTCCTAACACTCACTGGCTATCGTATTTTGCTGAATTAATTAATTAGTCATCTGCGTGGCTGCTGTTGTTTCTACCCAAGCAACAAATTGGCAAAGGATGACTTACTCCAGTTTCCTGACAAAATGCTCGTTGTTTGGTACGGACACACAGAAGAGTGCCACCAAGGCCTGAATACATGCAAGGGTCAAGATTATCTGCTACAACACATGTGTCTTTGCACCAGCCCCACACACACACACACACACACACACACACACACAAACACACACACACACACAGATACACACACACACACACACACACACACACAAACACACAGACACACACACACACACACACACGCAGTTTCTCTCTCTATGTATA
>CM050198.1:7847261-7852261 GCA_027475355.1 Coilia nasus
CCTCCTGATTGTGGCCAAAGAGGCACCTGCACAAACACACCTGGCAGTTACGTCTGCAGCTGTCCAGAAGGGTTCAGTAACCATGGCAACAACAGCACAGGCCTTGTGAAGGTGAGGATGTTCTTCAGTGCTGCTAAGCTAAAAGGCATGACTGGTGTTTTGGTGTTAAGGGTGTGTGTGTGTGTGTGTGTTTTCTGATGCAGATGTAGATGAGTGTGTGGAGAGTCCTCCTGATTGTGGCCCAAGAGGCACCTGCACAAACACACCTGGCAGTTACACCTGCAGCTGTCCAGAAGGGAGAGAGAAAGAGGGAGAGACTGTCGACTGGTCGACCGTATGTTGGTTGTCATCACACTCACTGTTTGTTTTTTCTGGTTTTTCGTTTTTATTTCATTTTGGAGAACCTGACCTTTCTTTTCATAGTTCATCATAATTCATGTACTTTTATCAGAATTCATTTTTACAGCTTTGTTTATAAAATTATTACTGTAATGTCTACATATCATATCATATATATAGAGTATTTTGTAAGTATGTATGTATGTATGTATGTATGTATGTATGTATGTATGCATGTATGTATGTATGTATGTATGTGTGTGTATGTATGTATGTTTGTGTATGTATGTATGTTTGTGTGTATATGTATGTATGTATGTATGTATGTATGCATGTATGTATGTATGTATGTATGTATGTATGTATGTATGTATGTGATCTCTATCACCCATGCTGTAGGATTCAGATGTGGAGTGCAAACTGGACCTTCTGAATTCATCAATGTCCAAAACTCTGTCACAAATGGTGAGGTTTCCTTTACATGATATAGTAGTAGGGATGTCCCGGTCAGGTTTTTTTGCCCTCGAGTCTCAGTCCAAGTCATTTGATTTTGAGTGTCTGTCGATACCGAGTCCCAATCCGATATATTCTATTATACATAAAAAGAATAAAGAAGAGCAAAGAAAAAAATCTAGAATGTTCCTGATTTTTATTTAATTCACTTTTTTTTAACATTCAACAACTCTGTTAACAAACTGAATACTTTTGTGAGGTAGCTTGAACAATCAATTACAGTTTTTCTCAGTCGCTTTGGTGCTTTTCTCAGATCAGAATGAAAATTCTCATAACTATTAGTTCAACCTCCACAACATTTACTCATTTGTGCACATCACAGTAGCAATTTCTCCTTGCTGTGAACAAATTGCAAATATTTTTGGACATGTATCAGTTACTTTCAGACAATACAATGTTGTTTTATAACATTATTATTTGCTTATGTCATGTCAGTCAAAATGAACTATACTTATGGATGCTGAATAGTCGTTCCCAGTAAAACTAATAGTCTTCATTTCATTGCTTGAGTCATTACATACAAAGTTGTTGAACTAGTTATCAAATTCTGTCAAGCAAATTGTATACCTTTCTTTATCATTGTTTGCTGGAAATGTCCCCTAAATTGAACAGTTGCTCTTAGGTGAACTTCAGATGTCTTGGTCCATATAATTCACAACATCTTCTGACTTTTCTAGACACTCTTTACAGAGACATAGTCCCTGTGAATGAGGGGTGAGGGCCAACTCAACAAGTATGTTGTTGTGTGGGATAATGTCCGTTTTCACCACTCACATCTGGTCAGAGAGTTGTTTGCAGCACATGACAGGATGCTGGTTAATTATCTAACTACCTACTCCCCATTCCTTAATCCGATAGAGATTTCTCTGCCTGTAGGTGGAAGGTTTATGCCTGGTGTCTACATAGGCAAATGGCCTTGCTAGCAGCCATGGATGCAGCATCTGACATCACAGCAGAGTCATGCAGAGGGTGGCTTCGCCACTCCAGGAGATATTTTTCTCATTGCATTGCAAGGGATGATATCCGTTGTGATGTAGATGAAAATATGTGGCCAGACAGACAGGAACGTCTGGATGTGCCAGAATGATTTACCTATGTTCAGTTACAATATGTGCTGTTATTTGTTACCTGGTACCCTGGAGGGGACTGACCAGGTATTGCAATGACTCTGTCCGTGTGTGTGTCTGTGTGTCTGTGTGTGTGTGTGTGTGTGTGTGTGTGTCTGTCTGTCTCTCTGTCTGTCTGTCTGTCTGTCTGTCTGTCTGTCTGTCTGTCTGTCTGCATGCAATGACCCTGTCCGTCCACATGGGGGACCAGGTTATCATCACTGATTGTGCTTGTTCACATTTGTGCACAGCTCTACCAAAAGGGTGTTACTTACAGTATGTTTGTTCTAAATAAGTGACTGTAGTGTATTTTTCTTTTGCATAATGCTGTAGAATAGCAAAGAGCATATACAGTAAAAATGAGAAACATATATTCAGTGTCTTGTACTCACCTACTCCCCTAACTACAGCAATATGTAACTTTACTGTAGTTTTCAAAAAGCTGTACAAGTAGTATATAGCGCTGTCCTGAGCATTTTCAGGTCGTGTCACGGAGTTCTGACCTTTTTTTGCATTGTAAAACACTGAGAGAATAAACTGTCATAATGAAAACATGACAAAGCCATTTCACTATCTTGTTCATAAACCATGGTGTCAAGACTTCTCATTTTGGTGACACTGGCAGTTTCACTGACATATATACTTGCTTTTGAGGGATGGACTATCCTTTTCGAGCAAGTGACATGCTTTTGCAGGTTATCCACTAGGTTTTGCAGTTTGCACTAATTGTTTTGAGAAAACTGCTGTGCAAATGTAAATACTGATGTGAGAAAAGCACCAAAGCGACTGAGAAAAACTGTAATAAATAACATAAATTCTTTAGACTTCAGTGCAACTGAAAAAAAGTCTAATATCCGAGTCCTGATCGGGAGGTAACTTCCGATTCCGATCGAGTCTGAAACCACCTGATCGGGCCCAATTTCCGATCACGTGATTGGAGATGGACATCTCCATATAGTAGGTCATTTACATAAGGTACGTTACATAAGTTCTTTCCGTGGATGTCTGGAAACAATATAGAACAGTCAGTTCTTTTCAGAGGTCTGCCAGTCACTTTACTAGAATTCTTGTATAAGCTTATTTAATATTCCGCACATGGTTCTAGAGAAGAATCAGCATATTCTCCATAGTACTGACTCAATAGGTACTCGACATTAATGTGTGATTTTTTTCTGATTATTGTTTTGAGAATAATTTTAATAACTTCACAGAATTTCTTGTAAAAGCTTCATTAGACACAACAAGCCATCCTGTAATTTGCACACTGTTAGTGTCATGCAGCTGGCATGTCATGAAAGTGTATGTTTTAGGCTTTTTTCCCCCCACAACAGGAGGTATTCAGTCTCCTGGCCCTTTTCTCCATTTCTCCCCATAGACAGTATCCAGTCTCCTGGGCCTTTTCTCCATTTCTCCCCATAGACAGTATCCAGTCTCCTGGGCCTTTTCTCCATTTCTCCCCATAGACAGTATCCAGTCTCCTGGGCCTTTTCTCCATTTCTCCCCATATACAGTATCCAGTCTCCTGGGCCTTTTCTCCATTTCTCCCCATAGACAGTATCCAGTCTCCTGGGCCTTTTCTCCATTTCTCCCCATAGACAGTATCCAGTCTCCTGGGCCTTTTCTCCATTTCTCCCCATAGACAGTATCCAGTCTCCTGGGCCTTTTCTCCATTTCTCCCCATAGACAGTATCCAGTCTCCTGGACGTTTTGCTGGAAACTCCCCCAGACAGACTGGCCTCCAAGGGAGATGCTGTGCTTCAGTCCGCCGAGAACCTGGTGTCCACCCTGGTGAAGCCCACCCCCACTCAGTCCAGCACCAACTTCAGCACCAACACCACAGGCAGGATTCAGGCTAGAAGATAGATAGATAGATAGATAGATAGATAGATAGATAGATAGATAGATAGATAGATAGATAGATAGATAGATAGATAGATAGATAGATAGATAGATAGATAGATAGATAGATGGATGGATGGATGGATGGATGGATGGATGGACACATGGAAGGACGGATGGATGAATTGATGGATAGATGAAAGGATGGATGGATAGATGGATGGATGGATGCATAATAGAAGAAGACAGACAGCTTGATAGCTGGATGGGTGGATAGATGGATGGACGGATGGATGGATGGGTGGATGGAAGGATGGATGAATGGATAAATGCAAGCAAATGTACTTTGTTTACATTTTCCCCTCTGCAATTTCACCCATTAGTGGTGGAGATCCTGAGTGTCGGACCAAACTCCTCCCTGACTGGAGTGCGTAAGATGGTGACCGCCAACATCAGCCTGGATATCGATCTCCTGGGGATTGCTCAGAACAACAACGGTATGCCATCCGCATATCTCCTAAACACACCCACACACACACATACATACATACACACTCCTGGGGATTGCTCAGAACAGCAATGGTATGCCATCCGCATATCTTCTAAACACACACACACACACACACACACACACACACACACACACATACACACACACACACTCCTGGGCATTGCTCAGAACAGCAACGGTATGCCATCCACATATCTTCTAAACATGAGTTGACTGCCTGCCTGCCACAGAAACCCCATGCTTGGACAGGTGAGACATCAAAATACAAACTAGAAAAGCACTTAGAGAGCTCAGACCTCCACCAGGGCAGCTCAGATCACCACCAAAATCTAATCGCTGTTAGGTTAGTCCATGCTTGGGCATGTGAGACATTATTAGGTTAAGATCTCAGATTATCAGATTAATTCTCTGAATAAAGAGGCTAGAGAATTCATCAACGCTCCTTGAGGTTTAACACAGCACTCAGGATCTCATAATCCATAGTGGGATGAGTACAATCCAAACAGTAAAGTTTACTAGCTACAGTGTACTGTTTAGTTGCATTTGTTGTTGTTGTTGTTGTTGTTGTTTATTTTCCCTACAGCATGTGTGTGTCTGGCTATAGACCATGATTGGTATTTTTTGTGTACTGCTATGCCTGATGAAGGACTTATTTCTGCCACCATCTGTGGTGTTTGTGGGTAGGCAGTGAT
>CM050198.1:7867261-7869761 GCA_027475355.1 Coilia nasus
TGTGTAGTGTGCAGGAGCAAGTGTTTTGCAAAAAGGAGCAAGTGTGTTGCAGAATTGCAACTGAAGTGTAAAGCAGCGCTTTTGTTTAAGGTATGGTTACACTGTGTTTAAGGCATGGTAACACAACTTCAAGTTATGTTACTTTGGTTTAAGCATTTGTCTATTGCGTTCAAGCAGTGGGCAAAAACTGTAATACTAATGTCAACCATTGTTAGGCTTTATGAAGGCATTATGACCCTGTATGAATGTGGTTATACAGTCTTATGCATACAAGCTTCACAGAGAGAGTTACCCAGATTTAATGCTGCAAGTTTTTTTTCTGGATTTGATAACCATAGTCAAGGGGAGGGGCTGGCAGAAGAGGAAGGGGAGGGTAGAGATTTTTATTGGACTAGCCCACTGTCCTTTTACAAAATCAACCAATGGGCCGCGTTTCGTGTCTAAAATACTGTCATGGCCGATAAAAATATTTATAAAATACTTTTTTTGTTGATTAAATGATGACAGCCCCTGGCATTGCACAGTATGTCCTGTAATGTTGTAGTAATGTTGTAGTTACATTTTTTTCAGTCATGGCGAGTCATAGCGCCGGCGATACGGTGACTGCTAAGAGACTACAACAAGTGCCTCTGCCTTTACCCAGTCGCTAACGCCTGGTCGTCATGTCACGTATGCAAGTATGCATGTCACATATCTTAGTAGTAGATATGAGATGCTGTTTTAATGCATGTTGAGTTGCAGCTGTGATGAATGCTGAGATGCAGCTGCAGTGTTGTATGTTGTGACGCAGTTGTGATGTATGCTGAGATGCAGCCATCATGCATGTTGCCATGCAGCTTCACTGCTAGTTACTGTACCTGTGGCCTAGCAGGGCATGGAGACAGTGTGTGTGTGTGTGTGTGTGTGTGTGTGTGAGTGTTTGTGTGTGTATCTGTGTTTGTGTGTGTGTGTGTTTAAGTGTGTGTGTGTGTATTGATTTTGTGTGTGTGTGTGTGTGTGTGTGTGTGTGTGTGTTACTTGTGGCCTGGCAGTGCATGGAGACACTCTGGCCACTTTGTGTGGGTGTGTGTGTGTGTGTGTGCGTGTTGCTGTGTGTGTGTGTGTATCTGTGTGTGTGTGTGCGTGTGTTGCTGTGTGTGTGTGTGTGTGTGTATCTGTGTGTGTGTGTGTGTGTATCTGCATGTGTGTGTGTATCTGCATGTGTGTGTGTGTGTGTGTGTGTGTGTTACCTGTGGCTTGGCAGTGCATGGACACACTCTGGCCCTGCACGGCGGTGGCTTGACAATGCATGGGGACACTCTGGCCACTTGATGTGTGTGTTTGTACGTGCGTGTCTGTGTGTGTGTGTGTGTGTGTGTGTGTTACCTGTGGCTTGGCAGTGCATGGAGACACTCTGGCCACTTGATGTGTGTGTTTGTACGTGTGTGTGTATCTGTGTATCTGTGTGTGTGTGTGTGTTTGTGCGTGTGTGTGTATCTGTGTATCTGTGCGTGTGTGTGTGTGTGTGTGTTACCTGTGGCTTGGCAGTGCATGGAGAAACTCTGGCCACTTGGTGTGTATGTTTGTGCGTGTGTGTGTATCTGTGTATCTGTGCGTGTGTGTGTGTGTGTGTTACCTGTGGCTTGGCAGTGCATGGAGAAACTCTGGCCACTTGGTGTGTATGTTTGTGCGTGTGTGTGTATCTGTGTATCTGTGTGTGTGTGTGTGTGTGTGTGTGTGTGTGTGTTACCTGTGGCTTTGCAGTGCATGGAGACACTCTGGCCCTGCACGGCGGTGATCTCCTCCACAGACACTGTGGGCCTGGGCAGCGACCCGCCAGCGCCCCCGCTGGCCACACGCACCTCCACCTTCATCTCCGTGGAGCCCTCCCTGTTCCTGGCACGGCACATGTACGTTCCTGCATGCTGAGCACTCACTACCGCCACCTGGTGGGCAGGAATACACATCATGATCAAAGCTGAGAGAAAGACAGAGAGACAGAGAGAGAGAGACATAGAGGGAGTATTTAAGTAAGCTATGAAATCAGACTACTGCTCCACGCTTCTACATGTAATGTTTCTGAAGGTCGCCAAACACAATATTAAACATTGTAACATTTTCCTGTGGGAACTCGGCTTGAGCCATTGCCAGAGTGGTAGGCAAACCAGGACCGAGCCGAATGTACAAGCGTTCAGAGCAGAATATCATCCTATTTCATAGGATCTGCACACAAAACAATTATATTAACATGTGAGAATGATGGCACAAGAAATGTTGCGATGAGAGGAGGGTGCAACGAGTGGTGAGTGGCTTGCTGTCAGCACAGACGGGTAGCAAGTGGTGTATGTGTATGAAATAGCACGGCAGACTCTTGTTTTTTAGCATCTCAATCAGCGTTGCCAAAGGTGAAATTATTGTATTCATGGCTTGCAGAAGCTAAATGGAGAATATTGCTGGAAAGCAATAGCTTTCGGTCTGCATAGCTAGGGAAGTTACAAATACAATGTCCATTTCCATGAAT
>CM050198.1:7882261-7887261 GCA_027475355.1 Coilia nasus
GGAAGCTCATACTCATACGATTGGGGCTGTATCTTGTTTTTCAAGACAGATCAATACATAATAAAGTAAAAAGCATACTTTGGGAAGATGGTGGGGTAATGCATTAATGTCTGTAGCTTTTGTAAAGAGAGCCTTAAAGCAATACGTGCTGAATGACTTGTGTAAGCAAGATCTCCAGCGACCGCACAACAATGATCAGGCATATTTTCCATCCAACACAACCTTTTGGACTCGCATACACATACATCGTAGTGGTTAGTTGTTACTCTTTCCATAACCAGGAAAATTCTGAAAAGAAAGTGGCAGAGTGGAAGCAAGGGTAATTGTTTCATCTTTGGGAAGTACACAAATGGACAAGATGATCAGCTAGATCAGCGGTTGCTTTTCATGCGTCAACATCACAAACAAAGATAGCTCTTGCACTGATGTGGGGACATTGCTCTCCTGGATGCCACATACAAAACCTCAAGGTACTCAACGCCGTGCATTTTATGTTTTTGGTTGTTTGGCTGCAAACCTGTAGCAGAGTTCATATGCGAGAATGAAAGTACAAAGTCCATTGCAGAAGCACTGGACATCTTAGTAAAGATGTGGAATCCTAAATGGATCCCAAAACAGCCTACTTCATGACAAGTTGCAGCGAGCAAGAGATGCAGACCCTTGGGCAGGTGTCTCCAGGTGCAGCAACACACCTGTGTGCATTCCACGGAGAGCAAGCCTGGCTCCGCCGGACTAAAGATGGTGACTTCTGGTACCACTTCCACAATGATCAATATCATAATGTATCAAATTTAGTATTGGCGGTAAAGATCGAGGCAGTACTGCACTTTAATTAACCTGTGTCGGCAACAATGTAAGGTAATGAGATGACATGTTACAGTTCAAATTTCATCACAGTCACTTAGTAAGTGAAACGTGACCTCAACACCAATGATGGCATATGCAGAAATTGTGTTGGAATCTTGTGTTTCTGTAACGGAAACAGCGGTGCACTGCCTGTATGACCACATGATCGTGATTGTAGGAAAGAACAAGCTTGCAGACAGGGAGCAGAGAGACCTGTTGACACTTCTACATAGCATTCAGAGTAGGCATGCACAGATAGATAGATAGATAGAGAGAGAGAGAGAGAGAGAGAGAGAGAGAGAGAGAGAGAGAGAGACCAAATGGTCATGATTGTAGGAAAAGAACAAGCTTGCAGACAGGGAGCAGAGAGACCTGTTGACACTTCTACGTATAGCATTGCCCCGGCCAGGACAGAGAAGAGCTGTTTGTCAGCATTAAGGACATAAAGCCTACTTAATGATTAAGGGACAGTTACGTTTGTAAAGACATTGGGAGTAGGCACGCACAGATAGATAGATAGATAGATAGATAGATAGATAGATAGATAGATAGATAGATAGATAGATAGATAGATAGAGAGAGAGAGAGAGAGAGAGAGAGAGAGAGAGAGAGAGAGAGAGAGCAAATGATCGTGATCGTAGGAAAAGAACAAGTTTGCCGACAGGGAGCAGAGAGACCAGTTGACACTTCTACATAGCATTCAGAGTAGGCATGCACAGATAGATAGATAGATAGATAGAGAGAGAGAGAGAGAGAGAGAGAGAGAGAGAGAGAGAGAGAGAGAGAGAGAGAGAGAGAGAGACCAAATGGTCATGATTGTAGGAAAAGAACAAGCTTGCAGACAGGGAGCAGAGAGACCTGTTGACACTTCTACGTATAGCATTGCCCCGGCCAGGACAGAGAAGAGCTGTTTGTCAGCATTAAGGACATAAAGCCTACTTAATGATTAAGGGACAGTTACGTTTGTAAAGACAATCAGGCCCGCTGACAGTCTTGGCTGGCACAATTTGACCCCCCCCCCCCTCCTTCATATTCCATAATTATATATAATGATATATATATATAGAATAATATATAATAATATATATATATAGAATAATCAGACTCCCCCGCCCAGACCAAAGGCCCTTCAAACAGTCACAGACTTCCCGTTACCAGCCCTGGCAGATGGGCTTCCCTGGGAGACGTGGTTCTGCCTGAGGTTTCTTCCTAGAAAAACAGGGAGTTTTACTCACTGATTCCTGAGGTTTCTTCCTGAATTCACGCAAATCAAACAAACAGGGAGTTTTTCCTCATCCCTGTTGCTCCCTGGGGACACTAACAACCGACTGCGCCTAAATGAACTTTCCTCGTCTAGTGCCTCTGGTCTGCAAAGACTGCCGACCTATGTTCACATAAGAGCCCACATTAACAGGGCATTGCATAGTTCTAGCGCCACTGGACTACAAAGATTGCTGACTAGGGCCTACAAGGACTGCCTACCTGTGTTCATGCAAGAGTCAGTTTGCTACTGTATTTATCTGCTCCGGCACCACTGAACCGCAAGAAATGTTGTCTTGTAACAACCCTGCTAAACTGTAAAGCACTGTGAGCTGCATCTTGCATTATCTGCTCCGGCACCACTGAACCGCAAGAAATGTTGTCTTGTAACAACCCTGCTAAACTGTAAAGCACTTTGAGCTGCATGTTGCATGTATGAACTGTGCTATACAAGTAAAGTTTATTATTATTATTATTATTATTATTATTATTATTATTATTATTATTATTATTATTATTAATTTAAAAAGGAAACAGTTCTGGGCCCCCCTTTCCCTGGGCCTGGGACAAGAGACCCGTTTGTCCCCCCCTGTCAGCGGGCCTGAAGACAATCATTAAGTAAGGACGTATGTTGAGCAAAGATGGATTACTAATAGAGAGGTAACATCATCATTGACTAGGCTGCACCTACATGCACATCGATATTCTGGTTAGCAAGCAAGCAAGAGGGCAAAAAAGTGTGTTCAAGGACTGAAGGTTGTATTGTCACATACACTGAAACACTGAGTGTAATAGGCAGTGGGCCTACTGTAAAATGCATAGGGTGCATAGAGGGTCCTGTGAGTACGTCAGGATGTGTTGATATGTGTTGAAGAGTGACTGTGTTTAGTGATAGTATAGTCTTTATGTACTGTAATTATTACATAGAATTCTAATGCCATCTCTGGTTTCTTTTCAGAAATGGTGCAGAGCCTATGTGCCAGAGGCATTGCATGTGTCACTCATCACCAACAATGGTGTTGAAACTTAAAAATGTGAATAAAAATCTAAAGGCATTTTACCTGAAAATCTCAGGGGACTGTCTTTAGAACTGTGTCATCTTTACTTATAACAGTTGTTGGAGAATTCATTCCTGAAAAGAAAAAAAAAAAAGATTACGAGCGACTGAATTACAGTTACTGTATACAACGAGCCACTTAAGTCACAACAAGGATGTGCCAGACTATCTCAACAAAACCGACCAAGAGATGTGTTCCTCCACTGTTTGAAAAGCATCCGCTCGCTTCCTAATTCACTGTTCAGGATATTGTGGATAAAGGCGATGGTACTGTACATGGTTAAGTTAGAAGTGAGTAGTTTCACCTCTTTTACTCCGTAAACCTTAGGTGGCGTCTACACTGTAATGCTCGGGCATTAAAAGAATGGATGGCCAGTATACAGCCGAGGAGAGAGGATGCTGGATGGTGGATGAGGATGAGAGAGGATGTGGGGAGGGGAAGGGAAGAGGGAGGGGGGGGTGCAAGGTGGATGCAGAGGAGATGGTAGACGGATTTAAGATAAAAGTCATCAGATGATGACTCATATTTGTGTGAGACGTTACAAACAAAAATGACTGTGTGCCACCGAACAATACGAGGCACACATAAAACAAAAGTGCAAAAGAGATAATGGACTGATGCTAAATAAACCGAATGAAATTGTTATGTTGAAAAAAAGGGGATCTTCGGGTACTGCAACTTCAAAAAGTTGGAAGTTGGAAACTGTCCAAAACAATGGACCCATGTTGTGTTTTTGCTAAGTATTTATTAAAATGTGAACATTTCATTACACTTAGCTGACACTCTTATCCAGAGCGACTTACAGATATTTACAGGGTTTCAGTTACAGGCCCTGGAGCGGTGTGGGGTTAGATGCCTTGCTCAAGGGCATCTCAACCATGGGTATGGCGGGATTCGAACCGGCAACCTTCTGATTGCAAGACCAACTCCCTAACCACTAGGCCACAGCTGCCCGACCATGTCAAAACAAAGCAAGGACTCTGCTCTCCATGTGTGTGTGTGTATGTGTGTGTGTGGTGCACCATGTGTGTGCAGGGGGATGTAAAGTGAGTGACAATGTGGAGGGGGAATGAGACACAAACTGGATGGGTGGGTAAAGATCAAAATAAATACATAAATAAATAGTTATTATTTGTAGTATTAATTTTTAAAAAAAGTTATCATGTATTATGTATAGTTTGGGTACCATTACATGTGATATTTCAACCTAAAACGATCCTGATAATAAACGTATTGCAACAAAAATATCACGAGTGTTGGTGGTGTGTGGGGAAAACACCGCGCATACTCTGACATCAGAGCCAGCCCTTTGATAGACTACTTCCTTATACTGTACTGTAATCTGATCCGAATTCGCTTATTGTGTCCACAGTACGCACGTAACCTGGCTCCGAAAGTTTAATCGCCGTTTCAGGCAGATTAAACGTATTCAAATGTTGCAGTAAGTATATTTTTGCAATTTCTGTTATATTTAGTGCCTCGAGATAAAGTAACTTTTGGCTTGTTTTGCAAACAGTGGGATTTTTGTGGTTTTCCGTTCCGTTGGTGAGAAATCGAAAGTAGTGGGCTACAAACCCAAAGTTCACCAACTTTGGTGATAAAATTCAGAGCACTAGCACGTAGCCTACTATACCGTTTCGCATCGATACGTGGGGTGTCAGATGACGTCTTTTACAACAGCTAAGTTCAGGGGGCTTTACACCGCGGTGCCGCTGCCCTGCATCACAAGGTAGGCTGCTGCGACTATCGAGATTGTTTCCTAAACTTTTCCGCGTCTGCTTGCTGTAAAGATGAAGCTGTTCTCTCCTTTTTTTTGCATGGATCAAATGCCAACTA
>CM050198.1:7892261-7909761 GCA_027475355.1 Coilia nasus
ATCCACCAAATGATCCGGTACATCAAGGACTACAGGGGCAAGGGCCTGTCCCCCGAGAGGTGCATCAACCTCTTCCACTGCTTGCTGGAGATGAACGACCGCACCATGCACCGGGACATCCAGCAGTACCTCCAGCTGGAAGGGGGCTCCAGGAAGGATCTGTCACCTTCGTTCTGCTCATCGTTGGCCTACGTGCTGCTCATGTCCGAGGAGGTGCTGGACGAGCTTGACCTGAGGAAGTACAAGACGTCCTCAGACGAGGCGAGGAGGAGGCTGGTTCCCACAGTCAGGTGCTGCAGAAAGGCACTGTGAGTTTCCATGCTCGTTATTTTTATATAAGTGTACTCCGCAATACAGGAAGTGCACCGTAACGCTGTACATACATCCTTTTTGAGGCGTTGTCAGGCAGGAATTTCGGTTGCCAGCTTGTGGCGGAATGTGGCACGGGCGGTGTGGCTTTTTTTCCACAGCCCACTCTCAAAGTTCTTGAAAAAAAAAAGGCAACAAAAAATTACACAGTATGAAATATATACGACGAAGAACTCAAAAACCCGATATATTATCTGTAAAAATGTGTGTTTTTCTCAATATTTTGATATTATATATATTGTTGTTTGAGACTAAATATGACATTGTGTCTGTTCTAAAAGATGGAAGCACTCGTTACACCTGTCACATCCTATAAAGTGTACCTCAATGCGTTTTATTTATGAATGAATTTAATGATAACATTACATTCTTAGTTTAACTCAACTCAATTAAAAAAAAAAGAAACTTTAATGTAGTCACCTGTCCATGTCCAGGTTTTCTGCATGTAACCTCAATGAGGTATCTTGTGAAACCATCGCCTCTGCTCTGCAGTCTGCAGACTGCCACCTAGTGGAGCTGCACCTCAGCAGAAATGACCTTCAGGATGCAGGTGCCCAGAGGCTCTTCACTGCCATGTCGAGTCCTCACTGCAAGCTGGAGACGCTGAAGTAAGCGAATGGTCTTTTATTGCAGATAGGTCTTATAGGGAATTAGTAAGTGCATGAACAGGTTGATGCTGGCAATACAAATATGTACACCATGACCTTTGAGGAGTCCTGTACATTAAAGTTCCTGTAGTTTGGCAGTACTTTGGTAAATAATTCAGCTGTACTTCTTTCATTCCAAAAACACAATATTGCTAAAATTAGTTAGATAGTACAATGTTTTCCAGTTACCTCTTTAAAAGGTTAATATGATAAGGGGTGGTAAGTGTGTCCAGAAAGCTTGAGGTAACAAGGTCATGTGAGTACACTAGAGTACATTGTGTATTTTGAGAGTGTCTGAGACCGATAAGGGATTTTAATATCAAAACAGGTCTAACTTTTGCTAACGTAATAATCACATTTTAGCTAATGTATGGAATGTGTAAACGCATATTTGCTTTTAAAGACTTTTTATTAGCAAGTTTCAGCACACTTCAAACTATTCTTTATCAAAACAATGCATGGTTGTAAATTCAGTGCAGTAAAGTTCACATGCCTAGGTCCAGGAAAAAAAAAAAAGTATATCATGTGTTGTGAGTAGTTAAATTGACTTTTGTGCAAGGAGGGAGAGTCCTTCTTTACTCACAGTGGTCAATATCTCCCACTATTGTATAGAGCACTCTAAATACTGTAGCAGGGGAAGTTGTTCTCCGGCTGGCTGTATTGCTGAGGTGAGGAGGACTCCGGCCCAATTTAAACTCTGTGTGTGTTGCATAAAGTGTGACTCTCTTGCACGTGACTCTCTCAAGGATCCCTGACTGTAAGGTGACTCAGAGTTCCTGTGCGAGTCTGTGCTCAGCGCTGCAGTGTCCCCATAGCCGCCTCAGAGAGCTTGACGTGAGCGAGAACCAGCTGAAGGACTCAGGGGTGATGCAGATCTGCAAAGCCTTAAAGGACGCCCACTGCAAACTTCAGATACTCAGGTCAGGACTAAAACCGTCACATAGCTTTATTAACACATTGTGTGGAAATGTGTTTTTGAACTGTTAATGTATTCAGGTTTTGTGATTTGTAAATTGGAATTTTTTATTGTTTTATTGTTGACATATTGATTGTGTTCTCACATTTAGGAGGTGTTGGAAGTTGTATTCACATATATATATTTTTAATATAAAAATGATCATAAAAAAAAAAAAACTAACAATATATGGTAGTTGTTAATATACACTGTACATTCGGAATATTAATTAAAACAAATAGGAAATGCATGATAATGCTGGTCACATTTGCTTTTTGCATTGGTAACAATGAAATGTTTATCATTTGGTTAATTCTTAGAAATAGATATTTCTTTTGTTTGTTTTTTTTTTACCACATCTCACCTCACTTGTTCATCATTGCATCATCTCTTTTCAGTTTGACCCTGATGTCACATGAAGGGGTGGTGGCGGGACGCTGGGGTCTGACCTTCTCATCAGTGTGTCGTGTCTTAAGTTTTACATGATGTTAGTTAACTACTGGGGCGACCACGTCTGATTCCTTCATCACTGTGCTGTGTCTTTTTTAGTTAGACCTGATGTTAAATAAAAGGGCGACCACGTCTCTTATAAGGATAAATAAAGTAATCAGTAGGCCTACTCATTTGAGCTTTGGGCCTACTGATGTTTTGAAGGCGAATACCTCTGGACAGGGAGGTCGTAGAAGGATGAAATGGATATGCCCAGATTGGTGTGGATGCGATCTATCCGGGGATAGCCGATACGTTTCTGTAGGCCGTCATGGGGAGGAGCTATGTCCGGAAATCAGTTTATTTTGGCTGTATCTCTGGAAGGGTAAGTCACCTCTCCTCGCCGTGTCTTTTCTGCTCAGGCTGGCGGGCTGCGGTCTGACAGAGGTGGCGTGCCGAGGGCTCGGCTCCGCCCTTAGGTCCCCAGGCTCGACCCTGAGGGAGCTGGACCTGACGGACAACCCCCTGAGAGACGCAGGGGCCAAGCATCTGTCCGCCGCGCTCGGCAGTCCGCAGTGTAAACTTCACATACTGACGTACGCTGTGCTTTTTTAAGTTTTTAAGTTTATTTTTACTTTATTGATCCCTTGAGGGAAAGTGGTTCTCTGCATGTATCCCAATTCTTGCATTAGTGAATTACACTGAAGCACACAGTGTAAACTTCAGGTACTGCCGCACGCTGTGGTTTTTTTTTAGTTTTTAAGTTTATTTTTATTTTATTGATCCCTTGAGGGAAATTGGTTTTCTGCATTTATCCCAATTCCTGGATTAGTGAATTACACTGAAGCACACAGTGTAAACTTCAGGTACTGACGTAAGCTGTGCTTTTTTAGTTTTTAAGTTTATTTTTACCTTATTGATCCCTTGAGGGAAATTGGTTCTCTGCATTCATCCCAATTCCTGGATTAGTGAATTGCACTGAAGCACACAGTAACCCAGAGCAGTGGGTTGCCTGCCTGCAGCGGCGCCCAGGGAGTAGTGTGGGGTTAGGTGCCTTGCTCAACGGCGCTTTCAGCCGTGCTCCGGTCAGGGATCAAACCAGCAAGTTATTTTATCTGGCAGTGTTATTTTCTACCATGTTGCCATTAGGAGGAGGCTGTGATGTTCTGCTGGGTTTAGTGTAAGATGACTTTCAAATTTAGGATTGCAGTGATTTTTTTAGATGTTTTTTTTTTTTGCTTTTTTTTTGCCAACACTAATTATGTATTAATGTATGGCCATAGATGGATACACAAAGCTCAGTCACCTCCTATAAGCAGACCAGTTGTGTTCTTTATAGAAGAGCTCTTCATTCGACCTTGTCAGTAAGGAGCGAGCAAAATAGGAAACGACAGTAGCCATGAAAAGACAGTGAAACCAGGAAAAAAAACAAGAGAGTGAAAATGTGAAGTTGACAGACTAACCTCAGCCCATCTTACCATGACCTTCACCACCACATCCTCTCTGCCTCCCAACCCCCAACCTTCACCTCTCCTACTCCTGCCTCTTTACCCATCTCTGCCTCCCAACCCCCAACCTTCACCTCTCCTTCTCCCTGCCTCAGCAACACCTCCCCTCTGCATCTCCTACCCCAACCCCTCCCACCCGCCTCCCCCTTATGCTTATCTACACTTCTCCTTCCCCCCCTCATACCCCCAACTCTCCTACCCCCATCCACCTCTTCAACCCCCATCTGCCCCCCCCACCCCCCCCGCCTCCTATCCTTATCCCCAACTCTCTCACTCCCCCTCATATCCCCCCCCCCCACCTCTCCAACCCCTACCCCCCCCCCCCCCCCCCCCCCCACGCCTCACCTATCCTTATCCCTAGCTCTCCCACCCCCCCCCCCCCATCCTTATCCCCAACTCTCCTACCCCCACCCACCTCTTCCACCCCCACCTCCCACCTCTCCTATCCTCTTCCACCTCTCCTTCCCTTCTCTACACCCCCTCTCACCCCCACACACCCCCCCCAGGCTGCTCGGCTGTCTTATCTCCGAGGAGGGCTGCCTCTCCTTGGCCTCGGCGCTGAAGTCAAACCCCTCTCACCTGCTGCAGCTGGACCTGAGCTACAACCACCCCGGGGATATGGGAGCGGAGCAGCTCTCCGTGACACAGATCGATGCCGGCTCCAGCCCTCGGGCCATCAAGTAGGGGATCTAACAGAGAGAGAGAGACAGAGAGAGAGAGAGAGAGAGAGAGAGAGGGTGGGGGTGTGGATGGGGAGGGAGGACTCGAGGTAAAATAGATAGTTTGGAAAGTTTAAAATGACTGGAGGTGATCTGGCAGAGAGGGTGGGGGTTGGGGAGTCCTGAAGCGAAATGGATAGTTTGGAGAGTTTAAAATGGCAGAGAGGGTGGGGGTTGGGGAGTGCTGAAGCGAAATGGATAGTTTGGGGGTGGGCAACAGCAACAACAAGAAAATATGGCTTTAAAATGATGCCTGCAAGCAGCAAAAAATAAGCCAGTTTTGTGTTATCCGACAAAGAGCTACAAACTACCTGTACAAACAGGCATGCTTAAATATTTTCTAAAATATTGCTTACTACTATGGATTTGACCAGAGTGTTATTTATGACGATTTAGACAGCACTGCTGACTGCCTCTTATAGGAATATATAGATAGATAGAGAGAGAGAGAGAGAGAGAGAGAGAGAGAGAGAGAGAGAGAGAGAGAGAGAGAGAGAGAGAGAGAGAGAGAGAGAGAGTGAGAGAGAGAGAGAGAGAGAGAGAGAGAGAGAGAGAGAGAGAGAGAGAGAGAGAGAGAACATGTCCAAAGATATGTATTTGCATACAAATAGTATGTGTGGATTTGTAGGTGTACATTTGTTCACAAAACACACAAGTGTGTGTGTAGGCTTATAACATGTGCTTGTATAGTTGTGTTTAGCTTTATGATGTTTATATGACTAGGTGTGTATATGTTTAGTTTAATTATGCATATATGACTAGATGTGTATATGTTTAGCTTCATGACGTATATGACTAGGTGTATGTTTAGCTTCATGACGTGTATATGACTAAATGTTTATAGGTTTAGCTTTATTATGTGTATATGGCTAGGTGTGTATATGTTTAGTTTAATTATGTGTATATGACTCCAGTGGGTGTGTATATGTGCATAGGTGTGTTTATGATGTGTATATGACTCCAGTGGGTGTGTATATGTGCATAGGTGTGTTTATGATGTGTATATGACTACAGTAGGTGTGTATATGTGCACAGGTGTGTTTATGATGTGTATATGACTACAGTAGGTGTGTATATGTGCACAGGTGTGTTTATGATGTTTATATGACTAGGTGTGTATGTGTGTGTAGGTGTGTTTATGATGTGTATACTGTATGACTACAGTAGGTGTGTATATGTGCATAGGTGTGTTTATGATGTGTATATGACTAGGTGTGTATGTGTGTGTAGGTGTGTTTATGATGTGTATATGACTAGGTGTGTATGTGTGTGTAGGTGTGTTTATGATGTGTATATGACTAGGTGTGTATGTGTGTGTAGGTGTGTTTATGATGTGTATATGACTAGGTGTGTATGTGTGTGTAGGTGTGTTTATGATGTGTACATGACTAGGTGTGCATTTGCTCACTTAATCTTGTGTTTACCTGTGCACAGGGTTGATCATGGTGGCCTGTGCCGCTTGAGACCTGGGCTGCAGAAATGTAAGTTATGACTAGTGCTGTCAGGCGATTTAAAAAGTTAATCTAATTAATTACAGGATTTGTAATTAATTAATGTAATTAATCACATTTTAATCTCATATCTGCTAACGGTCTCATATCTGCTAAGAAGATTTGAAATCCACATTTTTATTGGTGAAGTGTGTTTAAAAAATGAAAACACCCATTTATTCAAAGGCACGGTTTAGCTTTGTAGTGGGCTAGAAGCCCTGGCTCCTCCTTGTCAACCTACTTTTTGATTGAGTTTAGCAGTTTATCTGTGGTGGCTTTGCTCATTCGTTTCCCAAATTCTGCAAGCGTGGTTTGGCGAAGTGAGCTCACGGTAGCACTATCACCGGTAACAGTGGAACTTCTTCAGACATGTTTAGCGTTCAAATGATAAGTCAGGCTGGAGCAGCTTCAGTGATAGGAAAATTCTTTTTTAACAAAAGCTACAAATCATTGCATTGTTGTTGATAGTCCTGTCTTTGTTCTTTTAGTAAATAAACTTGCCGTTCAAAGGCCCTAGCAACGATTTGCTTGCCTCGCATCCCTGAGTCGCGTCCATGTCAGTTGTCACTATGCTTTATTTGTTTGACTAGCGACGCAGGTGGGAAGTGACGTGCCACTGCCAAGTAGCCTACAGGTCATTCAATGGGCCAAATTTTAATTACACTGCAAATTAACGCCTTATAAAAATTAACGCAATTAATTATGAGTGGCAATTCAGTGCGCGAGTATTTTAAATTTGGCCCATTGGATGACCTGTAGGCTACTTGGCAGTGGCACGTCACTTCTTAATTAACGCGTTAAACTGACAACCGTAGTAACAACCACTGTAGACCAGAGCCATTTGGTGATTGTTATATTTGGTGATGAGGTACTCAGGTGTAAAGATATTTTGCTGCAGATGCACTTTAGAATCTTATTTTTTTTTCTCCACATACAAGGTGTAAACATCTGCAAAGCTCTTTTTAGGCAATTTTATTATATTACCAAAAAAAGCTTGATGTCACCACAGATTATATTTCTTGCCAATTATCGTGTTTGTTATATTAATAATTATTTATTTATCTAAAAATATACTTTTTAACTTAAATCCACTAAAATGGACATATCATATGTTTTAATATTTATATTAATATTTTACCAAAATTGAAATTTTCCACAGTAAACTTAAAAGTCAAAGAGAAATAATATATAATAATTAAAAATATATTTTTTAATATATGTATTTTTTGCCCTCTGCAGATGCCTGCGAGCTTACCCTAGACATGAACACAGCCCACAGGAAGCTGTCGCTGTCCACGGACTGCAGGAGCGTGTCATGCACCATGCGGGACCAGCCCTACCCAGACCACCCAGACAGGTGTGACACCTGGCAGGTGCGCTGCCGAGAACCCCAGTCGCTCCGCTCCTACTGGGAGGTCGAGAGAAGCGGCTGGTACGGGATCATTGTGGGCGCGACGTACAGAGTCTCGAAAAGCAGCGGATCGGAGACGGAGAACGATAACATCGGCCACAACAGCTGGTCCTGGAGCCTGGCCTGCTACGATAACAGGTACACGGCCAGGCACAACAGACGCCGGACGGAGATCCCTGCACCCGTGCTGAACGCACACCGTATAGCGGTGTACCTGGACTGGCCGGCGGGCAAGTTGTCTTTCTTCATCGTCTCGGGAGGCGAGTTGACCCACGTGCACACGTTCTATTCCAGCTTCACCGAGCCACTCTACCCAGTGCTCAGGTTTGTCTTCGCGGGATCGTCTGCTTCTATCTGTGAGGTAGTCTAGCAAGATGCTAGCCTGGCTATAACCCTGCCTACTGTCCAGCCAAACGTCGACTTCAACGTTGACATCATGCTACATTTGAATTGTAGTGCGTAGGCAGGCTAACAGCCAGGCTAATTGCATGTGTCACGACCACATGCTAGTGATTGGGTAACGGCAGATCCAATCGTTTTAAACTTCAGCAGAGTCTGCACCTCCAGGCAGCAGTCATTTCTCAATGCAGCACTGCCAGACCCTCTGTACGAAATGAAATGTAGTAGGAGGGGCTGGTTTACCAGGCCAGCAAGGTACTTAAATGCTGGCCATTTTGCACCTTTGGAACTTACAAATCCCAGCATTGATGCTCACTTTAGAAAGCGTCTTGTTGACATACACTTCTGCGTTGCAGCCGTACACTGATGAGGTCAACATGTTGGGCCATAACTGCATTGACCCTGGACAAGCAGGGGTGAGGCAACAAGCATAGACTGTACTAAACTGAACTACTAAACTGAACTGCTAAACTGAACTACACTGGACATAGATTGGACTAACCTGAACCTGAACTGGACAAACATGCATTTGGGATCAGGAAAAAGCCTTCTGCCAACTATACAGCAAACATTACCAGAGTAGTAGGTGTTCCCCTCTCTCTCTTCTAAAAAGTAAAACTATTTTTTTAAGAGCACTTCCCATTGAAACACTAATCCCAGTAACGCTAACACTGTGATCGGCCCTGGCTATGCACTTCTACAGTATTTCTCTCTTGCATGGGTGTTTTTTAAGATCTTTGTGATTATGAATTTCTATAGTAGGTTGGCTGGAGAGTTTTGCTTCTCACTTGTTTGTCTAAGTCAGAAATTGTATATAGGTCAGCTTTAAAAAATTATATATTTTTATGTTGTAATAAAAACTTTTTTATGAAAAATATAAAGTGGTGAGTGATATGTATAAAACTGTGGGACAATGACTTTCTGCATATGTTGATGTTAAAACATTTGCCATTTTGTACTTTAAAAAAAAATGTAAATACATTTGGCTGTTTTCACTTTGAGGCTAATAGTTGTTACTGAGCTATCCAAATGGCAGTTGAAATGTGTTACCAAATCCTGTTAGCCTGTCAGGTGTGCTTCTGTTGCAGGCTCATTCAGACAAGGGTCATGTTTCACAACAGTTAGGACAACACACTGTTTTCTTTTATGATGTGTGAACTTAGGTTGCAGACCTAAACAGGAATGTAGGCAATGTCTCCATCTGGTGTTGTGAGTTAAATGTTGACTCTTGTCATACCTGTACACCTGTATTCAGGAAACCTGTTCTGCTAGCCTGTCGTGGATGTTTTTACCTGCAACACATTGCTGTTAGGCTGGGGGGAGGGGCAAAGTCTGCAGGTAATATAACGTGGGTGTGGGCATGGCAACAAGATACAGAATGTTGATGACGCCAGGAAGAGCCGGCGGTGTGGCTGCTGTATCCTGCTTGAAAACGTAAACTTAGAGAGCCGTTCCATCTGAGAAATGAGAGAAGATGATGCTGCGTTTACAAAGGCACTGTGAGGATTTTTTTGGGAACTGAGTGATTATGAAACAAAGCTAATAGGTTTCACAACCTTAAATTCAGGGATGTTTGGGGAATTCCAAAACTCGTTCTGTATGGGTCAACCTTATTCACAATTGAAAAGTCAAACTGCAAAAAAACATCTGAATATGATGTGTTAGATGTGACGGTGAGTCTGTCTGCTCTGTAAAGTGTCTCATGTCTCTGGACACATAGAAATAACTTTCTGGTGTGTGTGGGTTTTTGTTTTGTGAATGTCAGAGATAACAATCTGTTTTCCACGCAGTACCATATGGTAGAACTACAGTAGAACTTCTGAATTTGTGGCCTGTGTTTTGACCTGTACTGTATGTACCATCACCTGTATGTTCCCTGATGAAAATCTACTGTGTGTTCACTGTCGTGTTTTGAAACTTGATAGTGAGTCAAAAAAAAAATAATGCATATTTCTCATGTGCTTTACTGTCACTCATTTTCAGGGAAGGAAAAGTTTGCTATTTGGTATTGCTAAGTCAGAAAAGTTGTACTTCTGTAGTAGCTTACTGCTGACTGTAGGAAAGAAAGAAGGGAAGGGAGAGAGAAATAAAAAGAAATAAGGAAAGAATAAACAAAAAGATGCTGCAGTATTAATATTCCAATGATGATTAAAGTAAGTGTCAGGTGATGCATGTTGAAACTGAAGTGACTCATTTCTAATGTATTCTTTCTGATGGCCTTGTTTTACTGAAAGGTTATGCATTTTTAACTTCAAAGCTATGACAATACTATGTGCCATATGTAGCCCATATATTTGAGGTGGTTGAACTCCAGACTTTGCAGAGCTAGAACCTTTATAGTCAAACATGTTAAAGGATTTAGTACTTTAAAACAAACAAATAACAACAAAAACAAAAAATAACAATTCTTACCCATAATGTATGTTAACTTCTCATCCAACCAGACCTTTTGTTTCTAGCCCTGGATGGGCTGAAGCCTGACTGGCTGAAACCCTTCAAGCTGTACCTGAGACACGAGACACTGGACGGCACTGGGCCCATACCTACAGACCGACTGGGGGACGGCACTGGGCCCATACCTACAGACCGACTGGACCACACTGGGCCCATACCTAGAGACCGACTGGAGAGCAATAGGCCCGTACCTAGAGACCGACTGGAGAGCAATAGGCCCGTACCTACAGACCGACTGGGGGACAGCACTTCGACAGAGGCACAAGACACTGGACCACACTGGGCCCATACCTACAGACCGACTGGACCACACTGGGCCCATACCTACAGACCGACTGGGGAAAGGCACTGGGCCCATACCTACAGACCGACTGAGGGACAGCACTTCGACACACGTTGTGGAGACCATGAATGAAGTCTATGGCGGCGAAGGTGCCCTGAGGATCACAACACACATCCTGAAGGAAATGAATGGAATTGACCTTGTGGAGGTGCTGGCAAAAGGGAAGGAAAGAAGGGTCTCCTCAAGAGAATCTGTCTTTGGAATGGTGCACTATATTATCATACTGCATTCGTCAATATTTAAATTTGTAGAAATGCTGTATACTCACTTCGGCGTCTTCAACAGTGAACCAGTCATCAAGAAGGACGGTGAGTGCTCACTATCTTGGTACTCGACAGTTGGACTAAGGGCTCACTAGGACTATTTAAAGGGGCTCAAGCCCAACTAAAATTCTAGGACCATGGATGCTAAATGCTAAAACAAAAAGCCACACCCATTCTTCTCTGTTACGTTACTTCAGAATAGGGTATCATAACGATATGCTATGCATATCAGCAGAAAGGGCACAAGCTGGGAGCAGCTGGGCTTTAGTACACACACTTACAGCTGTCTCACTTGATAATACTCAGAACTTGAATCAGAGACAATATTTTGCACTCCTTATTTGGTGATATTCAGTGCCTTACAGGCTTTAGTACACACTGTCATAGATGTCTGCACTGCACCTAAAGGCAGAGATATAGCTAGCCTGAGGTATAGCTAGCCTGAGGTATAGCTCGCCTGAGGTATAGCTAGCCAACAGGCAACACAGGCAACTGCTTTAATAATCCAAATATACATTTTGAATTTAGCAACAAACCATATTTACCATACATATAAGATTAGGTGGGAATTTGTTGTTATTATTAAAAAAAGCATATGGCTTATTACAGTAAAGAGCCCTAAATGCATTGTGAGAATTAAAAAAAAAAACTGTATGCATTCACCCATCAAGTAAAGTGTCACAGGGGATTTCCTCAGTAAACAGTCATTCTGTTTGTCCCTTTTTCCTTGTTTGTTTACAGACTTAATCGCTGCAAGCTAACTGCGAAGGGCTGGGACAAGCTCATAAAAGCTTTTCAGTCAGAGACATCCCACCTCCACCTCCGGGAACTGGAGCTCCCTCCCAGCGACCTACAGGACTAAAGGACGGAGTAAAGCTTCTCAGTACTACAAGCCCCGACTGTAAAATACCGACATTACGGTAGGCTGTTGTAACACTGCCTATGCTTAAAAAACACTATTGCTTCTCTGTACTGCCCTCACAAGCCCAGAGGGTAAAATACTGACATTACGGTAGACTGTAGCACTGCCTATGCTTAAAAAGAAACTATTGCTTCTCAGTACTACAAGCACTGACTGTAAAATACTGACATTACGGTAGGCTGTTGTAAAACTGCCTATGCTTTAAAAACACTATTGCTTCTCTGTACTACAAGCCTCGACTGTAAAATACTGACATTACGGTAGGCTGTTGTAACACTGCCTATGCTTAAAAATAAACAGCTGTTAATATTCAGAGGTGGAGACCCCTGCCTAAGTAAGTGAAAACCCTGTCATGCACTCCTTGTGCCTGTGCACTTAACACAGGTGAATTTCGCTAATTGTCAATTTAGTGCTATTTAGTACGATATTTTTGTTTATATATTTATTATTTATTTAAAATACTGAAAAATACGTACCTCTTCCACTACTATTTTCTAATACTGCTATAGGTAATATTCTTCTTGGTACTACCGATACTGTTTTTTGTACATCTACTTGTAGTACTAACTATATTTGTCTTAAATTTGTGAGATTATTCACAGCATATTTTTGTTCTGGGTGATTTTATTGAGGACTAACTCCACAGAGAATTATCTATTCAGTGCACTACTACTGTATAAGGCCTGTAACCATATTTGAGGCCGTGTGTTATAAAATAACCTGTCATGCATTTTTGCTGTTGTTGTTTTTTGTTTCATTCAGTTTTTTTTCCCTCATATCAGAATGAGGGCTTGTCATGCGATGGGCGAAACGTGCGAGGTGCTGGTCTCAGCCATCAGCTGCGGGCTGCCAAACCTGAGGGAGCTCCACCTGAGTCACAATGAGCTTGATTGCGCCGAAGCCAGGAGGCTGCTGACGAGCATGGCGAGCCGTCAATGCTGGTGTGGGTGACGTGACGTGGCGTGACGTGACGCGACGCGACGTGACGTGACGCGATATGACGCATGAGCAACCTTCAGCCTAATGCTTATTTATTTTGCAACATTTCTAGTCTGTGCAAAGGTGAGCTGAGACATCTTTTTCAGCAGTTAATGTGCATATATTTGCTTGCTTTTCTCTTTCTCTCTCTTTCTTATTAGCTTTTTTCCCAGGGATCCTTGAGATTCATATTTTTTTAGCTATTTCACCTATAGGTACAATATTTAATTGCATACAGAATAACCCTTTGTTTACAGGCCAAAACAAATTGATGAAACAAAATATCACTGGTAAAATCAGACAGACAAGCAGGCAGGCAGACAGGCAGGCAGGCAGGCAGACAGACAGACATACAGACAGACAGACAGACAGACAGACAGACAGACAAACAGTCAGTCAGTCAGTCAGTCAGTCAGTCAGTCAGTCAGTCAGTCAGATAGATAGATAGATAGATAGATAGATAGATAGATAGATAGATAGATATATAGATAGATAGATAGATAGATAGATAGATAAACTATATTTTTGGGGCATATAGGTACAAACATTGCGTCAACCAGTTGGAGGTTAGATAAGCTTGTGCAATTCCTACCCTCCATGTGCAATCCCAGCCTAAGGCCCTTGTCTGTCGGCGGATATGAAATGAGATAGTGCCCTGGTGTTTAGGCTGAAGAGGTGTCGTTTGACACAGCAGCACTGCGAGGACCTCGCCCCGGGGTCTTTGCATCTGGCATGGCACACCTGCGGGAGCTGGACCTGAGTGACAGTGACCTGCACGACCCCATGATCCAGTGCCTCGTGTCTGGCCTCACGAGTCCCCACTGCCACTAAACACCCTGAGGTATTATCACTAACACAAACACACACACACCCACACACACATATAGACACACACGAGTCCCCACTGTGCACTGAACATCCAGAGGTATTATCACTAACACATACACACACACACTATTACAAATGCACACACACATATAGACACACACAAGTCCCCACTGCGCACTGAACACCCTGAGGTTTTGTCACTAACACAAAAACACACACACATGCACACGAGCACACACACAGAAACACACACGCACATATAGACACACACGAGTCCCCACTGTGCACTGAACACCAAGAGGTATTATCACTAACACACACACACACACACACACACACACACACACACTATTACAAATGCACACACACATATAGACACACACAGGTCCCCACTGTGTACTGAACAACCTCAGGTTTGTCACTAACACAACAACACACACACATGCACACGAGCACACACACACATACACACATGTAGACACACTATTACAAATGCACATACACACATATAGACACACACCCCTGAGGTATTATCACTAACACAAACACACACACACACACACGCACGCACACACACTATTACAAATGCACACACACACATATAGACACACACCCCTGAGGTATTATCACTAACACAAACACACACACACACTAAACACCCTGAAGTATTATCGCTAACACCAACACACACGGTCGAGTGCACGCATGCACACACACACACACACCCGTGAGGCATAGATATGCACACATACATATACACGTACTGTATACGCACAGACACACACACAAATACAGACATACAGTCACACACACACACACACACAGATGCACACATGCACACAAACAAACTCGCACACACACATACGGTCACATACACACACAGATTACCAATGCACACACACACACACACAATTACAAATGCACACACACACATATAGACACACACACACACACACTCATTCTGCCGATTGATTTTGATTATCACTACAGCGGAGTCATTAGAGGGCAGCAATAGAGGTCACTGAGCGTCATGCATTCCATAGGAAAACTATACCCACACTGTTTCCCTATGCCCGTGCATAAGCGAAGAGCCAAAGGTTATGGTGTTATGATTAAACCCCACATCCCAGTCTGAGTTAGTCACTTGGCCTTCTATTGATATCCGGTGCTGTGTCATAGCTCTGACATATTGACTCTCTTCTAGCTTTGAGGGAGGAATTTAATTTTATTATCATTACAGCGGGTGACCGGATGAGCCAGGGTCATACTGACAATCGAAGTGAACACTGGAGCTTTGCGATATCTACATGATTTTAGTAGTAATATGAGATAGACAGACAGACAGACAGACACATTTTAATAGCAATATGAGATGAGACAGAAAGAGAGACAGACAGACAGACAGATTTTAATAGTAATGTGAGATGAGACAGACGGACAGACAGACAAATTTTAATAGTAATATGACACAAACAGACAGGCAGCCACATTTTAATAGTAATGGGAGATGAGACAGATAGACAGACAGACAGACAGACAGACAGACAGACAGACAGATAGATTTTAATAGTAACATGAGATGAGACAGACAGACAGACAGACACATTTTAATGGTAATATGAGATGAGACAGACTGATAGATAGACAAAAAAAATATATATATATATTATTACAGCATAATTGTTCATACTGAACAATTGGTAATATACAATATATACTTCATCATGAATCTGTGTATGTCTGTAAAGGATGTCACAAAGGGAAGACATGATTCATGAAGCAAGTGTGTCTACATGATTACACAAACAAACGTGTGCATATGCACACACACACACACACACACACACACACACACACACACATACACAAGCAGACACACACTCACAGACAGACAGACAGACACACACACACACACACACACAGTATTCATAACTTCGAGTTAATGAATTCTGTTTCCTTCTCATACTCAGGAGATCCACTGGTAAATAAATAAACAAACAACAAATAAATGAATAAAAAAGCATTTTTTTCCCCTTGGTGGGTTACTGTGTGCATTCAAAAGAGTTGGAGAGCTATTGGAAGCTATTTCTATGACCACAAAAAAACAACTACCCCACTGCCATTAGCTATTAACCTGCGAATTAACTGCAAATGTACTATATGAATGTATTTGTTTGTTTTTGTTTATTTATTTGGATCCTCTATTTTACTGAAATGTCCATACCCTTTAACCCCACTCTGTCTGTTGAATAAAACAATGTGGTCTGACAGAGGAAAGCACAAAAACACAACTGCCAGTGGCTATTTCCTATTTGTTAATCTCACAAACTCTATTTTACTTAATGTGTTGACATGCCCCCTAACCCTGTGTCTCTCTCTAGACTAAAACAGTGTTGTTTGACTGAGGACGGCTCTCCAGTCCTCGCCTCCATCCTTAGCTCTGTCCACTGTGCCCTGACTGAGCTGGACCTGAACTACACTCCCCTGCAGGGTGCAGGAGTGGAAGTGCTGTCACAGGGGCTACTCAGCCCCGACTGCAGGCTGGAGACTCTCAGGTGGTTACTATGGAAACATTCGGCCGGGTGTTCTGCCGCTGCGTGTTAAAATGCTATGCTAAATGTTTGTGTATCTGTGGAGGCACTATCTGAGTGTTGCAATGCTAGGCTAAATTACTTGTGTATCTGTGGAGGCACTATCTGAAGGACTATTGTAGCCCCAACTGCAGGCTGGAGACTCTCAGGTGGTTACCATGGTGATATTCGGCGGGGTGATCTGCCGCCGCGTGTTAAAATGCTACGCTAAATTACTTGTGTACCCAGGAGGCACTGTCTGAAGGACTATTGTAGCTCCAACTACAAGTTGTAGACTCTCAGGTGGTTTCTGTAGTGACAGTAGCAGGCATGTCACCGACAGTGAGTGTTGAAATGCTAGGCTAAAATACTTGTGCATCTACGGAGGCACTGTCTGAAGGACTATTGTAGCTCCAACTACAAGTTGTAGACTCTCAGGTGGGTTCTGTAGTGACAGTAGCAGGCATGTCACCGACAGTGAGTGTTGAAATGCTAGGCTAAAATACTTGTGCATTTACGGAGGCACTGTCTGAAGGACTATTGTAGCTCCAACTACAAGTTGTAGACTCTCGGGTGGTGTCAGTGGTGATAGTAGGAGGCATGTCATCGAGTGTTAAAATGCTACGCTAAATATTTGTGTGTCTTCCTCTTATTGCTAATGTGTTTACAGTGATATGCGAGTTTGTGTTTCACTCTTATTCCCACTTTCCCTTTGCAAATTTGATCTTCTGTTTTTATTTTCTTAATTTGTTTTTGTTTGTTTATTTGATGGTAACCTCAGGTTTGTTTTGTGCTTAAATTGTGATTTTGAAATGTGCCTGACCTTGGCAATGACTCCTTTTGTGTCAGCTCTCTCTCGCTCAGCCGTCAACTGAGGCTGTGTCTGTCTCCCACGTGCTTCAGTAGTCTCGTTTTCTTCTTATATTTAACCCTTCCCTTGCTCTGTAGACCTCTATCTATCTCCAATTAGGGTCTTCTTCAGTTGTGTGTCTGAGCATTTCTGTGTGAGAATTGCTTTTAATGGTGCATGTCAGGGTCCTATCTAATTTACAGCAAAGGTTACAAAAAATGTTGGTAAATTGGTCAGGTGCGCCAACTGCATGCAGTTCAGTGTTATGTTTGTTTACAGTTTACAGTTATATCCTGTTATTCTTATTCTTATTTATTATTACTGTATTATTATTATTATTATTATTATTATTATTATTATTATTA
>CM050198.1:7914761-7917261 GCA_027475355.1 Coilia nasus
TACAGAGGGTCTGGACTAGCCTGGTAAACCCGCCCCTTATACTTCATTTCATTTTGTACAGAGGGTCTGGACTAGCCTGGTAAACCCGCCCCTCGTACTTCATTTCATTTTGGACAGAGGGTCTGGACTAGCCTGGTAAACCCACCCCTCGTACTTCATTTAATTTTGGACAGAGGGTCTTGACCGGAATCTGTTGAGGAGCAAGTAAGCGGTCCGAGCAACACCGATCCAATCAGCGAACAGAGGGTGTGTTCGTGAGCCGTGGCGTTGACCTTGTGTGCTACATTTGAATTGTAGTGCATAGGCAGGCTAATTGAATACTTGATTACCAGGCGTTAGCGATTGGGTAAAGGCAGAGGCACTTGTTTTAAACTTCAGCAGAGTCCACACCTCCAGTAAGAAATCGTTTCTCACAGCCTCCGCTCCAGACCCTCTGTACAAAATGAAATGAAGTACGAGGGGCTGGTTTACCAGGCTAGGGCTCCACTATTGGGAGGCGGAATGGTCCGGAAGGAGGGTGCTGGTCGGGGTGGCGTACCTACGCTCGGAATGTAAAGGCATGGCAGACGTGTGCGGCCTCGTAGCCAACACTTCCTCTTGGGCCCTGCAGTGCTGCCTGGAGCTTCGGCCGCTACCATACTGGGCGTGGCACGGCGAGCGGTGCGTGGACATCGCAGCTCCACCAGGCCAGTGGGGGGCGCCACCACTGTCACGCGTGGCCATGTTCCTGGACCTGCCACGGGGACGCTGTCCTTTTACGCCTTTACGGCGCCCTCGTCTGGCCGGCTCACACACCTGCACACCTTTCAAGAGGGGCTTGTGGAGCCCCTGTACGCTGGCTTTCTGGGTGTGTGTGTGTGTGTGTATGATGTGTGTGTGTGTGTGTATGATGTGTGTGTGTGTGTGTGTGTGTGTGTGTGTGTGTGTGTGTGTGTGTGTGAGCCCATGTACACTGGCTTCTGGGTCGGCCCCGACTGCTCCATCTCCCTCTGCCGTTAGGCCCTCAGGTCACCTGGGCCCTGTCCCCAGATGGACAACATGGGCTGTGTGTGTGTATGATGTGTGTGCGTATGTAAGCGTGTGTGTGTATGCATGTATGTGTGTGTGTGTCCTCGTTCGGCCAATTCATGCACTTTCACACCTTCCGAGAGGGGTTTGCGTGAAATTGGAGAGGGGGAGGGAGAGGGGTGGATGTTGTGCACAGGGGCCCCTTAGTTAGAACCAGTTACATTGGCTCATTATATACATGGTACACAGGCCCCTTAATCAGAATCAGTTACATTGGCTCATTATATACATGGTACAGGGGCCCCTTAATCAGAATCAGTCACATTGGCTCATTATATACATGGTACAGTACCCCTTTTTACGGGGGTTTTTGGGGGTTTGCAGAGCCCCTGTACGCTGGCTTCTGGGTGAGTGTCACTGCTCTATCTCCCTCTGTGCTTAGGCCCACAAGTCACCTGCACTCAGTCCCCAGATGGACAACATGCTGTGTGTATGTGTGTGATGTGTGTGATGTAGATGTGTATGTAGGCACCTGTGTGTGTATGCACGTGTGTGTGTATGCACGTGTGTGTGTGTGTGTGTGTGTGTGTGTGTGCCCCAACTGCTCTATCTCCCTCTGTCCTTAGGCCCCCAAGTCACCTGCACTCAGTCCCCAGATGGACAACATGCTGTGTGTATGTGTGTGATGTGTGTGATGTAGATGTGTATGTAGGCACCTGTGTGTGTATGCACGTGTGTGTGTATGCACGTGTGTGTGTGTGTGTGTGTGTGTGTGTGTGTGTGTGTGTGTGTGTGCCCCAACTGCTCTATCTCCCTCTGTCCTTAGGCCCCCAAGTCACCTGCACTCAGTCCCCAGATGGACAACATGCTGTGTGTATGTGTGTGATGTGTGTGATGTAGATGTGTATGTAGGCACCTGTGTGTGTATGCACGTGTGTGTGTATGCACGTGTGTGTGTGTGTGTGTGTGTGTGTGTGTGTGTGTGTGCCCCAACTGCTCTATCTCCCTCTGTCCTTAGGCCCCCAAGTCACCTGCACTCAGTCCCCAGATGGACAACATGCTGTGTGTATGTGTGTGATGTGTGTGATGTAGATGTGTATGTAGGCACCTGTGTGTGTATGCACGTGTGTGTGTATGCACGTGTGTGTGTATGCACGTGTGTGTATGCACGTGTGTGTGTATGCACGTGTGTGTGTGTGTGTGTGTGTGTGCCCCAACTGCTCTATCTCCCTCTGTCCTTAGGCCCCCAAGTCACCTGCACTCTGCCCCCAGATGGACAACATGCTGTGTGTGTGTGTGTGATGTTTGTGATGTAGGTGTGTATGTAGGCACCTGTGTGTGTATGCACGTGTGTGTGTATGCACATGTGTGTGTGTGTGTGTGTGTGTGTGTGTGTGTGTGTGTGTGTGTGTGTGTGTGTGTGTGCCTCGACTGCTCTATCTCCCTCTGTCCTTAGGCCCCCAAGTCACCTGCACTCTGCCCCCAGATGGAC
>CM050198.1:7927261-7929761 GCA_027475355.1 Coilia nasus
GCATTTCTGGAATCATTTGCCAATCTAAAATGTCGAAGTTGAAAGTGTGCTGAATGTGGCCGACATTGTACAACTCCACCAGACCGGACGGAACATGTTGAACTCCTCCAACTCTATCCAACAAGAACAAACTAACACAGACTGGTGCTCCACACTGACCCAACTGTTGGGGATTGTTGGAGTTTGTTGGTGTTTGCTGGGGCAGTGTGGAAGCACCTTAATGGCACTTCCATTCATGGGATATCTACTTTTCTTTATCAAATATGTACTCTTCTTTATGAGATATCTGTCTGGCAAGTACATTTTATTTCGCAGAGAGACTCTCTATGTCCCATAAATGTCAGTCCTCATGCTTTGGTGTATTCCTCAAAATGGCTGCAAGTTCTGTGAAATACCTCCCACACGGGTAGGAAATATTTGGCGTGTTTTTTGGGGCGCAGACTGTCGTCCATCTCCGCCCATCTAGACAGCCTGCCAGTGTTCAGCTCTTTTGTGCATGTCTGGAAATCTGGGGTGCAGTCTTGGAAGTGTAGACTGCATTTGTCAGCCAGAAGGCTGCCCAAAAGTTACCACTCTTTGGGATATACATAGCCACAAAATATGTCAATATTCACCGGTTTTAAAAAGGAAGCTTGTAAGGATGCTAGGCAGAAGGGCACTAGGAAGGATGGTCTTTCAAGATAGATTGCAATAAGTTTGTCCGACACGCATTTTGTCTGACTCCTCTCCAAGCTCAATGGTGGTGTACTGTCTTCAGAGAGCAAAGGTCCTACTCTGTATTTGTTTAATTTATTCACCAATACAACCAATTATAATTAGCACAACTCTTTGTAACACTTTAGAATAACTACTCCTGATAAATCATGTAGAAATGTGTTTGTTAACTCTTAATTAGCACTTCATTCATCATTTGTTAACCATTATTTTCACATTATTTTTGCATCAATAAATAATTTATAAAGTTATTTATATACTGTCTGCTTGCCTGTTGGCTGTCTGTATCTATAACAGAAGAAAAGAGGTGTGCATACACAAAAACTATAATTACAGGTGATAGAGAAGTGATCACAAGAAGTGGTTTACGCACTGTTTTTCTCCACAAAAACATTTTATTAAAAAAAAAAAAAAAAAAGACAATGTTTCCAAACATTTCCTTGTTTTTTAAAGAACATCTTTTTCTGGAGCAAAGCAGTGTGCAGACCACCTCTTGTGAAATACCTAAATAATAAAATTGCTAGACTTCTCTGGCATAGTTTTTCAATGTGCACAACTATTTTCTTCTTTTGCAGACAAGCAGACAAAATATAAAAATGTTTATACACGATTCATTGATGAGAAATAATGTGACAATTAATGATGATAAAGTGATAATTAACAGAAATGCATTTATACATGATTTATAGGGAGTAGTTATTCTACAGTGTTACCCAACTCTTTTCGCAGGTAGGTGAACTAAGTCTTGAAATCACATTTTTTAAGTGCATAGGTAGAATCACACAAAAACATTGAGGAAAAAGGCTTTTAAAGCTTTATTTCTATATAAAATCTATTGTAATTTGTATTTTTTGTATTTTACAGTGCTTTCAAACACACACACATACACACACACACACACACACATATATATATATATATATATATATATATATATATATATATATATATATATGTGTGTGTGTGTGTGTGTGTGTGTGTGTGTGTGTGTGTGTGTGTGTGTGTTATATATATATTCCAGTCTTTGGAAAGTGCAAAAATGGTTCACTCCCCATTCATTTAGATTCTAGATAGAGTCCTGAGCTTGTTAGCCCAAAACTATCAAGATGGCTGACGAATGCAGGGACTTGGTCTAGATAAGAGCGAGTTTGCTCTTATTTTGTAAAACTGAGGTTGTCTCTCTATAGCAACCATGAGAGTAACCTTTAATGGCTAACATTCATAAAATGCTTGGTCTTTGGCGTGGTACTGCTCCTTGTATTTCCCTCTCTAGGAAATGGTGGTCTAAAATTAGCCGTTAAACTGCCTATCTAAAGTGGATGTGACAGGCTAGCTGGCACAGATGAATGCTTGGCAATGCTAAAATATGTTTAAGTATCATAAACATGTCAGTGGACTATTGGGTAGCACTTGATAATAACTACTTCCTAATTAGCATTTATTTTGCATTGGTTAACTCTTACTTAACACTTTGTTCAGCATTTGGTAACCATTGCCTTTACACTATTTCTCATCAGTAAATCATGTATAAACATATTGACACACATCTGTCTGGATATTGGTTGGCTATCTGTCTGTATGTCTTACTGTTTGCCTTTATACTATGTGCTATGTATCTCCCAGTCTGTCTGTCTGTCTGCTTTGACATTTGTAGAAATGTTTATAAATGATCTACTGATGAGAAATAGGATAAACACAATTGTTACCAAATGATGAGCAGAGTGTTAATTAAAAGTTAACAAATACAAAATAAATGCCTATTAGGAAGTAGTTATTATAAAGCTAT
>CM050198.1:7934761-7937261 GCA_027475355.1 Coilia nasus
GAGAGAGGGAAAAAGACGGAGGACGAGAATGTGAGATGTGCAGGCTGGGGAGGAAGGAAGAGAGAGAGGGAGAGAGCGAGGGAGAGAGAAAAGACAAAGACAGAGAGGAAGAGAGAGAGGTAGAGAGATACAGAAAGAGAGATAGAAAGCTAGGGAACAGGCAAAGAGAAAGACAGAGAGGGGGAAAGAGAGAGAGAGAGAGAGCGAGGGAGAGAGAAAAGACAAAGACAGAGAGGAAGAGAGAGAGGGAGAGAGAACGAGGGAGAGAGAAAAGAGAAAGACAGAGAGGAAGAGAGAGAGGGAGAGAGATACAGAAAGAGAGAGGTAGGAGGGTAAATCAAGAGAAGATGGAAAGCTAGGGAACAGACAAAGAGAAAGACAGAGAGGGGGAAAAAGAGAGAGGGAGAGAGAAAAGAGAAAGACAGAGAAAGACAGAGAGGAAGACAGGGAGAGAGAGAAAGACAGAGAAGGAGAGAGAAAAGAGAAGAGAGGAGAAGAGACCGTGAGCTGCAGTGGAACGACATCTCTCCATTGCATGGTTGCCATGGTGACGCTGCGTAGAGGGTCTGGGCACTAGTGGATCAATGTGTGTGTGTGTGTGTGTGCGTGTGTGTGTGTGTACTGTATATGCGGTTTATGTGTCCACACGCGCGTGTGTGTGTAGGTGTGTATGTTTGTGTATGTGCTCGCATATCTGTGTATATGTGTTTATACAATTATATGTGTGAAATTGTACAGTCCAATTTTTGCAGGTTCTCCATGTGTGCAGTGCAGTGTGTGTGTGTGTGTGTGTGTGTGTGTGTGCATGTGTGTGTGTGTGTGTGTGAATCTCTGCCTCTGTACCTCTGTGTGTATGAGTGTAGGGGGAAAGTGTGTGTGTGTGTGTGTGTGTATATGTGTCTGTATGTGTGTGTGTACCTATTAGTGTTTTGGATTACAAATGTTAATATAGGTGGACATCTCATGCCTTTGCATACAGTACTTCACCCATAGACTATTTTTCTCATTTTGTATCTTTCTCTTTCTTTCCCTCTTTCTTTCTCTCTCTCTCTCTCTCTCTCTCTCTCTCTCTCTCTCTCTCTCTCTCTCTCTCTCTCTCTCTCTCTCTCTCTCTCTCACACACACACACACACACAGTCTCTCTCTCTCTTTCTCTCTCTCTCTCACACACAGTCTCTGTCGCTCTCTGTCTCTCTCTCTCTCTCTCTCTCTCTCTGTGTCTCTCTCTCGCTCTCACTCACACACACACACACACACACACACACACACACACACACACACACACACACACACACACACACACACACACACACACACACACAGCATCACATGTAATGCATAAATAGCAAGATTAAATACTGTGACTGGGCAGAGATTGCAGCACCTTCTTCAAAAATGCAGACTACTGGTGGTTGCAGGCAGAGAGCAATATATTAATATAATATTAATATAATATATAATATAATAATATAATATTAATATAATATTCGGCTATCTGCTTAGAGAGCTTCTTACTCGGGTCAGCAATGTGCACGCCTCTGTTGTAAAGACTATGAGGCAAAGATTGGGCTGCCATAATTAGACAAATTAGTTGGTGTTTTTTTTCTTGTATTTTAACACAAAGACACACACAAAGACACACACACACACACACACACACAACACACACACAGACACAGAAGCATACATGCAAAGAGGTTAAACAGTTTGGTACAGTGCACTCATATTAGAAGTACAATACAGTACAATACAGGCACTCTGGTGCGCACACATGTGCACGCACACACACACACACACACACACACACACACACACACACACACACACACACACACACACACACACACACACACAAGGGATTAGAGTCTCAGAGGTGAGAGAACTCCCTGTCCCTCTGCTTGTGTTTGCCAGAAAGTGCTCCTGCTGACTGCAATGCAGAAGCAGCAGGAGGCCTTGTCTTTGCCAGATAGCGCTCCCCAGCCTCTCAGCAGGTGCAGATAAAACAAAACACGGATGTACATAATAGAGCTTACGCCTGAACGCACACACTTACACACACACACACACACACACACACACACACACACACACACACGCACACACACACACACACACACGCACACACATGCACACACACACGCACACGCGCACACACACACACACACACACACACACACCCACACACACAAAACCACACACTGAAAATGCAGAAATAATGCAGACATATTGTACCAAAGCATATGGGCAGCTTGGCTGTCTTGTCCATTTGTCCATCATTCACTTTCTCTTTGGCACATGATTAATCTCTTACACACACACACACACACACACACACACACACACACACACACACACACACACACACACACACACACGAAGACACACCCCCCTTGCGCGTGCGCGCACACACACACACACTTTCCCCCTACCCTCATACAGACGTCTCCCCCAAATAGACATACACAGGCACTTAAAGCACATGTACACATGCACAGACACA
>CM050198.1:7942261-7944761 GCA_027475355.1 Coilia nasus
AGGCAAGCTGACTTGTCTGTGTGTGAAGATAGTAGATTACAGAGAGCTGGCACACATTTTGAATGGACTTGATATGTTTTGTGTGCTAATTACACCATTAATCACTCAGATGTGTTTTAGCAAGTTACTGTCAAGTTACAGATGATGTTGGACTCACATCTGTATATACACAAAACACTCATGGTATGGTTATTTTTGTTGTATTAATAGCTGCAGTGTTTTTAATGCTTTTTAAACTAAATTTTAACATGGCGCATTTTAATTAAGAAATTATTAAAGTATTTCCTTCTTTCTTTCTTTCTTTCTTTCTTTCTTTCTTTCTTTCTTTCTTTCTTTCTTTCTTTCTTTCTCTCTTTTTCTTTCTTTCTTTCTTTCTTTCTTTCTTTCTTTCTTTCTCAGGTTTTAGAGTTCTGTCACTGCAAGAGGAGGGTCTCCTCCTTGTGGACCCACCGACTCACCCCTGGCCACACCCACCCATCACCATGGCACTGTCGCTATGGTTACTGTGGGTGTGTCTCGCCACCCTGCACAGCGTCGGCCCATCGGAACAAGGTTGGTGCCTCGGCCAGATGAACAAACACACACACACACCCATACACACACACGCACACACACACACACACACACTGGTGCCTCGGCCACCTGAACACACGCTCACTGCTACCCTCTCCTAGCAACCGCTGCACTGATCCCTCTGTATCATAGCAACATTCACTCAACGCTGACTCTGTGCTGGACAATGATCTCCTCTAGTAGGAGAGAGAGAGTGAGATGGAGAAAGAGAGAGAGAGAGAGAGAGAGAGAGAGAGAGAGAGAGAGAGAGAGAGAGAAAGCAAGAGAGACAGAAAGAGAGAGAGAGAGAATACACGCACGCAAGAGAGAGAGGCGCAGACAGATTGTGTTTGAAAGAGAGTGAGAGAGAGAGGAAGAGAGAGAGACAGAGACTGGTTATGTAAGAGAGAGAACGAGAGTGAGAGAGAAAGTGTGTGTGTGAGAGAGAGAGCAAGTGAGGGAGTGAGAGAGAAAATGAGAGAGAGAGAGAAAGTGAGAGCGATGGATAAAGAGAGAGGGGCAGTGAGAGAGAGAGGGAGAGAGAGAGAGAAAAAGAATGAGTTGAGCCAGGGTGGTAATGCACAAAGTGCCGTCTCTTTGCTGTTGCTTGGCAACAGGTGAAGATAAATGTCAGAGAAAAGGTGTGAAATCTCCAATCTAGTCCCCGTGTTTCTTATTTATATACACACACATTTATATTTACGACTTTCAAACCACGCCAGTGCAGCCACATAGGTGATGCATGGTTGATAAGAAACAGATAGCGACGCATTAGCCGTGATTTTCACACGAATCAGTATTCACTAAATGTGCATCCTGCTTCTTGCCCCTCACAATGACATCACATGTAAAGAGTCTGGTAGATTGTGGTGGCTTTCGGTAGTTACTGGTAGAAGTGGTAGTTAGCAGTAGTAGTTAGTAATGGTAGTTAGTAGTGGTAATTAGTAGGGGTAGTTAGTAATAGTAGTTAGTAGTGCTAATTAATTATAGTAGTTAGTAGTGGGAGTTAGTAGTGTTAGTTAGTAGTGGTAGCTCGGATTGGTAGTTATTAGTGGTAGTTAGGAATGGTAGTTAGTAGTGGTAACTAGTAATGGTAGTTAGTAGTGGTAATTAGTAATGGTTGTTAGTAGTGTTAGTTAGGAATGGTAGTTAGTAGTGGTAATTAGTAATGGTTGTTAGTAGTGTTAGTTAGTAGTGGTGGCTAGGAAGTGTAGTTATTAGTGCAAGTAGTTAGTAGTTAGTAGTTAGTAGTTAGTAATATAGGACCCTACATGTGTCACAGATGCAACAGTATTGGTAGTTGGAAACAAATCAACCACTCGTTACTCTAAATGGACAGATCTGTCAGATCTCTCTCTCCAAAAGGCAACCTGTGCAAAATCATTAATGTTAAAGTACATGATATGTTTTTTACCGCTGTGTATGACTGACTGCCTATTATCCTGGTACAGATTGTGATAGAGCAGACAACACTCACACAATTAGCCTAGCTGTTACAGTGAGAAATTAATTTTGTGATTTATTGATTTTAGTGTTAGTCTATTGCCACAGATAATATTATTGAATTATTTAGCACACAGGCAATTAAAACTAATAATTAGCCCTTTCACACACTATTAAGGAAGATAATCTCAATGTTGGGCAATCATACCACGAATTTAGCTCAATGTCTTATGTCTGATCTTTTTGTCATGTTTAAAAATGGGCTAATCTGCATATTGTGGACATAACAGAGACCAGAGGGCATTACAGTAATTTTGTAATATCTGACAATGACAATGCAATATCTATGTGCATTCTTTTACAGTAATGTGCAAAAGTTTAAGTCAGGGATTTTGCAGGATTGTAGTCAGGTGTATGATCAACCAATTACACCAAATTGGTTGTATACATCAGGAAGCATACATCCACAGAGGAGGATCTGTGGTTAATTCTTCAAGATATTTGG
>CM050198.1:7949761-7952261 GCA_027475355.1 Coilia nasus
ACAACATTATGTATGCATGACAACTTTAAAAGCATTTTTCTCAGTTTCAATGTTCACAGAGTTACTGCACGTTGCCTTTGTCGGGCAGTATTGTAGGGTACTTACTAGTAAAGTGTAGGTAAATACTGAAAAAATACACCTGAAATGCTAGCACATACAAAGATATGTTAGGTAGTTAGGTTGGTACATACAGTAGAGATATGTGCTAGTGTATGGACCAGCCTAACCACAGATATCTGCACTGTATGCACCAACCTTAACACAGAAAACTGCACTGCATGCACCAACCCTAACACAGATATCTGCACTGTATGCACCAACCTTAACACAGATATGTGCATTGTATGCACCAACCTTAACACAGATATCTGCACTGTATGCACCAACCTTAACACAGATATCTGCACTGTATGCACCAACCTTAAAACAGATATCTGCACTGTATGCACCAACCTTAACACAGATATCTGCACTGTATGTACCAACCTTAACACAGATATCTGCACTGTATGCACCAACCTTAACACAGATATCTGCATTGTATGCACCAACCTTAACACAGATATCTGCACTGTATGCACCAACCTTAAAACAGATATCTGCACTGTATGCACCAACCTTAACACAGATATCTGCACTGTATGTACCAACCTTAACACAGATATCTGCACTGTATGCACCAACCTTAACACAGATATCTGCATTGTATGCACCAACCTTAACACAGATATCTGCACTGTATGCACCAACCTTAACACAGATATCTGCACTGTATGTACCAACCTTAACACAGATATCTGCACTGTATGCACCAACCTTAACACAGATATCTGCATTGTATGCACCAACCTTAACACAGATATCTGCACTGTATGCACCAACCGTAAAACAGATATCTGCACTGTATGCACCAACCTTAAAACAGATATCTGCACTGTATGCACCAACCTTAACACAGATATCTGCACTGTATGCACCAGCCTTCCACTCCGTTAGAAGCCTACTGCTAGTGGCAAAAACAAAAACCATGGATAGAGAATTTAAACATTAAAATCTTTTAAATGTAATTTTGTTTTAACATCTGAAAGGGTCATATATTATTTTATTTTTATCCCCCACAAAAATCGCACTGTTTTGAAACTGATTTGACGGCCGGCCCATAGGTTGGGAACCACTCTTCTAATCATTTACCTACATTTTATTAGGCATGCTTGAATATGCTTGAATGCTAGGACATGCTTGAATTTGCCATGCCATTGACAGGTGAATACCTACTAAAAGGCAGACTGTATAAGCCGCCTTCTCCCCCATGTAAATGTGCTATCTATTCATTAGCGCAGGCTGGGCCTGCTCCTCCAGGGAAACGTCGTCCCACCGGGATCAACACGCATAATCATGTGCACGGCGTCGCGCTAAGTGGCTTGTGTAATTATATTTTGCGTCATCCTCCAATTCCTACTCATGCGGAGAGAGAGAGAGAGAGAGAGAGAGAGAGAGAGAGAGAGAGAGAGAGAGAGAGAGAGAGGGAGAGAGAATGACCGAGAGAGACAGAAGGAGTGTGTGTGTACTGTATGTTCGTGTGTTTGTGGTTGAGAGAAAGAGACAGAGAGAGAGATGACAGACAGAGACACACACACAGAGGGAAAGAAAGAGAGAGAGAGAGAAACAGAGTGAAGGGGAGAGAGAGATGAAAGAGGGAGAGAGAGATGAAAGAGAGAGAGAGAGAGAGCAGCTGTTTGTCATATCTGATCCAGACATGCAATTGCTTTGCATGATTCCTTGTGCGTACGTGTTGCAGAGTAGAATGCAAAGTATTCAGCAAGGTCTGTGGTGACCAAGGTCTTTGGTGACAGAATGGGTTATTTGTATGTTTATGTGTGGGTGTGTGCAAAAGGCTCCCAACATCTGGCCGACTGTGAATCTGAACTGTATCTGAATGTATTGAAAATGGAACAGTATGAAAAATTGTCATCAAGGTTATAGTGACCATAATTATAACTGCTATTAGCATTATTGTTTTTTTGTTAAAATGTGCTCAAAGTGATTAATAAAGCAGTGAAAGTTACAATAATGTATCACAATATATCATCATATTCAGATAAATACCTAGCAAAAGAGTTTCTGAAATGGTTTCATGAATGGCCATTGACAACATGAAACATTGACATTTTTCTCTCACCTAAGGAACCTCAGCCTCCCACTTCATCGTCAAACACCTTGGTTTATTGTATAGTGCCAAATATCAGTGTGCGTGTGAATCTGTGTGTGTGTGTGAGTGTGTGTGTGTGTTTGGTGTGACGTTGTGTGTGTGTGTGTGTGTGTGTGTGTGTGTGTGTGTGTGTGTGTGAGAGAGAGAGAGAGGGTGTTTGTGTGTTTGGTGTGGCTGTGTGTGTGTGAGAGAGAGTGTGTGTATGTGTGTCAGGGGACACTGTTCATCAGTGCGAGTCAAATCAGCACCAAGGACAGCAACCATGCATACATTCACGTGCATTTTAATGTC
>CM050198.1:7964761-7967261 GCA_027475355.1 Coilia nasus
TGTTTGCTAAATTGTCTGTTGGGGGTCGCAATCGAATATCATTACCAAGAGATGATTAATTACATTATGGGGCGTTGTGGTTGGCAGTCGTTGTGTCAGGTCACTGAGAGGAGAAGAGTTGTGTTTAGGGTGTGAAGGAGAGAAAATATCCTTCCTTTGTTTGGAAGGACTTTAACTGGAAGTTTCTTTTAACGATGTAATGTTGTGAAAGCATATGACAGGAGATTAATTAAGGAGTGTTAAACCTCTCTTTCTCTATCTCTCTCTCTCTCTCTGAATGTGCTTGCAAAGTCCTGTGTATAGTTGCTGTGATTGCTCACTGTGTCTGTATGCCTGTGTGCCTATTTTGTTTTCTATCAATCTATCTTTCTACCTGCCTGCCTGCCTATCTACCTACCTACCTACCCACCCAAAGTGTATGTGTGAACGCATGTGCGTGTTTGTATGTATGTGTACCTGTGCGTATGCACGTTAATATTTCAGTATGATTAATCTACGGAGTGTCACCTATAGGTATGTCTTTGTCACAGTGGGAGAAAGACAGACAGAGAGAGAGAAAGAGAGAGAGAGCGAGAGAGACAGAAAGAGAGAGAGTGAGTGTGTCTGAGAGGGAGAAAGAAAGAGAGAAAGAGAGAGACAGGCAGGCAGAGAGATACATAAAAAGAAGGTAGAGAAAGTGTGTGTATATATATATATATATATATATATATATATATATATATATATATATATATATATATATATATATATATATATATATATATATATATATATATATATATATATATATATATATATATATATATATGTATGTTTGCGGTACATTTTCCTACATTTTCCTATATATTCCTTTCCTACTGGAATATCGAAAGCAGAGTTTTGCTTGAGCATGTACCGCTGGATATGAGTGTGTGACTGCTGAGCAGAGATGGGGACTCGAGTCTGAGGCTTAAGTCACACAAACAAAAGACTTGTGACTTGACTTTAGACTTGACCTCAACGACTTGAGACTTGAGCCGCACGAACAAAGGACTTGTGACTGGACTTTAGACTTGACCTCAATGACTTGAGACTTGAGCCGCACAAACAAAGGACTTGTGACTGGACTTTAGACTTGACCTCAATGACTTGAGACTTGACTTGGACTTGGGTATTGTGACTCGTAAACAATGCTCATTTAATGGAATTATTCATTTATCTCCCTTGATATTGCACACAACGTAACACATGCATGCAGCCACAGATTTCAAACCTACATAGACCATGGCAACAACAAATTCCCCTGATACTGTGGCATTTATCACATTTGGTGATAAAGTACCAGTTGATACCAGTTACCAGATGGCAGTAGAGTATGTATGGATGTTGTTTATTAATGTAGCCTAATGTTATTCCAATGCATTAATCGTGTTTATCGAAGCCACTGTTATGATATCAATGGGCCTGGTAAAACTCCATTCAGCTGCCCAAGTATTTATTCAGGAAAAAAATATATTAAAACGTAACGTCAGTGAAGAAGAATTTCTTTCAAAATGTCTGTCACAAATATACTGTACACCTCTTCTATTGCAGTATTACTGTTAATATTGCTCCAATGCTACTGCAGTTGATGTCATATTTTGGACAATAACAAACCACCAACCGCCAATAGCCAACTGGATTTTCCCACAAAAATGCAATATGGTCTAAAATATATTGCAGCAATGCAGTTCACATAAAATAACAGCAGGGTTTTTTTTTTGTAAGGGCATTTCCACATATAGTAGTTTGTCTATAAATGTCAATTTTAGCTTAATCATCCATATTTTGATACACTAGTGTACTGTCTAATAGCAGATGATAGTACAGTCCAAAACATACGTCAATGCAATGTTATCTCAGGCCGCATCTGATGAGAAAACATTCATTTCAGTTATTTGAAATTTGCAACTTGACTTGGACTTGGGACAAAAGACTCGAGAATTGGCTTGGCATCGCCTCTCAAAAACTTAAGACTTGACTTGGACTCGAGTACCAGACTTGAGACTTGATTTGGACTCGAGTAGAAAGACTTCACACTTTGATTTGGACTCGAGTAGAAAGACTTGAGACTTGACTGACTTGGACTCGAGTACAAAGACGTCCGACTTCAGACTTAGACTTGTGAGCATCTCTGCTAGTAAGATACGCATTGTTATGGCGTTATATAAATAAACTAGAATTGAATTTGAACAGTCTCGTTTTAACACGATGGGAGGTAATTTGTGAAGGTAGACTGGCCAACAGGATGAAAGAATGAAAACAACAGGTTTTTGATGAATGTGTCTGTTCCCTCAATGCAGCAGCACCACCCCCCCCTTCAAGTACTTCATCTTGCCATCATTTCATGTCTTTCACTCTTGCTCTTCATTGTCAGATAAACACAAATGCAACCACCTTTTTTCCCTCTCTCTCTCTGTCTCTCTCTCTCTCTCTCTCTCTCTCTCTCTCTCTCTCTCTCTCTCTCTCTCTCATCTCTCGC
>CM050198.1:7969761-7972261 GCA_027475355.1 Coilia nasus
CTCTCTCTCTCTCTCTTGCTTTTTCTCTTTCTTCCTCTCTCTCTCCCTTTCCTTCTGTCCTCTCATTTGCTTCTTGTGTTAATCTCCAGTCAGTTTGTCTAGATCCAAGCGAGTCTTTTTTCCTCCTTCCTCGATACTTCTTCTCTTCTCCTTTGCTCTCCTTTTTCACTTGTCCTTTTTCATTCCTTTGCCTCCCCCAGGGATTAAAAAATGATATTCAATCTGTCATTTTTAATTTAGAATAAACCGTTTAAATATAAATATCCCTTCTTTTGTGACAGTTAACAGTAATATGATATGATCCTGTGAATGTTCAACCCCCCATGAAAATTTGCACAAGTGTGTGTGTGTGTGTGTGTGTGTGTGTGTGTGTGTGTGTGTGTGTGTGTGTGTGTGTGTATGTGTGTGTATGTGTGTCTGTGTGTGCGTGCATACGTGCATGCATGCGTGCCTGTGTGTGCACGTGCATGTGTGTGTGTGTTTGTCTGTCTGCCTGTCTGTGTGTGTGGGGGCTGTAGATATGAGTAAGTGTGTGTGTGTGTGTGTGTGTGTGTGTGTGTGTGTGTGTGTGTGTGTGTGTTTGTATGTATGTGTATGAGAGACAAGACCTAGATTTGACTGGCCAATCACAGCCCTCTCTGTCTAAACTAACCTGACCTTTCACCTTATTTAATTCCAAAGGAAGTTCCTGGTTTCTTTGCCCCCCATCTATCCACACACTTTCTGCCCAATTCTACCTCAGCTAACCAGATTTCAAAATGTAGCAACTCTCTCTCTCTCTCTCTTTCTCTCTCTCCTACTGACACACACACCAAACACACACGCCATTGATGATCAGTTTTTCTCTTATTGTGTCTCGAATTCAGTTGAGATTTGATGTCACATAATCCTATTTGAAATGCAAAATATGAGGCCAATTTGGACCTATGTAATAATATCTAGCACACATCCTTATGCTTTACTTCTTTGACAAGAAAGGATGAAAAGAAAAAGATTTCATTTAATCAGGATGGAAAGAAAAGCCATTTCCTTTCTGCTGTGCAGGTTAACTCGTCTTCCTGCCATACAGGTTAACTAGCGTTCCTGTTGTGCAGGTTAACTGTAGCCTTCCTGCTGTGCATGTTAACTAGCCTTCCTGCTGTGCAGGTTAACTCTAGCCTTCCTGTCGTGCAGGTTAACTCTAGCCTTCCTGCTGTGTAGGTAAACTAGCCTTCCTGTTGTGCAGGTTAACTAGCCTTCCTGCTGTGCAGGTTAACTAGCCTTCATGCTGTACAGGTTAACTAGCCTTCCTGTCGTGCAGGTTAACTCTAGGCAGGTTAACTCTAGCCTTCCTGCTATGTAGGTTAACTAGCCTTCCTGCTGTGCAGGTTAACTCTAGCCTTCCTGCTGTACAGGTTAACTAGCCTTCCTGCTGTGCAGGTTAACTAGCCTTCCTGTCGTGCAGGTTAACTCTAGCCAGGTTAACTCTAGCTTTTCTGCTGTACAGGTTAGCTAGCCTTCCTGCTGTGCAGGTTAACTCTAGCCTTCCTGCTGTGCAGGTTAACTAGCCTTCCTGTCATGCAGGTTAACTCTAGCCTTTCTGTCGTGCAGGTTAACTAGCCTTCCTGCTGTGCAGGTTAACTAACCTTCATGCTGTGCAGGTTAACTAGGCTTCCTGCTGTGCAGATTTAGTAGCCTTCCTGCTGTGCAGCTTAACTAACCTTCCTGTTGTGCAGGTTAACTCTAACCTTCCTGCTGTGCAGGTTAACTAGTCTTCCTGTTGTACAGGATAACTAGCATTCCTGTCATGCAGGTTAACTCTAGCCAGGTTAACTCTAGCCTTCCTGCTGTGCAGGGTAACTAGCCTTCCTGTCATGCAGGTTAACTCTAGCCTTCCTGCTGTGCAGGATAACTAGTATTCCTGTCGTGCAGGTTAACTCTGGCCAGATTAACTATAGCCTTTCTGCTGTGCACATTAACTAGCCTTCCTGTCATGCAGGTTAACTCTAGCCTTCCTGCTGTGCAGGTTAACTCTAGCCTTCCTGCTGTGCAGGTTAACTAGCCTTCCTGTCATGCAGGTTAACTCTAACCTTCCTGCTGTACAGGATAACTAGTATTCCTGTCGTGCAGGTTAACTCTGGCCAAATTAACTCTAGCCTTCCTGCTGTGCAGGTTAACTCTAGCCTTCCTGTCGTGCAGGTTACCTTTAGCCGTCCTGCTGTGGAGGTTAACTCTAGCCTTCCTGTCATGCAGGTTAACTCTAGACTTCCTGTCGTGCAGGTTAACTTTAGCCGTCCTGCTGTGGAGGTTAACTCTAGCCTTCCTGTTGTGCAGGTTAACTTTAGCCGTCCTGCTGTGGAGGTTAACTCTAGCCTTCCTGTTGTGCAGGTTATCTAGCCTTCCTGCTGTGCAGGTTAACTAGCCTTCCTGCTGTGCAGGTTAACTCTAGCCTTCCTGCTGTGCAGGTTAACTCTCGTTGTCTGGCCACGATGGATAGGCCAGGCACAAGTTAAATGCAGTA
>CM050198.1:7974761-7984761 GCA_027475355.1 Coilia nasus
GAGAGAGAGAGAGAGATGTTTTTTTGAATTTCAAAACATTGTTTATTACAAAAAAGTGTCAAGACAAACACAAAAAAATCACTTAGTAACTTTAAAGCATAAATAATAAAATAAATAAATTACAAATTACATTACCCTTAGCTGACACTCTTATCCAGAGCAACTTACAGTTACTTAGGTAGAGGGTTTCAGTTACAGTCCCTGGAGCAGTGTGGGGTCAGATGCCTTACTCAAGGGCGTCAGCCATGGGTAGAGCAGGATTTGAACCAGCAACCTTCTGATCACAAGGGCATTTCAGCCATGGATGAGGGTGGGATTCGAACCTGTGGCTCTGTGATCCCAAAACCTCCTCTCTAACCACTAGACCACAACTGCCCCCACAATTTCTGTGTGTGTGAGAGAGACAGAAAGCGAGAGAGAGAGTATGTCTGTGAATGACAGTATGTGTGTGTGGGAGAGAGAGAGAGAAAGGACAAGAGAGAGAGAGAATGTGTATGTTTGAGAGGAAGAGAGAGAGAGAGAGAGAGGAAGAGAGAGAAGAAGAAAAGATATGTATGCAGGAGGAATATGTTTGCAGGAGAGGGGGGAGTGGAAAGACAGGGAAGAGTGAGTGTGTGTAAGCGAAAGAGTCAGTGAGTAGGTGAGTGAGTGAGTGAGTGAGTGAGTGAGTGAGTGAGTGAGTGAGTGAGTGAGTGAGTGAGTAGGTGAGTGAATGAGTGAGTGAGTGTGTGTAAGCGAAAGATTCAGTGAGTAGGTGAGTGAGTGAGTGTGTGAGTGAGTGTGTGTAAGTGAAAGATTCAGTGAGTACAGTAGGTGAGTGAGTGAGTGGTTGTGTAGCGAAGGGTAGGAGAAGTCACCCCACCCGACTTCGGACCTGTTTCCCCGGGGTACCAAACATGCACATTGACCGCAACGCTGTTGGTATGGTAGTCAAAGCACACCCACAACCCCAGTGATGGCACTCCATCACATTACCTTCCCTTTCAGGAACGCATCTCCCACCATACTTCTCCCAACCACCATGCCCCACATACTGCTTCACCCATCACTGGGGTCCCTCACACCGGGGTCAACCTAACCTGGGGGTCTCTCAAATGGCTCACACAGTGGGTGCGCCTCTGATGGCCTCACGGCAAGCCATCCCACTTCTGACACCATTTGTAGTAAAGGGAAATAGAGGTCACCGCACCCGGCTTCAAAGCTGGGTCTCTGGGGTACCAAACATGCACTTTGACCACCAACGCCAAAGAGACAGGCTCATTGGTATGGCAGTCAGAGCACACCCATGGCACTCACAGGGTGGGGGAGTGAGTGTCTGACTGAGTGAGTGAGTGGATGAGTGAGTGACCGAGTGAGTGAGTGAGTGAGTGAGTGAGTGAGTGAGTGAGTGAGTGAGTGCATGAGTCAGTGAGTGTTTGAGTGAGTGAGTGGGTGAGTGAATGAGTGAGTGAGTGGGAGGGTGGGTGAGTGAGTGAGTGTGTGAGTGAGTGAGTGAGTAAGTGAGTGAGTGAGTGAGTGAGTGAGTGAGTGAGTATGTGAGTGTGTGACTGAGTGAGTGAGTGGGAGGGTGGGTGAGTGAGTGTGTGAGTGAGTGAGTGGGTGAGTGAGTGTGTGAGTGAATGGGAGGGTGGGTGAGAGTGAGTGGGTGAGTGAGTGAGTGAGTGAGTGGGTGAAAGTGGGGGGGTGAATGAGTGAGTGTATGACAGAGTGAGTGAGTGAGTGGGTGAGTGGGTGAGTGGGTGGGTGAGAGTGAGTGGGTGAGAGTGAGTGGGTGAGACTGTCTATGAATGTGTGAATGTGTCTAGGATCGAGTGGGATATATGAAAACAGAAAACAGAACAACTATGGCAGTGTCACATCTTGTGGTACAGTGTTCAGTGTTAAACAAACAATTTGTTAGCTACAGTTTCAGTCATACTTTGAAGCTTTGACAATGTGTGAGGTCGTTGCATTATATGATTTTATTACCAGAGACAAAAGGACAGAGAGAGAGAGAGAGAGAGAGAGAGAGAGAGAGAGAGAGAGAGAGAGAGAGAGAGAGAGAGAGAGAATGTGACAAGGAGAGAGAGCCTGACAGGGAGTGGGAGGGAGGGAAAGTCATAGTGAGAAAGGGATAGAGAGAAAAAGAGAGAGAAAGAGAGTGGAGACAGTGATGAAGGGATGGAGCAAGAGAGAGATGAAAGAATAGAGAGAGAGATAGAGATGAAGGAATAAAGAGAGAGATGAAGGGATGGAGAGAGTGGAGACAGTGATGAAGGGATGTAGTGAGAGAGAGATGAATGAATAAAGAGAGAGAGAGAGATGAAGGGATGGAGAAAGAGAGAGAGAAAGAGAGAGGGATATGAAAGGATGGAGAGAGAAAGAGAGAAAGAAAGACAGTGGAGACAGTGATGAAGGGATGGAGTGAGAGAGATGAAGGAATAGAGAAAGAGAGAGATGAAGGGATGGAGTGAGAGAGAGATGAAGGAATAGAGAGAGAGAGAGATGAAGGAATAAAGAGAGAGAGAGAGAGATGAAGGGATGGAGAGAGAAAGAGAGAGAGAGAGACAGTGGAGACAGTGATAAATGGATGGAGTGAGAGAGATGAAGGAATAGAGAAAGAGAGAGATGAAGGGATGGAGTGAGAGAGAGATGAAGGAATAGAGAGAGAAAGAGAGAGAGAGACAGATGAAGGAATAAAGAGAGAGAGATGAAAGAATAAAGATAGAGACAGATGAAGGGATGGAGAGAGAGAGAGAGATGAAAGGATGGGGGAATCATAAATGAGCACAAACTGTGCAGCCAGACGTGAACTCTGGTTGTTTATACCAGTGAGGCTAATAGTGGGTGGCCAATCCTTGGAGAAGAAACACACACACACACACACACACACACACACACACACACACACACACACACACAAGATAAACACCCAAACACCCACACGAACACACACACACACACACACACACAAACACACACACACACAAACACACACTACTGGTGAAGGACATGATGTTCTTCTCCCTTTGTTTATGTTAGCAGCTGCGCCTTAACAATTTTGTCACCCTGGTTGAATTTGATGACGTTAGAGGGAGGCAGCACGTATGAACGTCAGAACAAAAACAAGCAGATTTCTGGCTGAGTGTGAGCACAAAGTAATGTTGCTAATATGTGGGTACATGCTGTGATCTGCTGTAATTAGCAGTATATGCAAACAGTGGGCTCATACAGTAATGTGATATGCTGTAATTAGCAGTATATGCAAACAGTGGGCTCATACAATAATGTGATATGCTGTAATTAACAGTATATGCAAACATTGGTTACAGAATGCATTATGCTGTAATTAATAGTATAAGTATATGCAAACAGTGGGTACATGCTGTGATATGCTGTAATTAGCAGTATATGCAAACAGTGGGCTCATACAGTAATGTGATATGCTGTAATTAGCAGTATATGCAAACAGTGGGCTCATACAGTAATGTGATATGCTGTAATTAGCAGTATATGCAAACAGTGGGCTCATACAGTAATGTGATATGCTGTAATTAACAGTATATGCAAACATTGGTTACAGAATGCATTATGCTGTAATTAATAGTATAAGTATATGCAAACAGTGGGTACATGCTGTGATATGCTGTAATTAACAGTATATGCAAAAAGTGGGTACATACTGTGATCTGCTGTAATTAGCAGTATATGCAAACAGTGGGCTCATACAGTAATGTGATATGCTGTAATTAGCAGTATATGCAAACAGTGGGCTCATACAGTAATGTGATCTGCTGTAATTAGCAGTATATGCAAACAGTGGGCTCATACAGTAATGTGATATGCTGTAATTAACAGTATATGCAAACATTGGAATCATACTGTGATATGCTGTAATTAGCAGTATATGCAAACATTGGAATCATACTGTGATATGCTGTAATTAACAGTATATGCAAACATTGGAATCATACTGTGATATGCTGTAATTAACAGTATATGCAAACATTGGAATCATACTGTGATATGCTGTAATTAACAGTATATGCAAACATTGGAATCATACTGTGATATGCTGTAATTAGCAGTATATGCAAACATTGGGTACATACAGTAATGTGATATGCTGTAATTAACAGTATATGCAAACAGTGGGCTCATACAGTAATGTGATATGCTGTAATTAACAGTATATGCAAACATTAGTTACAGAATGCATTATGCTGTAATTAATAGTATAAGTATATGCAAACAGTGGGTACATACTGTGATCTGCTGTAATTAACAGTATATGCAAAAAGTGGGTACATACTGTAATCTGCTGTAATTAACAGTATATGCAAAAAGTGGGTACATACTGTGATCTGCTGTAATTAACAGTATATGCAAAAAGTGGGTACATACTGTGATATGCTGTAATTAGCAGTATATGCAAACAGTGGGCTCATACAGTAATGTGATATGCTGTAATTAGCAGTATATGCAAACAGTGGGCTCATACAGTAATGTGATATGCTGTAATTAGCAGTATATGCAAACAGTGGGCTCATACAGTAATGTGATATGCTGTAATTAGCAGTATATGCAAACAGTGGGCTCATACAGTGATGTGATATGCTGTAATTAACAGTATATGCAAACATTAGTTACAGAATGCATTATGCTGTAATTAATAGTATAAGTATATGCAAACAGTGGGTACATGCTGTGATATGCTGTAATTAACAGTATATGCAAACATTGGGTACATACAGTAATGTGATATGCTGTAATTAACAGTATATGCAAACAGTGGAATCATACTGTGATCTGCTGTAAGTAACAGTATATGCAAACAGGGGGCACATACAGTAATGTGATATGCTGTAATTAACAGTATATGCAAACATTGGGTACAGAATGCATTATGCTGTAATTAATAGTATAAGTATATGCAAACAGTGGGTACAGACTGCATCATGCTGTAATTAACAGTATATGCTAACAGTGGGTACAGACTATTATGCTGTAATTAACAGTATATGCAAACAGTGGGTACATGCTGTGATCTGCTGTAATTAACAGTATATGCAAACATTGGGTACAGACTGCATCATGCTGTAATTAACAGTGTATGCAAACAGTGGTTACATACAGTAATGTGATATGCTGTAATTAACGGTATATGCAAACAGTGGGTACATGCTTTGATCTGCTGTAATTAACAGTATATGCAAACAGTGGGTACATACAGTAATGTGATATGCTGTAATTAACGGTATATGCAAACAGTGGGTACATGCTTTGATCTGCTGTAATTAACAGTATATGCAAACATTGGGTACAGACTGCATCATGCTGTAATTAACAGTGTATGCTAACAGGGGGTACATACTATTATGCTGTAATAAACAGTATATGCTAACAGGGGGTACATACTATTATGCTGTAATAAACAGTATATGCTAACAGGGGGTACATACTATTATGCTGTAATAAACAGTATATGCTAACAGGGGGTACATACTATTATGCTGTAATAAACAGTATATGCTAACAGGGGGTACATACTATTATGCTGTAATAAACAGTATATGCTAACAGGGGGTACATACTATTATGCTGTAATTAACAGTGTATGCTAACAGGGGGTACATACTATTATGCTGTAATTAACAGTATATGCAAACATGCAACAGGGGGTACATACTGCATTATGCTGTAATAAACAGTTGAATTACAGCATATTAGTAAGTGGTAAAACTGCAATATTTAATAATACGGTAAAATGATGGTCAAGTTAAAAAAAAAACCAAATAAATCTGTGAAACGACAGCGAAAACAGGACACAGTGAGGTAGGAGGAAGCAAAAAAAAAGAAAGAAAAACAAGAAAAAAAGAAAGCAAGGGGTTGGTTAGAGGAAAGCAACAGGGAGACGCATATTCAGAGGCATCGTTCATCAACACGGATGCCAGTACTGACCAGCTGGACCTCTGCCTGACTGGGAGGAGGAGAGAGAGAGAGAGAGAGAGAGAGAGAGAGAGGGAGAGATGAGGTCATGAGAGAAACTTGTATCCTGTTTATTTGTTTATTGTTGATGTGGTTGTTGGCTACGTGTTTTGGCTGCTTTGACTGTAGGCATGTAGACTGGAGATTGACCACAAATTGTGTGCACTGCATTGCACACTGCGCCATCATGACAATGGGCCACCTTAAACTAAATATGGACTGATAGAGAGAGAGAGAGAGAGAGAGAGAGAGAGAGAGAGAGAGAGAGAGAGAGAGAGAGAGAGAGAGAGGGGGGCAGTGTGTGAGAGATAGAGGGAGGGAGAGAGAGAGAGAGATAGAGAGAGAGATACAGAGAGAGAGAGATACAGAGAGAGGGCAGGTGGTCTAGAACCTGCGTCATCATCTGCCATGTACCACTGAGACCATCGACAGCTGGTGGCCATCCAAACACGTGCAAGAGAGAGAGAGAGAGAAGGAGAGAGAGAAAGACATGGAGAGAGATACATGAAGGGAGAGTGGGATAGAGAGGGGGAGAGAGAAGGAGAGAGGGGGAGAGGGGGAGAGAAGGAAAGAGACAGTGAGAGGTAAATAAAGAGAGAGAGACAGAGAGAGAGAGACAGAGGGAGATAGAGAGATAAATTAAGGAAGACTGAGATAGAGAGGGAGAGAGAGAAAGGGAGAGAGGGAGAGAAAGAGACAGCGTGAGGTAAATAAAGTGAAAGAGGGAGAGAGAAAGAGAGAGATAGAGAGAGATAAATGAAGAAAGAGTGGCATAGAGAGGGAGAGAGAAAGGGAGAGGGGGAGAGAAAGAAAGAGATGGCGAGAGGTAAATAAAGAGAGAGAGAGACAGAGGGAGACAGAGGGAGAGAGAGAGACAGAGATAAATGAAGGAAGACTGAGATAGAGAGGGGGAGAGAGAAAGGGAGAGAGGGAGAGAAAGAAAGAGACAGTGATAGGTAAAGACAGAGAGAGACAGAGGGAGAGAGACAGAGGGAGAGGTAAAAAGAGAGAGATAGAGATATACATGAAGGAAGACTGAGATAGAGAGGGAGAGAGAGAAAGGGAGAGAGGGAGAGAAAGAAAGAGACAGTGAGAGGTAAATAGAGAGAGAGAGAGACAGAGGGAGAGAGAAAGAGAGAGAGATAGCGAGACACAAATAAAGCGAGAAAGAGAAAGAGCGAAAGAAAGAGATAGTAAGAGAGGGAGAAAGAGTGAAAGAAAGAGATAGCGAGATAACTGAAGGAAGATATAATAATAAAGAGCATGTTTTGAAAGACAGGTAATTGTGTTGTCTGCTCTTTAACCGTGGGTGAAAGTGGATGAAAAGAGTAAAATGTCTGATGATAGCGCTAGTGTTTACCATGTGTTGATGTTACGGTGTACGCCTACAAATAGCCACGGTAATTTGGCATCATAATCTCTTTGTATTCTTCGCATACGTTCGCAATCCCACGTAAGCATCCACGTGCAACAGGACAGCATGTACACGCACTTCATTTGCGCTTGAATTGAGCCAGCAACAACTCCTCTGTAAGTCCTGCCATCGTTGTTTTGAAAATGTGAATGAAAACTTTGCAGACAGGTGTATTTACCTGCCGTGCCCGGGTCATTGTACACGGCCAGCGATACGCGTGGTGTGGTGTTACAGTGCAGCAGGCTACGCCTCCTGAACTCGCTGTCCCGGGGAGAACCTGTGACTTTGACCCCCCTTAAATAGCGGGGTTGCAGTGCCCGCATAAACGGGGCATTGAGTCGCTGTGACATTACATTATTGCGTCACGCAAGAGCCTGCATTAACAGGGCATTGTGTCACTGCGTCATTTTGTTACTGTGTTCGTCCGCTCCGGCGCCACTGGACTGCAGGAAATGTTGACTTGTGGTGACCTTGCCAAACTGTAAAGCACTTTGAGCTGCATCTTGTATGTATAAATTGTGCTAGACAAGTAAAGATGATGATGATGATGATGATGATGATGACGATGATGATGATGATGATTATTTATTTATTTATTATTTTTATTATGTTTATCATTGTTGTTATTATTATTATTATTATTATTATTATTATTATTATTATTATTATTATTATTATTTACATTCTGCTCCTAGGTGCTTACTTACTGCTGTTTTAAAGGCAGGAGAAGTAGGGGTTCATGACATGATTTAAGACAGGGGCGTAGCCAGAAATCATTAACTGGATGGGCCCAAAAAAAAGTAGGTGGGCCTAGCCCACAACTCATAGGTTAATATTATTACTTAAACAGTCAATCAAACAAAAGAAGCTTTCTGATTGGGTGGGCCTGATTGACAAGTGGGTGGGTACAAGCCCGCCCCAGCCCACCCGTGGCTACGCCTGTGGACTCAAAACAGGGACAAGCAGAGGTGAACAGGACAAACAGAGGAAGGGGAAGAGACCAGAAGAGGAGGAGGAGAAAGAGGAGAAAGAGGAGGAGGAGGAGAAGAAGGAGAAAGAGGAAGAGGAGGATGGGGAGGGAAAGGAAGAGGAGAGGACCTTTGCTGTAACCCCTGCAACTGCAGAGGCAGATGGCAGACGAGTGGTCAGACAGGTCATCAGTGATGAAAGGATCAGAGCAAATGAGAGAGAGAGAGGGAGAGAAGTAGTGACATGGAGGATGAATGAAAGGAAGTGAACGGAGGCTGCAAAGAGATAGACAGAAGAAATGAAAGAAAAATCTGCAGGAGATCAGTCGGGGATTGAGTTGGACACAGAGAGAGAAAGGGAGGGAAACAGACGAGTTAGAAGGATCGAGAGAAAGGGGAGAGGAAGAGTTAGAAGGAGAAAGATGAGCAGAATCAAGGGCAGCGCAGATGGAAGAGAGAGAGACAGAGAGAGAGAGAGGGAGAGAGAGAGAGAGAGAGAGATGGATTGATTGGTGATGGGCACGGGGAAAGAATGAGGAGTGTGGATGAAAGAAGGAGAGGGGGGCACAGGGGTGTAGGAGATGGATAGAGGGATAGTGAGCAAGTGTGGAGAGAGAGAAGGCAAGATAGAGCGCTGAGAGAGAAAGAAAGAAAGAAAGAGAAAGATAGAGTGATGAAAGATAGAAAGAGATAGAGTGATGAGGGAGAAGTGTCAACAGAAGGAGGGGAAAGAGGTCAGTGATGGACAGCAGGTGGTCAGCCAGGTGAGCCAAGGAGAGAAACAGAGTGTGAAAGGGAGAGAGAGAGAGAGAGAGAGAGAGAGAGAGAGACAGAAAGGAGAGAGAGAGATAGCAAGACAAAGTGTAGAAAGAGAGAGTGAGAGAGACCAGGGATAGAAACAGAGTTTGGAAGAGAGAGAGAGGGAGAGAGAGAGAGAGAGAGAGAGGAGAGAGAGAGAGAGAGAGAGAGAGAAAGGAGAGAGATAGCAAGATAAAGTCTACATGAGAGAGTGAGTCAGAGACCAGGGAGAGAAATAGAGTGTGGAAGAGAGATAGAGACAGAGCAAGAGAGAGAGAGAGAGAGAAAGAGAGAGAGAGAGAGAACAACAAAGTCAGAAAGTGTTTGACAGAGCAGGGCTATAGGAGGAGGGGAGAGGGGGTAACGACAGATGACAAGCTGTCAGCCAAACTAAGGAGATCGACCAAGTGGGGGAAGGGTTGTGTGTGTGTGTGTGTGTGTGTGTGTGTGTGTGTGTGTGTGTGTGTGTGTGTGTGTGTGTGTATCTGAAGGAGAAAGGCAGCGATAGAGAGAGAGAGAGACAGAGAAAGAGAGAGAGAGGAGCTGAAAATGAATGTGGGGGAGACTGGAGCCTGTTCAGTGATCTACCCCAGGAGAAAGCCCAAGTGAAGGGAGAGAGAGAGAGAGAGAGAGAGAGAGAGAGAGAGAGAGAGAGAGAGAGAAAGGCATTGGCATGTCCAGCAATGCTTCACGGCTTGACAGCAGGCTAAAGAAAGAAGAGATTGACAGAGCAACTGTCAGGAGGACAAAAAAAGAGAGAGAGAATGAAGGAAAGAAAGAAAGAAAAGAAGTAAAAAGAAAAGTGTCAGAAAAGGTTACAAGCTGGTACAAAAAAGAAGAGAGATAGAGACAG
>CM050198.1:7994761-8002261 GCA_027475355.1 Coilia nasus
TAAGGATTTTCTTTTAAATAATTTGAAATATACCATAGGGATGGAAGTAGCAGAGAGCTAATCATTGTAAGCAAATGGTTTTGTATTTCGTATTTTTTTCTATTTGTTCTGAAATGTTGTAAAATGTGTTCTGAGACACCTCCTTCCTCTGTTTCTTCCAATCAGTTGATCCCATCGACATGCTGAAGATTTTGGACCTATCAGAAACAATGGAGGGCGTGTCCCTGGAGGCAGGACTTTGCACAAGAAGGCAAGACAACGAGGAGCCAGACCTCTCCTACAAGATCGACAAGAAGATTCAACTCAGCGTTCCACCAATCAGATTTTCCCAGGTAAGGGCTTTGGCAGATTTTCCCAGGTAAGGGCTTTGGCACAGGTGAAGGATACGGCCACTACACTCTAAGAAATAATGGGGCCAGCACTGGTTCTTCAGAGCGGTGCCATAAATGAGTGTTTTGCAGTGCTTCAAAAGAATCGTCAAGGCAGTTCTTTAAAGAACCATCTGATGCCAGTATGACATAGCATAGCCCATTATGGTCTAGGGCTCTCAAGAACTATTTCTAATGTTAAGAATCTTGCACAGAATGCAGTGTTTCAGCACAGAGTTTTCACTCTCCATGGAACCAACAGGAACTTCAAAAAACGTTTAAGCATTTAAGAACTGATAGATGATATGAAACCCAGGACCAACATCTGACCTTACTGTGAGGAGCACAAACCATACCCAACACACAATACACAATGATCATACACATGCCCAATAAATGAGAGGAATGGGGCAGTGGGCTAACTGCTCTTGGCCTTCACTACAGTAGCAAAATGTTTACTCAACGCCACACCTCTAGGCCTTCCACTGTAATGCTACAGTTTGCAATACTAAATATTCATTTGCTGATGGAAAATGTAAAACATGTCATAGTGCACTTCTAGCCTGGTAAACCAGCCCCTCGTACACAGGGTCTGGCTGTGCTGCATTGAGAAATGTATTCTTCCTGTAGGTGTAGGCTCTGCTGAAACGAGTTTAAAACGAGTGGCTCTGCCTTTAGCCAATGGCTAACGTCTGGTCTTGACATATGCAGTTGGCCTGGCTATAAGCCTGCCTACGCACTACAATTCAAATGTAGCACACAAAGTTGACGTCATTGCTCAAGAACACTCCCACTGCTTGCTGACTGGTTGGGCAAAATGCTGCCTGAGGCAGCCATGTCAATGGAAGCACAGCCAGACCTAGCCTGGTAAAGCAGCCCCTCGTACTTCATTTCATTTTGTACAGAGGGTCTGGACCGGAATCTCTTGAGGGTCATTTAGTCGGCCCCAGCAAGACCGAGCCAATCAGCGAACCGAGGGTGTGTTTGTTAGCTGTGACATTAAAGTGGCACAGGCTCCAATAGTTCTTTATGGAGTTAGACGCTGCGAATGTCTGAGTCTGAGCTCTGGGCTTCTGGTAGTGAAACGCTATTGGTTCCTTTGCGTTCGGGGGCGGGGCTGAGCCAAAGGTCAATAGCATATCAGTCATGTAAGGAGTTTGGAAGCCATTTGGAAACAGTGTGTGAAGCGGGCTGCAGCAATGCCTTCACTTCGTTTTCAATATTATTTCCTTTCTATTGTTCCTGTTCTCATGATCTGTTTTCAGTTTAGGCGTCGCATGACCGCTACTTCACCTTATTTTCCACGCTTCTCTTTCTTCCTGCCTTCTACTCCAGTCTGCTTCCCACTTTCTTCTCCTCTCTTCATCCTTTGCTTTTGCTCTGGGTTTTCGTATGCCTCATTTTACCTTCTGGACTTCAGTTGTTCTTTCATGTCTTTCTTCGCCTGTCATTGTCACTGTGCCCATCTCTTCTCTTCTCTTCTCTTCTCTTCTCTTTCATTCTCTTCTCTTCTCTTTCATTCTCTTCTCTTTCATTCTCTTCTCTTCTCTTTCATTCTTTCATTCTCTTCTCTTCTCTTCTCTTTCATTCTCTTCTGTTCTTGTCACCATTCTCTTCTCTTCTCTTCTCTTCTCTTCTCTTCTCTTCTCTTCTCTTCTCTTCTCTTCTCTTCTCTTTCATTCTCTTCTCTTATTCTTTTCACCATTCTCTTCTCTTCTCTTGTTCTTTTCACCATTCTCTTCTCTTCTCTTCTCTTCTCTTCTCTTCTCTTCTCTTCTCTTCTCTTCTCTTCTCTTCTCTTTCATTCTCTTCTCTTCTCTTCTCTTCTCTTCTCTTCTCTTCTCTTCTCTTCTCTTCTCTTGTTCTTTTCACCATTCTCTTCTCTTCTCTTCTCTTCTCTTCTCTTCTCTTCTCTTTCATTCTCTTCTCTTGTTCTTTTCACCATTCTCTTCTCTTCTCTTGTTCTTTTCACCATTCTCTTCTCTTCTCTTCTCTTCTCTTCTCCTCTCTTCTCTTCTCTTCTCTTCTCTTCTCTTCTCTTTCATTCTCTTCTCTTGTTCTTTTCACCATTCTCTTCTCTTCTCTTGTTCTTTTCACCATTCTCTTCTCTTCTCTTCTCTTCTCTTCTCTTCTCCTCTCTTCTCTTCTCTAATCTTCTCTTCTCTTCTCTTCTCTTCTCTTTCATTCTCTTCTCTTGTTCTTTTCACCATTCTCTTCTCTTCTCTTCTCTTCTCTTCTCTTCTCTTCTCTTCTCTTCTCTTCTCTTCTCTTCTCTTCTCTTCTCTTCTCTTCTCTCCACATTCATTTTCTCATCTCTTCTTCCATCAATCTCTTTCCTCTTTCCCTTCTGCTCTACTGTTCCCTCGTTCCCTGTGTCTGCTGGTCTGTATTAGCAGACCTAAGCGGAGCCTCCGGTGGGGAGAGGAGAGGAGAGAGGGATGAGAGGAGAGGAGAGAGGGGTGAGGCGGACGTGTGTGGACATGTTCCTCATCCCAGTATTTCACCAGGCCGTGACAGGGCCCATCATTAACGCATGAGACTGAAATTTCATACCGCAGGCTATTGTGGGCTGAGAGTCCACAGCTATTCTCATTCATTTCCTTTTGTTTACTGTCACATTTTTATTCCCCCACCCTCTCCAGATCGCTAGTCATTTACTCTCCCCCTGTCTTTAATATTCTCTCTTTCTCTCTCTCTCTCTCTGTCTGTCTGTCTGCCTGTCTCTCTCTTTCTTTCATTCTCTCTCTTTCTGTCTGTCTCTCTCTGTCTTTGTGTGTCTGTCTACCTGTCTTTCTTTCTTTCTCTTTCTTTCTCTCTTTCTGTCTGTCTGTCTGCCTCTCTTTCTTTCTTTCTTTTTTTCTTTCTCTTTCTGTCTGTCTCTCTCTGTCTTTGTGTGTCTGTCTACCTGTCTCTCTTATTCTCTCTCTCTCACAGTCTCTGTCTGTCTACCTGTCTTTCTCTCTCTCTCTCTCTCTCTCTCTCACACAGTTTCTGTCTGTCTACCTGTCTTTCTCTCTCTCTCTCTCTCACAGTCTCTGTCTGTCTGCCTGTCTCTCTCTTTCTTTCTTTTTTTCTCTCTCTTTCTGTCTGTCTCTGTCTTTGTGTGTCTGTATACCTGTCTCTCTTTTTCTTTCTCTCTCTTTCTTTTTCTCTCTCTCTCTCTCTCTATTTCTCTCTCTCTCTCTCTCTCTCTCTCTCTCTCTCTCTCTCTCTCTCTCTCTCTCTCTGTGGGTGCAACTAGCAACACTGTAGTTATTTTTAGTGTTTGAGCATTGCAGTCTGGAAGCGTACAGTGTAGTGACTCTCCTGGCTAGTCAGCATGGGTCTGTCAATCAGCTTTAACGGTACAGTGTAGTGACTCTGCTGGCTAGTCAGCATGGGTCTGTCAATCAGCTTTAACGGTACAGTGTAGTGACTCTCCTGGCTAGTCAGCATGGGTCTGTCAATCAGCTTTAACGGTACAGTGTAGTGACTCTCCTGGCTAGTCAGCATGGGCCTGTCAATCAGCTTTAACGGTACAGTGTAGTGACTCTCCTGGCTAGTCAGCATGGGTCTGTCAATCAGCTTTAACGGTACAGTGTAGTGACTCTCCTGGCTAGTCAGCATGGGCCTGTCAATCAGCTTTAACGGTACAGTAAAACAGACAGCGTGGTCAACCCCTCAGCCAGGGGTCACGGGGTCATGTGTTCAGAGTTCACATGGATCAGACACACTGAGGTCTTAAGAAAGTGTGTGTGTGTGTGTGTGTGTGTGTGTGTGTGTGTGTGTGTGCCTGCCTGCCTGCCTCTGGCTGTTCTTGTGTGTACATGCGAGTGAAGAAATTGAAGACGGTGTATGTAATGTACAGTCAAAGACAATCACATCTCTGCCAGGCCGGTGAGTGATGGAATAGCTGAGATTTCTCTCTCTCTCTCTCTCTCTCTCTCTCTCACTCTCTCTCTGTTTTTATCTCTCTCTCTCTTGCTTGCTGTCTTTCTTTCTGTCTCTCTCTATTTCTCTCTCTCTTGCTCTCTCTCTGTTTTTATCTCTCCCTCTCTCTTGCTCGCTGTCTTTCTTTCTGTCTCTATTTCTCTCTCTCTCTCTTTGTCTGTCTTTATCTCTCTCTCTTGCTTTCTGTCTCTCTCTATTTCTCTCTCTCTCTCTGTTTTTATTTCAACCTCACTCTTGCTCGCTGTCTTTCTTTTTGTCTCTCTCTATATCAGAGGACCTGGAAGAAGAGTGTGCAGTAACTTTATTGGGGCAGTCCTCCCACAGAGAATTTACTTCTATTTTTACTCTACTTTATGTTATTTTGTTTATTGTTTACTGAGTATCAGCTTCATTCAACCCAACTCCTAACCTTAACATTAAGAAGGCAGCATGGTGTTTGTTGGTGGTATGGCCCCCATCCCAACCAACCCAGCCCACCCCCACCCACCCACCACTCCCACTCAACTAACCCCCCCCCCCATTCCCACTCAGCTGACCCCCCACTCCCTGTGTTAAAGCTGGCCTAGCTAGTCTATGCTGGGATGAACTAATGTGATTGGTACACCCAGTGTTGGGAGAGAAGCTACTGACCTTCAATGGGTTGGGGTTAGCCTGTACCTAGAAAGAGAATTCAATTGCTACTGCTAGGGTACGTCCAGATTTCTAAGCTAGACGAGTTAAGCTAATGCAAAGAGTGGAGTTGTAGGGTGTCCTTTTCGCTAATGTATGTATACACGGCCAGATCTGGCTTGGGTCAGTCAGTCACCTTTGGTTCAGAGGACAACTGTATTCCTCTGCAAAGTGTAATGTCTCCGCCGGTGCAGCAGTTTAAAAAATACACACGCGAGAGGGGAAGGTTGTTTTATAACTTCTGTGATCCCTTAATGAAATGCATATGCCGCCCTGCTGTCAAAGGCTTGCGGATCATGAGGTCACCCCTATAGGCTCTGACCCAGTTACTCAGCAGATCCCCCACATTCCATTCCATTACATTACATTTAGCAGACGCTTTTATCCGAAGCGATTCCATACCACTGCTACTGATAGCTACTGTTCCCTTGTTTTCATACCAAATGTCTACCATGGAACTGTGTAGCTCAGTGCAGTAAAAACCAGCTCCAGCAATTACATTTTGTAAATTATGCAGCTTCTACAGTTTGTACTGTAGTACACGAATGGAGCAGTTTGTGTCCAGGGCTTGGCTTGGCTGTGGTTGTTCTTTGTCTAGGCTAAACTGAAAAAAAGTGAAAACAAGTCAAAAGACCTGCAGACGTGATGTAAAGACCTGCAGACGTGATGTAAAGCATAAATGAATTGTATTAACTTGAATTGAATTGAATGGAACGGATGCTAATCAAATGCAGTGAGTGAGACCCTTTTAAAAACGATCACTGAACTGAACACAATAAAATGTGCACTGAATTTGACTACACATAATTAAATTCAATTGATTTGTACAGCAAACATACAGTACATTACAGCACAGGTAGTTTATTTGTGAAGAAAATTGAATGAAATTAAATTAACTGAATACAAAAAAGAAATGGAAAAAAATAGACAGAAAGATAGATGAAATAAAATAAATTAAATAGAACTAATTGGGATGAAACTAAACAGACAATGTGAACATAATTCAGTGAAATGAAACTAAATGAAATAAAATGAAATGAAATAAAATGGTCACCCCCCTACTCCTCTCTCTGGCCCACACCTCAAAACTCTCTCCAGCCCAGACAATGTGAATAAAATTGCATAAAGTGAAATGAAATAAAACAAAATGAAATGAAACAAAATGAGATGAAATTAAATGGTGACCCCCCTCCTAGTCCTCCTGCTCCTCTCCCTGGCCCAGACGATGTGAATAAAATTGAACAAAATTGAACAAAATGAAATTAAATAAAACAAAATGTAATGAAACAAATGAAATGAAATTGAATGGTGACCCCCCTCCTCCTCCTCCTCCTCCTCCTCCTCCTCCTCCTCCTCCTCCTCCTCCTCTCTCCTGCCCAGACGGCGTGTTCCCGGTGGACTTCACGGTGGCGGCGACGGTCCGTGCGCGGCGGGGGGCGCAGTGCTTCCTGCTGTCGGTCTACAACAGCGAGGGCGTGCAGCAGCTTGGCCTGGAGCTGGGCCGCTCGCCTGTCTTCCTGTACGAGGACCAGGACGGACAGCCCACGCCCGACCACTACCCCATCTTCAAGAGCGTCAACCTGGCCGACGGGAAGTACGTACTCTGCTCCCACACACACACACACACACACACCTTCCACCCCGCCCCGACCACTACCTCATCTACAAGAGCGTCAACCGGGCTGACGGGAAGTACGTACACACACACACACACACACACACACACACACATACACACACATACACACACACACATACACACACACACACACACACGCACACACACACACCTCCCATCCTGCCCCCTCCCCACGACAGTATTCCCCCGGGGTTTACTCTGCCCTGGCTGGCCCAAACTAGGCCCACCTGTAGTCTGGGAAAGGGTTCATTTGGCCTGCTACACCCGTGTACCAGATAAGATAAGAGTCTGTGTCACTACCCCATCTTTATGTGTGCCACCATGCCGCACAGGAAGTAGGTAGAAGGGGTGCATTTATCTGGCCTGGCCTGTGACCATTTGCACCATCGTGATGCATTACAGTAAGCCTGCTAAGGCAGCATTCAAAGGATGCATCGTGATGCATTACAGTAAGCCTGCTAAGGCAGCATTCGAAGGATGCAGCCTCTGAGACAAGACACGGGTTTGGACTCCTGCGAGTTCAAGGCGGACCGACATAATATCCTGTATTATGAGGCTATAATATCCTGTATTGTGAGGTAATAATATCCTGTATTGTGAAGTCATAATATCCTGTATTGTGAGGCTATAATATCCTGCATTGTGAGGTCATAATATCCTGTATTGTGAGGTCATAATATCCTGTATTGTGAGGTCATAATATCCTGTATTGTGAGGCTATAATATCCTGTATTGTGAGGTCATAATATCCTGTATTGTGAGGTGAGGTGACAGGTGCCACACCATAAGGAGCTGCCCTGCGTGAGAGGCTGTGAGAGTGTGTAGGCCTAGTCGTAGCGGGGTGCACCATCATATTCCGGTAGACAGAACCATATGGTCATGGTTATTCGAGCC
>CM050198.1:8007261-8012261 GCA_027475355.1 Coilia nasus
GTGTGTGTGTACTTTTGGAGACATAGTGTCTTCAGTGGGGGGCTTTATCCCCGGCCTTTCATGTGCATGGCGTGCAGTTGGACCTGTTTGAGTGTGTGTGTGTGTGTGTGTGTGTCTGAGTGTGTGTGTGTGTGTGTGTGTGTGTGTCTGTTTGAGTGTGTGTGTGTGTGTGTGTGTGTGTGTGTGTGTGTGTGTGTGAGTGTCTAGTGATTTATGCAGGCTGTGCTCTTCAGTAGGTGGTTACAGGACTCTGCAGGGAAGACGGATGCCTTGCTCTTTGCTCTCTCTCTTTCTCTTCGCTCTCTCTCTCTCTTTGCTCTCTCTCTCTCTCTCTCTTTGCTCTCTCTCTCTCTCTTTGCTCTCTCTCTCTCTCTCTCTCTTTGCTCTCTCTCTCTCTCTCTTTGCTCTCTCTCTCTCTCTTTGCTCTCTCTCTCTCTCTCTCTTTGCTCTCTCTCTTTCTCTCTTTCTCTTTGCTCTCTCTCTCTCTCTCTCTCTCTCTCTCTTTGCTCTCTCTCTTTTTCTTTCTCTTTTTCTTTTTTTTCTCTTTTTTTTGGGGGGGGGGGGGTAGAGAGGTTGATCTCATAGCTTAGTGATGACAGTGTGTGCGTGTGTGTGTGTGTGTGTGTGTGTGTGTGTGTGTGTGCGCGTGTATGTGTGTGTGTGTGTGTGTGTGTGTGTGTGTGTGTGTGTGTATGTATGTGTGTAAGTGTGTGTGTGTGTCTGAGCAAATACTGGAATCACATAATTCTGGTAAGGATTAGCCAAAGTACACAATAAAATGTGCCCATAAAATGGCTTTGATCTAACTTGGCTTCGCATGTGTATGTACACACAGAAACGCAAACACACACACACACACACACACACACACACACACACACACACACACATAAAAGAAAAGAAAAGAAAATAAAAGAAGAAAAATAATCACTCTCTCACATTCCACAGCAGTAATGCTGCCATTAATGCTGGTTTACGTCTGTTTGTTTGTTGTTGTGTTGTCTAGAGAGAAGCAACGCGTGTGTCCTATTAGGTGTCTTGGCCTGCTCACTTCCAGATGTAGCTCTGGTGCTGTGTGTGTCTTAATACTGGGTCTGCATCTCAGTTCGCCTGTGTGTGTCTGTGTGTGTGTGTGTGTGTGTGTGTGTGTGTGAGTGTCTATGTGTGTGTGCGCGTGCATTTGTGTGTGTGTGCACGAGTGTGTGGATGTCTGTGTGTGTGTGTTTGTGTATACTGTATATATGTGTGCGTGCATGTGCATGCGCGTTTGTGTGTATATGTGTGTGCATGTGTGTTTGTGTGTGTGTGCATGAGTGTGTGGATATCTGTGTGTGTGTGTTTGTGTATACTGTATATATGGGTGTGTGTGTGTGTATGTTTACCTGTGTATTTACGTGTGTGTGTGTGTGTGTGTGTGTGTGTGCGTGTGTGTGACAGGAAGTGCAGATAAATGCCTGCATATCATTACTATAGTGTACCTCTGCATGAGTGTGTGGATATCTGTGTGTGTGTGTGTGTGTGTGTGTGTGTGTGTGTGTGTGTGTGTGTGTGTGTGTGTGTGCATGAGTGTGTGGATGTCTGTGTGTGTCTGTGTATACTGTATATATGTGTGTGTGTATGTTTACCTGTGTATTTACGTGTGTGTGTGTGTGTGTGTGTGAGTGTCTATGTGTGCGTGTGTGTGTGCATGTGTTTGTGCATGTGCGTTTGTGTGTGTGTGTATACTCTGTATATGTGTGTGCGCGTGCATTTGTGTGTGTGTGCACGAGCGTGTGGATGTCTGTGTGTGTGTGTTTGTGTATACTGTATATATGTGTGTGTGCATGTGCGTGCGCGTTTGTGTGTGTGTGTGTATACTCTGTATATGTGTGTGCACGTGTGTTTCCTAGAAAAACGGAGTTTTACTCACTGATTCCTGAGGTTTCTTCCTGAATTCACGCAAATCAAACAAACAGGGAGTTTTTCCTCACCCCTGTTGCTCCCTGGGGACACTAACAACCGACTGCGCCTAAATGAACTTTCCTCGTGTAGTGCCACTGGCCTGCAAAGACTGCCGACCTATGTTCACATAAGAGCCCACATTAACAGAGCGTTGCATAGCTCTAACGCCACTGGACTACAAAGATTGCTGACTAGGGCCTACAAGGACTGCCTACCTGTGTTCATGCAAGAGTCAGTCTGCTTCTGTATTTATCTGCTCTGACATCACTGAACCGCAAGAAATATTGTCTTGCAACAACCCTGCCAAACTGTAAAGCACTTTGAGTTGCATATTGCATGTATGAACTGTGCTATACAAGTAAAGTTTTTATTATTATTATTATTATTTTGTGTGTGTGCATGAGTGTGTGGATGTCTGTGTGTGTGTGTGTATACTATATGTGTGTGTGTGTTTGTTTACCTGTGTATTTACGTGTGTGTGTACAGTACAGGTAAATGGCTGCATATCATTACTATGGTGTACCTCTGCATGGGCTCACGCTGGTGTGTTTTTTATTTCATTTTATTGTTAATTACTGTGTGGCTGTGTTTTAGCCACGTGCACATGGGAGAGTTAGGCCTTAACAGCAGTTTTAAGAGCTAAGAGCTTACATAAATAAATAAATGATGGTATGCATTTAGAATGTGTGTATATATATGTGTGTGTGTGTGTGTGTGTGTGTGGTGTGTGTGCGCGTGTGTGTGCATGTGTGTGTGTGTGTGGGGGGGGTGGGGGTGGGGGTAAGTATATGGGTAGGTGCTTTTTTATGCATGTTTTTGTGTGTACACACACAGATGTTTTTTACAGCCATATGTGCATGTATGGTTGTATGTTTGTATGTATGTATGTATGTATGTATGTATGTATGTATGTGTGTATGTATGTATGTATGTATGTATGTATGTATGTATGTGTGTATGTATGTATGTATGTATGTATGTATGTATGTATGTATGTATGTATGTATGTATATCTGCCACGAAAATAACTCATAGTTGGAGGAGGTCACATTTTGGAAACATAGATCCTACCTACTGATCCAACAACATGTTTATGTTGTTACTGGTGAGAAAAAGTAGAAAAGAACAAGAGGGTTAGGTTTATGCTGTACTGTAGGTTAAACTGGGCTGAAACTAAGTTAACTCAGTTTTAGGGCTCTGTTATAATGGGAGATCCTCAGTAACACTACAAAGACTAACATGTGAACCATATGTGTGTGTATGTGTGTATTTGTGTGTGTGCCTGTGTGTGTGTGTGTGTGCATGCGTGTGTGTGTGTGTGTGTGTGTGTGTACAACAGGGGGAGATCCAACAGCTCTTGATCATCCCAGACGCCAGTGCCGCTGCTGACTACTGCCGGAACTTCATCCCTGACTGTGACTCCGCCTCCACCTACAACCTATCGCTGGACCCGGAGGAGGTGAGCACGCCCCCAAAGTGGGCGGGAACTAATAACATGCCTGCCTTATCCAGACGTGCCAGCCAATTACATTCCAGCACAGCAGCACTGTAATAGCACAGTACATACGGATAGATAAAATACATTCACCCAGCCCAGCACAGACCAGCCAGCACAGTGCATACGGATAGATAAAATATATTCACCCAGCCTAGCACAGACCAGCCAACAGCCCAGACCTAGCACAGTATATACCGATAGATAAAATACATTCACCCAGCACAGCACAGCAGCCCAGACATAACACAGTACATACTGATAGATAAAATACACCCAGTCACCCAGCACACATGTGGTTTAAACACATAGATAGTCACCCAGCCCAGCCCAGCACAGCCCAGCACAGCCCAGCACAGCCCAGCCCAGCCCAGCCCAGCCCAGCCCAGCCCAGCCCAGCACAGCACAGCCCAGCACAGTAATAGCAGTGCCCAGCCCAGCCCAGCCCAGCCCAGCACAGCCCAGCCCAGCCCAGCCCAGTAATAGCACAGCCCAGCCCAGCACAGCCCAGCACAGCACAGCCCAGCACAGTAATAGCACAGTAAATACAGATACATAAACTACATTCACACATAGAATAGAAGCACAGCCCATCCCAGCACAGCTGCCCACTTATATAGGGTGACCAGATGTGCCCAATTCCCGGTGTCAGTCCCCGATTTTGGTGGTCTGTCTCGCTAAAGAAAACTCACTTTGTCCCTGATTTTTCCCTTATTTCAGTGATATTGACTGTAGAAAAATTGGAATGTCCCCAATTCCCAAGGAAAATACAGCAATATATTGCCAATTTCATCTCTGAGGTCAGGTCGCCTTACACTATAGTAATAGCAAAGTACATTAAGATACATCAAATACATTCATCCAGCATACATACAGTTTAAACACATGGATAAATACAGTCACTCAGCCCAGCCCAGCCCAGCCCAGGACTAGCACAGATTATATTGATAGATAAAATACAGTCACCCAGTCCAGCCCAGCTCAGGACTAGCACAGATTATATGGATAGATAAAATACAGTCACCCAGCTGAACCCAGGACTAGCACAGATGATATTGATAGATAAAATGCAGTCACCCAGTCCAGCCCAGGACTAGCACAGATTATATGGATATATAAAATACAGTCACCCAGCCCAGCCCAGCCCAGCCCAGCCAGATGGCCCAGGCAGGTGGGCTACATCACTGGGGGAGCAGCAGGAGTGCTGGCAGGCACACGTGGACAACACTAATAACGGTTGGTGTTTGAATTGGACGCCGAGCTGAGGGTTGTTGTTTTAATTGGACCAAATTGCTTTGGCGAGTGGCCTTAGCCTAGATGCTCCACCTTGCTCACTGAAGCAGGACAGCCCAGCAGCGCTGCTCCTCAACACTGCCTGCAAACCAATGGCTTTCATCTTCATCATAGCAGCCAGAATCATGTTTAATGTTTTAGGGGCCGATTTTACTTTTTCTTTTCTCTAACCCATCCTCTAACTTCATCCTCTCTCCCCTCCTCATTTCTTTCTCTCTCTCTCTCTCTCTCTCTCTCTTCTCTCTCTCTCTCTCTCTCTCTCTCTCTCTCT
>CM050198.1:8034761-8039761 GCA_027475355.1 Coilia nasus
GTCCAGCATAATGCAGCATACTAAAATCCCCTGCTTCAGTGGTCTTAGTCACAGTGCAGTGCAGTATATGCTGTGAAATAAAATGCTTCAATCCCACCATTGTAAAGTGTGGTATGGACCACTGGTCTCTATGGTCACCATTCACAGCATGCTAGTATGCACCAGAGGGGGACAACCCGGGTTCAGAAAGGATAAAGTCCTGCCATACATTTGTTCCAACCAAATCAGCAAACCATCAGATCCTAATTAGCACAAGTCGTCGGCCTAGTGGATCAGCTAATTACCGAAATCATGGTCAGAGCACAGGTATGAAGAATGTATGGCAAGATGTTTCACCTTTCTCATGCAGGTTTGTTCACCTTTGATGTATACTGCAAAATGTGCAGCCCTTCCTGTGCTGGGGAGTGGTGCTGTGCATAGTAATGAGTGCTTAGGCAACACTATCTATAAATCATCTATAAACACATTCATAAAGGGTTATAATGCCTTTATAAAGCTTACTACTGGTTGAAATTAGTTTTCCTAATTATTTATACACTCAATATTTATTGACTGCACTCGTAAGGCAGGTAAAGCTTTATAACCAAGGGTGCACTGTGTCACTTCTTTTAAGTTGGAATAGGGCTTATGACATAGCATTGCAATGCCTTTAGGAGTACAGTCAGGAGTATGTGTAAATAATTATGAATACTTAACATACTTTATGAATGCATCAGTAAAAAGTTCTTAGGTTTGTCCACCTGTGGCATGTGCTGATAAACTGTGTGTGTCAGAATGAGAAGGGGGAAGCCCTTCCTGTGCTGAGAAATGGTGCTGTGCATAGTATCAAGGGCTTATGCAAAGGTGGAGTAATAGCTGTTGTGGTGGATGTGATTAGTAGCTGGAGTAGTGGATGTGTATGTGGGTAATAGCTGTTGTAGTAGATGTGATTAGTAGTTGGATTAGTAGTTATGGTAGTTTATGTAAGTAATCGCTGTTAGAGTAGATTTGATTAGTAGCTGTAGTGATGACAGAGGTTGTGAGTGGTAGCTTTTGTAGTGGATGTAAGTACTTTTAGTTATGGTCATAGATGTAGGTAATAGCTGTTGTAGTGAATGTAAGTAATTGCTGTTGTAGTGGATGTTATTTGTAGTTGGAGTAGTGGTAGCTATAGTAGTGGTTCGTGGATGTGTATGTAAGTAATAGCCATTGTAGTGGATGTGATTAGCAGTTGACTGGTAGCTATAGTAGTGGTTGGTGGATGTGTATGTAAGTAATAGCCATTGTAGTGGATGTGATTAGTAGTTGACTGGTAGCTATAGTAGTGGTTGGTGGATGTGTATGTAAGTAATAGCCATTGTAGTGGATGTGATTAGTAGTTGACTGGTAGCTATAATAGTGGTTCGCGGATGTGTATATAAGTAATAGCCATTGTAGTGGATGTGATTAGTAGTTCACTGGTAGCTATAGTAGTGGTTGGTGGATGTGTATGTAAGTATTGACTGTAGTAGGGAATGCCCATGTGGATAGCTATAGTAGCAGCAGTAGTGGATTTGAGTTATAGCTGTAGTAGACGATCTGAGTAATTACTGTAGAGGTGGATGTGTATATTGGTAGGTTTGTCCACCTCTGGTATGTAGTGCTATACTGTGTGTCAGAATGAGAAGGGGGAAGCCCTTCCTGTGCTGAGGAGGTGTGCTGTGCATAGTAAGCAGGGCTTAGGCAAAGGTGGACTATGAATAATGAAGGCCGGCCAAGGCTCAGAGGAGCCGCCCGGCCAACAGATTTGCTGCTAGGCAACCAAACGGTGTTATCTTGTCAGCTGGTCAGTGTGTGCGTGAGGTAATGTTTTGTGTCGCTCCTGTTTCTTGTAACGTGTGTGTGTGTGTGTATGTGTGTGTGTGTGTGTTTGTGTGTGTGTGTGTGTGTTTTGCTTTCTCTCTCCTCTGTCCCCTCTCTCTCTCTCCCACAGGGGTCGGACGGCCAGCCTGGACCCAGGGGCCAGCCGGGCGATATTGTGAGTGGACTTCACATCAGTGCACATCCACCTCCACCACCACCACCACCACTACAACTACTACACCCACTACTGCACATCCACCTCCACCTCCACCACCACCACTACAACTACTACACCCACTACTGCACATCCACCTCCACCTCCACCACTACAACTACTACACTGACTACTGCACATCCACCACCACCTCCACCACTACAACTACAACTACTACACCCACTACTGCACATCCACCTCCACCACCCCCACTACAACTACTACACCCACTACTGCACATCCACCTCCACCACCACCTCCACCACCCCCACTACAACTACTACACCCACTACTGCACATCCACCTCCACCTCCACCACCACCACTACAACTACTACACCCACTACTGCTCATCCACCTCCACCACCACCACCACCACCACCACTACAACTACAACTACTACACCCACTACTGCACATCCACCTCCACCACCACCACTACAACTACTACACGCACTACAAGGACATTACAATGACTGACTGATTGCCTGATTGATTGATTGATTGATTGATTGATTGATTGATTGATTGATTGATTGACTGATTGATTGATTTAGTGCGCCTCAGATATTATAGACTGCCGTTTACAAAAAGTAGCCTACTGTTTAGGCCTTCACTGTACGTTTTGGGGGTTGTCAAAGTTATTTACTTAAGTCTCAGATTGATTTATTGATTGGTTGATTTATTGATTGATTGGACTGAATGATTGGAATGAATGATTATTTTGAATCAGTCTGCCATTCACTTACTTACTGATGAATTGATTAGTAGGTAACATTGAAGTGGGAATGATGGCTTTACTGAATTCTACTGCAGTGAAGCTGACATGGGCTTGGGGCAGTCATGGGCTAGCGGTTAAGGCATTGGGTTTGCAGTGTAAAGGTCACAGCCCAGTGCTCTCCTCCATCCTTCCCTGTGACTGAGGATCCCTCAGCATGGCACCGCCCCACACACAAACACACTGCACCCCGGATGCCATTGTCATGGCTGCCCCCTGCTCACGTGTGTGTGATGGGTTTAATACAGAGCTTGAATTTTGTTGTGTGTGTTATGTGATCACAATAACCAATTATACTGACTTTCATTTTATTTGGAAGAGTTTCCTTTTTTGATGCTCTGGTTTTTGTTATGTGTCCTCAGCTGTGCAGTAGTTATGTAGTTAGTGTTCTAACTTACACATTCATTTCTCCAGCCTGCTCTTTTTCACTGTTTGATGTGTCTGTCCTGCAGGGTCCCCGCGGGATGCCGGGGCCCAGGGGAAATGCTGGACCCCCAGGCCAAGCTGTAAGAGCCCACCTCACACTACTGCCCACCACCATGACCTGATGACTGTTACTGTATTCTTACTTATACTACGTTTACTTGTGTACATATAAACTTGTGTAAACATTGTATTACATATGAGGAGTCCATGGGAAAACAAATGGACATAGGCACAAAATCACATTTTTTAAGTCACTCCCCCTATTGATAATAGTTGCATTGAAACCCCAGCTTTTTCAAAATTATTATTATTATTATTATTAGTAGTAGTAGTAGTAGTAGTAGTAGTAGTAGTAGTAGTATTATTATTAGCTAAGAACATTTTCAAATACCATTTACTTATAAAATCAAATTAAAAATAAATTCTCAGTTTCTGCATTTTGTGACCATAAACGTTTCCTGTCAACTCCTCATACGTGTGGCATTCAGCATATCTGCTGTATTTCTGTTCAAAACAGAGTATATGCTTTTACTGTGTGCATGCATTACAGTATACATGTATTACAGCATGTGCTACACAAATAACCTTGCCTTGGATCTCACAACAGCACAAGCTGCTAGCGACTGACTGATAGCAGGATTTGCTGCTATAGTAATAAAGAGCTTACTTCTTTTTTACACGGAGTATCTGTGGCAGAGATAGAGTGTGTGTGTGTGCACATGGGTGCGTGTGTGTGTGAGTGTGTGCATGTGTGTGTACGTGTGTGTGTGTGTGTGTGTATGTGTGTGTGTGTGGTGTACAAGTGTATGGTGTGTTATTATCAGTCTATCTGTGCATGTATGTAAGAGAAAGAGAGGGAGATAAACAGAAGGAGATATTGAGAGAAAGAGAAAAGAGTTGTGTGCGGGTGTGTGTGTGTGTGTGTGTGTGTGTGTGTGTGGGTGTATGTATGTGTGTGTGCGGCATGCATGTCTGTGCCTGTGCGTTAGAGAGCTCACTCCTCCACCCGTTTTCTCTCTCTCCTCAGGGTATCCGTGGCATCGATGGCGTGCAGGGGTCAAAGGGCAACATGGTGAGTGATAAGAGGGACGCACTCTTGAGCTTGAGCCCCCTCTCCCCGTATCCCCCGGCAACGGTTAGGTAACCCCGACTACTGACATGATATGTGAGGAATCTGCTTCTCTGTTGCCCCGAGCCAGGATGATATATTGTCAGAGTATATTCTTACCGCTTCTCCAGGTGTTCTTATCATGGCACTATATTACCATTCGTTTTTTACATGGTCGACTCATTGACAAAAACTTTTATATACATTTAAAACACAAATTCTTATAGCTTCTCTAGGGTGTTCTTATCATGAGACGATATTGCCATCAGTTTTTTAAAAAGGTTGACACATGCACAAAAACTTTTTTATATATATATTTTTTTAATAACATTTATTTTTATAGCTCCTCCAGGTGTTCTTATCATGGGATGATATTGCCATTAGTTTTTTAAAAGGTCGACACACTGACAAAACAAAACTTTTATTGTACATTTAAAATGACAGCTTCTCCAGGTGCTCTTATCATGGGTCAGTATTGCCATTTGGTTTTTAAAAGGTCAACGCACGCACAAAAACTTTTGTATACATTTAAAACACTAATTCTTATAACTTGTCCAGGTGTTGTTATCATGGGACGATATTACCATTCATTTTTTAAATGGTCGACCCACTGACAAAAACTTTTATATACATTTAAAACACTAATTCTTATAGC
>CM050198.1:8052261-8057261 GCA_027475355.1 Coilia nasus
ACCTCCAGGAACTGCTGGCCAGAGAGGGCCCAATGTGAGTGCCTCGTTTTGCCCATCTGCTTGTTGTGTGTCATATTAATCTGACTGGAAACCACAGAATTAAGCAGCCACCCTGTGCTATCTGATGTGTTATACCTGCTGGCACACTACGCTTGCCCATTTCTGAGTTTGTTTTTTATGTTTCCGTCTATGTTCCTTGCTGTGAGTAAGATTAATCTGACTGGAAACCACAGAATTATGTATATATAAAAAAGCGCCATCCATTTAGCCATCTGATTTCTCACTCCTATGGGTATGATTCAAAGGTAGTTTTGTGATAAATATGGTTTAGACAGGTTGTGCTAAAACTGTTCTCTTAAAGACTCTATCTATACAATTGTTAGGTTGGTATTGGGTGGTTAATTGATAAACCCAATTTTATTAACCTAGAGGTAGTTGTAAACCCGTTAGTAGAAGACCCATGGGCTTAATTCTCTTAACTGAACAAATGCTACCAGGCTCTTCTTTTATCAGGTTTACGACTACCTCTGTGTTAAATAAACAATGTTGTGACTTGAGCAACTTTGTAGTACAGGCCCTGCTATACCACCCCGCTACACTAGCACATTTTTGAGTGTGTTTATTTGTTTATGTTTGCGTTTTTATTTATGCTTATCTATAAAGGGTGCCCGTGGAACCAGGGGAGCTAGAGGTCCAACAGGAAAGTCCGGCGCAAAGGTCAGCGGCCACAGTTCACTTAGTCACAGACACATGTTCATTTATAACATAATTATTATAAAGTAATAGCACTTAAATGTAATATAATATAACGTTAATAACCATATTATTTTCCTGGGAATCACTCAGGGATCGGCTGGACATGATGGTCCCCCTGGACCAACTGGAGAAAGAGTAAGTCCATTTGGCTAATAATAATAATAGTAATAATAATAATAATAATAATAATAATAACCATCATCATCATCATCTCATCATCATCTTTACTTGTATAGCACAATTTATACAAGATGCAGCTCTTCTGTATTGTATTTAACCTGTTCTTCCTCTTTCGCAGGGACCCCAAGGGCCCCAGGGAAGGAATGGGGAGTCAGGGCCAAAAGGCCCCAATGTAAGCATTAGACAGCACATAAAAGGCCCCAATGTAAGCATTAGACAGCACATAAAAGGCCCTAATGTAAGCATTAGACAGCACAGACGGAATAACTGCAGACACTCGATCCATGATGGGGGACACAGACTGTAATAGAATACACAGAAACTCTTCTCGTTAATGGAGACCCATTTCATTTCATTTTTCATTCATCATGTAGTTACAGTGGTGGAAAATTCCAGCTTCACAAAGTGAATGTCCTTCCATACATTGTCCTTCCATACATGATAGTGGATGGTGTGCTTTAAGGCCCCATTTACACATGTCTAGATGTTTTTATAAATTGATATTTTTTATCCATTTATTTTGTATTGTGTCCACACTTACCCAGAGAAATCCAGAAAATACAGTGTTTTGCATTTTGGAGATTGTGTCAAAAAAGTATCCATTTGAGGTCGCTATAACTCTGGTTACGTGTAAACGAGAAGTCCAAACGAATAAAAAAAATATTGTTTATGAAAATATTTAGATATGTGTAAACAGTGCCTAACACTTTCTGTTTGCCTCTCCAGGGCCCCAACGGGAAAGATGGGCTGCCAGGTCATCCAGGCCAGAGGGGGGAGCCGGTGAGTTTTCAGTAGAGCACAGCTGTAAAAAAACACTATATATGGCAATATTGCTTTATTTATTAAGCTATTATGTATGAGTATTGCATGTTTATATTGTATTTGAGTATGATGACACAGAACAGACTTTCTTATTGAACTGGTTGTCTGACACATATTTAAGACAGCTGTCTGTCCTACATTATAGTTACAGTAGCACCTTACTGACCTTAAATTGCCTAATGTAACCCTGACCTCTGCGCCATCTTACCCTGCAGGGCTTCCAAGGAAAGACGGGTCCTCCTGGCCCATCAGGTGTGGTCGGGCCTCAGGTGAGTGAAGATCAATGCTTCATTGATGAGTCCCGTCAGGAAATTACAGCATATCCAATCATCCTATGAAAACCAGCACTCGGCCACACGTTATTTGGATGGTCCTTGAGGTGGTCCTATGGACTATCTTCAGATGCTGAGGCTATTAGAAAACCAATTGCTTAAAGCTTGCCTTTTGGTAAAGTCATTCTTAGCAAGTTGGGTTTGACATTAAGGTGATAATTCAGTACACAATAATAAATATGAAACTGAATTTCAACAAACCATTTGTAAAGTCTTGGGGGGAGGGGGGACTATCCAAATTGTGTTAACTAGCACTCTCCCATTTTTTTTTTATTATCAAGTTAAGTATGACTTGTATGACAGTATTTCTTTCCCTTGAAAATAATTTGTATTGACATTAATTCACCCTGCGTCCAGTCCATTTCACAGTTTGTGTGTTTTCCTGACTTGTGTTTTCCTGACTTGTGCGCGTGTTTGATAATAATGAAATGTCTGTCATGTCCAACCGATGCATTTGTACGTTGTGACTGGACCATGTTGATGTGGTTTCCAGGGTAACACAGGCGAAACGGGACCAATGGGAGACCGGGGTCACCCGGGGTCACCAGGTCCGCCTGGAGAGCAGGGTCTACCTGGGGCAGCCGGCAAAGAAGGAGCTAAGGTGCGTCCTTTTCACATTTGCATTGTTGATAATGTTATCATGTTAAGGCCTACCAGCACCACTAGGCATCAGCAGTCACAATAGATGCATTTCCACTGAGGAGCATTCCAGGTATGTTTACGTCCCTTTCACGATTTTTGGTTATTATTGGGCAGTTGCAGTATGGACGATCTCTCAGAACATTTACAGGAACACTTTTCACTTTTTCACTTTTGCATGTTTGGTGCCCCAGAGTCCTGGGGCCAATCCCAAACCTCATCTTCATCACCAGCAACGTTACCACAACCAGCACTATCATTCTCATCTTCACTGCCATCATAATTTAGGCATTTAGTCACTGAATTCAAAATGCAGAGCCATCATTTTATGACTGTTTATGACCCCCCCTTTACCCCCCTAGGGTGACCCCGGTCTCCCTGGTACCCCAGGAAAGGCTGGCCCAGCTGGGCTTCGAGGTTTCCGAGGCAGCCGAGGTGCCCCTGGTGCCATGGTAACTATATTCTGGCATAGCATAGACCATATGCACACTACTATAGTTGAATAAGTAACATACAACAACCATATTGTTAGCACAGCACACATATATATGTTCAGTCTCCACAAATGCTACTATTTAAACATATAGTACATCAATGCAATTTTTATTACCAGGATAATAAATTAATAAATGCATTTCTGTAATTGTACCTGCTTTACATGTTGAGTAGCAAAAGCATATATTTTTTAACTGTTTGTACAGATAGTCAGAATGTCAGTATTCACAAATGGGTGCAAATGATTGGCAACTGCTTAGCACTAGATTTTTTTTTTCATTAAGGTCAGGTGATGGGGTCATGTGATCTCTGTGTCTCTTAGGGGCCTGGTGGACTGAAAGGAGGAGAAGGGCCAGTGGGAGTCTCTGGACCTGTGGTGAGTGAATAAAGTAAAACAAACAAACAAACAAAAAGCTCAATACTGACCAAAAGCAGGTCTATGGGGTACCTGTTTTTGTAACTCTGGTATCCACAAGCTCTGGTTTCTGTAACAATCTGCTATTCAAAAATTTGTGACCAAATCTGGTGAGCGACTGAAATCAAACAAACCAGCAAACAACATATAAGTCTAATGAATCACAAAAGGTCACCAAAAGCAACTTTAAAGAGAAAGCAGATTTAACTATATACAGCTATATAAGGCATCTGTGTGGGGGACCTCTGTTTTTTTTTTCAACTGTGGTATCTACATGGTCTGGCATATGTAAGGACGTGCTATTTAGACTTTGTAACCAAATCTGGCAATATGGCCTTGAATATTTGGTATCACGTCAATTGAAAGGGGGAGGGGGAGGGAGCTTTTACAGTCTGCTTTTACAGTCAATAGTCCATCACCAGAGTCAATAGTTCACCAATCTCACCTTCATATTTCTCCTTGGTTTTCCTCTCCTTCTCCCTCATGCTTGTGTAGGGGGCGACGGGTGAGCGAGGACCCCCGGGAAGGGTTGGTGCCATTGGCCAGCCGGGACGAACCGGCTCTGTTGGAGGATCCGGACCAGCAGGAGAGAAGGGCGAACCAGTAAGAGACTCGGCAGGATGACTCGGATCTAAGACTCATAGAATTACACAATCACAGCCATAGGCAGCAGAATGACTCGAATCTAAGACTCATAGAATTACACTTTCACAAACATAGTCAGCAAAATGACTCGGATCTAAGAGTCATAGAATTACACATTCACAACTGTAGTCAGCAGGATAACTCGGATGTAAGACTTATAAAATTACACATTCACAACCATAGTCAGCAGAATGATATAAGACTTTTGAGGAGAATTAGACACTCACAACTATAGCCAGCAGGATGACCTGGATCTTTGGAACTTTTTAAGAGAATTAGACACTCACAACCATCTAAGTGTAAAATTGTGAGTCAGGGAATTAGACATTCAAAACCATATTAACAGTACAGAATTAGGATCTAAGACTTACAGAATTAGGCATTCAAAACCATGACCAGCAGAATCACTCACATCTCAGACTTGGAGAACTAGACATTCACAAACATATGACCACCATAAAATCAGATTATAAGACTTAGATTTATTTCAAAGGCAACTGCTAAATTACAGTGTCATTTTAAAGGACAAGAACAAATGAAAAAGATTACATTTTCTTTGGGCTTCCCCAGGAGTGCAGATGGAAACTAGCTAGTAGCTAAACCTGATATTTCTGATAAATCCAAAGCATTTTTCTCTGTATATTACTAGTGACTTATAACATGGCCCCTCTGTATCACCACCAAAATCTTTTTTTTTTTTTTCGTTGGCCCATTTC
>CM050198.1:8079761-8099761 GCA_027475355.1 Coilia nasus
TAGATAGATAGATAGATAGATAGATAGATAGATAGATAGATAGATAGATAGATAGATAGATAGATAGATAGATAGATAGATAGATAGATAGATAGATAGATAGATAGATAGATAGATAGATAGATAGATAGATAGATTTAATATGTTTATTATCGAGAAAGCATGTGCATGCTTTAGAGAGGCAATTCTATTCTGGTATTTCCATTAATTTGGTGATGACTTTTTCTATTATTTACTTTTATTTTTCTCTGCAAATGGTTACCCCTTTTCATTTCTCTTTCTGTCTTTCTTTTTTTTTCTTTTTTTCTTTCTTTCTTTCTTTTTTTCTTTCTCCAGTTGAAATAAGCCATCCTATTTTAAATGCACATATGATTTATCCTATTGTGTGTTGCAGATGCTATTGTCATCATGCTCTGAACTCTCCGCCAATCACGATCTGCCTATCGTTTCTCTCTGGGGACAGCTGACACCTATGGAGAAGGGACAGTTGCCTGCACTCAAGACGCTATTGAAGATGCGGTCTAGGAACAGCGTACACGTGCATAGCCTATGTGTACTTATGCTCTATCAGCTCTCTCTCTCTCTCTCTCTCTCTCTCTCTCTCTCTCTCTCTCTGTTTTGGGGTCGTGGTGGGTCGCCTTAAGAAGGAGTAGACTAATAGCTTTTAAGTACCGCCTACGGCCGTGTGATGACACATACAGAGGGGCACTCGCATATCAATTTCTACTTAAGACACGGTAGTCCTTGGAGCGCAGACAAAGCATCCGACCTCTTCATATCCCTCTTTCTCTCTGCCACTCCCCCTTCCCGGTTACACAGCCCTTCGCTGGCCATAGCCATAAGCGTATGGAAATTGATAGCCACGCGAGGGCTGCGCAAGCCTATTCAAATGCAAACCACCGTTACGCAGAGACGCTCTCCCGTCCGCATTTTCACGTTGTCACGTCCCGCTGCCGGGAATGGGAAGTTGTCCAGAGGAGGCGAAATGAGTGCGGATTCACCTCGATTCTGGACAGCGCTCTCCGTGTCAATTCATTTGTGCTAATTTTACACATGGAGTTGATCCAGCGAGGGAAGTTGCGCGTGACAAACCCATAGGCTACCTTGGCGTGTAGAAGAGCACAACTGGACGTGGTGGAAGACTTAACTGTTGTGTCCATTTGTGAAGATGCAGTCCCTTCGAGGCGTCTTTCTTCTCATTTTAACCAGCGTGGTCTGTGAGGTAAGATCAATAAGGCACCTGACCAGGGTGCAAAAACATCTAATATGGCTAATTCAGCAGGTTACACTGGAACACGCTCAGGTGGTAGTAGGCTGCCTGCGACTGACATGGTATATTGTTTGTTATATGAATATTTTTCAGTTTACAGAGGCAACTTTGCAACTGTACCCCACATTTTCATAATAGACACTGAGGTTTAAAGGCGCACAAAACTGTTTCATTACCCTTTTGGTACGTTTCGCATGCCTTTATTTTTTAGTCTTGGTAAGTGCTGTTTGTGTTTACGTGCGTTTGTTTATGTTTTTGCTGAGGTAACAACATTTTTATCACGAAGCTGGCTAGTCAAACGAGAGAGAGGGAGAGAGAGAACCGTTTCAACCCGATTTGATAGTGGTCTCCCACAAACTTGCACTCTTTCCAACATCCGATGGAGATAGTCACCGAAGCGATGGCTTTTGTTGAAAGTGGTGTTGGGTAAAATATTAATGACCCGCGTCGTCTGGCGTTAACCCTAACAGACTTTTACCCTAAAGTGCTACACACATATTGGAACAGATACTGTAGGCTACTGTAAAGGACAGACATGCGCTGAACAGTCCAGAAGTTATCAACTATTAAACACCCTCAAACACGGGATATAAAACACGGGAGTGGATCAGTAGGGCCACATTCTCCTCTTGTCATAAGCACTTGTGTGTGTGTGTGTGTGTGTGTGTGTGTGTGTGTGTGTGTGTTTAATCGAACTGTAATACAAGTCGTTCTTAATATTGTATGAGCTGTCCTTAGTTATAGGTGTAAAATAAATTAAACAAAACCTCCACAGCCGTGATAAATTACTTTTGTCTCGGTGTCTCTCTCCTTTGCTTTGGCTAAATTTTCTTTTACACGTGGCCTTTGAATAATTAAACCTGGTACTGTATTCATAGCCCTAGAAGGCAGTGTGGGTGTTTTTGACACGGTGTTCATAGCACTTACAGCAGTATGGGTGTTTGTTGTCGTTTTTCACGGAGAGCAAACACACATGCTGATGCTTGATATACATGGCATGAGGACGGGGGAGGGGAGTGGAGGAAGGCTAGAGGAGAAGGTAGAGTGAAAGGGGGATGCCAGCCCATGCATGCCCATCCACCTGCTCTATCTATCTGTATATCTGTCTGTCTGTCCGTCTATCTATCTATCTATCTATCTATCTATCTATCTATCTATCTATCTATCTATCTATCTATCTATCTATCTATCTATCTATCTATCTATCTATCTATCTGTATATCTATCTATCTATCTGTATATCTGTATATCTGTATATCTATCTGTCCGTCTATCTATCTGTCTATCCGTCTGTCTGTCGTCTGTATGTCTGTCTGTCTGTCGTCTGTCTGTCTGTCTGTCCGTCCGTCCGTCCGTCCGTCCGTCCGTCCGTCTATCTGATTGTGACAGAAAAAAAACTTACTAAGAAATAGACAGTGTGAATCTGTATAAATCACACAAACATCAGTAGCCCTGAAGACCCTACACCGTCAGTACAACTCTTATATCATTAGCCCTCAAGACCCTACACTGTCAATACAACTCTTTTATCAGTAGCCCTCAAGACCCTACACTGTCAATACAACTCTTTTTATCAGTAACACTGTGCTCTTACTGCAATATAGGTAGATTCACAGAATAGCACTAAGCACAGAGTTTGGATGATTAGGATCAGCTGGTTCAGTGAATTGGCTGGAACAAATATGTGGCAAGAGTTACTTACTTTCTGAACCCGGGATGTCCACCTGGTGTGCCTGCCATAGTGGGTCATTATGGAGGGGAAGCTGGGCTCTGCTCTGCCTGGTGTGACTGCCATAGTGGGTCATTATGGAGGGGAAGCTGGGCTCTGCCCTGCCTGGTGTGCCTGCAATAGTGGGTCATTATGGAGGAGATGAAGGAGCCTGCTATAGCAGCTGTTACCCAGTGGGATCTTGTGGGTGAATGAAGGGATAGATAGATAGATAGATAGATAGATAGATAGATAGATAGATAGATAGATAGATAGATAGATAGATAGATAGATAGATAGATAGATAGATAGATAGATAGATAGATAGATAATATAAAATAGAATATAAAAATCATCTCCATCTGATACAGGATCCGCTATGTCTGGTTTGCCAGCCAGTAGGCCGTTATGGACAGTGGTTATGGATTGGCGTTTGTAAGAAGGGGGAGCCCTTCTTTACTCACAGTGGTCAATATCTCCCTCTATTGTATAGAGCACTATAAATACTGTAGCAGAAGGAGCTCCGCTACGGCTGGCTGTATTGCTGAGGTGAGGAGAGCGGAGCTGAGCTGATCTCTGGAGGGCTCCGGCCCAGTTGAAACCTTGGCGGTCTGCTATGTAACTTTGTGGAGGATGTCTGGTTTGCTGTTTCGGAGGAACCCAATGAGGTGAGGCTAGGACAGATTGCAAACTTCAAAAAAAATGTAGCCGCACACTCTGTGTTGCTTCTTTATACTGCCTTAATTCCAGCGTTTTAGCCTATGTCAAGGTTTAGCCAAATAATTAGCAATCAGGTGTTTTTTGAACAGTAGTGCTTTACCTAATGAAGGTGTGTCTGGGGGTGCATATTCAGTAGTGCTGTGTCTAATGGAGGTTTAGGGGTGCAGATTCAGTAGTGCTTTGCCTAATAAAGGTTTAGGGGTGCATATTCAGTAGTGCTTTGCCTAATGAAGGTTTAGGGGTGCATATTCAGTAGTGCTTTTCCTGATGAAGGTTTAGGGGTGCATATTCAGTGGTGTTATGCCTAATGAAGGTTTAGGGCTGCATATTCCATAGTGCTTTGCCTAATGGAGGTTTAGGGGTGCATATTCAGTGGTGCTTAGCCTAATGAAGGTTTAGGGGTGCATATTCAGTAGTGCTGTGCCTAATGAAGGTGTGTCTGGGGGTGCATATTCAGTGGTGCTTTGCCTAATGGAGGTTTAGGGGTGCATATTCCATTGTGCTTTGCCTAATGAAGGTGTGTCTGGGGGTGCATATTCCATAGTGCTTTGCCTAATGGAGGTTTAGGGGTGCATATTCAGTGGTACTTTGCCTAATGAAGGTTAAGGGGTGCATATTCAGTAGTGCTGTGCCTAATGAAGGTTTAGGGGTGCATATTCAGTAGTGTTGTGCCTAATGAAGGTGTGTCTAGGGGTGCATATTCAGTGGTGCTGTGCCTAATGACGGTTTAGGGGTGCATATTCAGTGGTGCTTTGCCTAATGGAGGTTTAGGGGTGCATATTCAGTAGTGCTGTGGCTAATGATGGTGTGTCTGGGGGTGCATATTCAGTGGTGCTGTGCCTGAGGAAGGTTTAGGGGTGCATATTCAGTAGTGCTGTGCCTGAGGAAGGTTTAGGGGTGCATATTCAGTAGTGCTGTGCCTAATGAAGGTGTGTCTAGGGGTGTGTCTAGTAGTGCTGAAATGGGGACGTCATCAGATAAAGTTTCCCGTGTGGCCTGCAGGGCCTGCAGCGTTGTAGCATGCTGCTACGCCATCGCCATTTTAATAGGAGAGATGGGACAGACAGAGAGAGAGAACGATGGAGCATAGAGAAGGATGGAAGGAGGGAGGGATGGATGGAGAGAACAGTTTAAAGGAGAGGTAGATGGAGAGAGGAAAAGACTGGAGAAAGAGGGATGGAGAGAGAGAGAGAGGGATGGAGAGACAGGGCGGGGGGTGGGGGGTGGATAGAGGGATGAGAGAGAAAGAGAGGGAGATAGAAAAAGAGAGGGAGAGAGAGAGCGAGAAGGAGCAAGAGTTCCATAATGCAATGGTCTTGTCTTTGGCGTAGATGTCCACTTACCAGATGAAAAAGAATATGAGGAATAGGAATAGGAGCAGTGAGGGGCGACTGCAGACCCTTGTCTTCATAATTGGTCAGTACTCCCACTGGCTGGATATTACTTTTGCAGAGACGGTAATGCAATTTTTTAAAACAACCACCGGGGGTGATGGCAAGAAAATCCCTCAAACTTTTATCTCAAGACAAAGTCTGCAGTTTATGTATGGCCACCGTTACGTGAAATGTCCTTGCTGTACGGAAAAGTTACAGAAACAGGAGGGCATTTCTGGTAGCTATCAGCCCTGTTTTAATGTATTTACATGGTGCATAACATAACGTAACGTAACATAACATAACACATGTAACAGCATACATTAACGTAACGTAACGAAACAGAACAAACCGTAACATAACAACATAACATAACACATGTAACAGCATACATTAACGTAACGTAACGAAACAGAACAAACCGTAACATAACAACATAACATAACACATGTAACAATGTACATTAACATAGCATCATAGCATAACGTAGCATAACATAACATAACCTATGTTCTTATTATTATACTTCAATATAATTGTGTCATATGTAGGACTAGTCGTTCTTTTTCTTGCTGTAAATATACTGTAAGGGGCAGGCCACTGGCTGGGATTCCAGTGGATTTTTCAAAATCTGCTTTGAATTTCAATATGTGAAGTCAGTCAGCATTGCGAGAGGGGTTTCCACACAAACAGCAGAATCTGCCTTATTAGACCTCGCAAGGGATTGGATGACAGGGAGAGGGAGCAAGGAGACTGCACAGGCATTTTGTTTGTGTGTGTGTGTGTGTGTGTGTGTGTGTGTGTGTGTTTGTGTGGCTGTGCATACAGTATGTGTGTGGTGTATATGTGTGTGGTGTGTGTGTGTGTGTGGCTGTGCATCCAGTATGTGTGTGTGTGTGTGTGTGTGTGGCTGTGGTTGTGGTTGTGGCTGTGCATCCAGTATATGTGTGTGTGTGTGTGTGTGTGTGTGTGTGTGTTTGTGTGGCTGTGCATACATTATGTGTGTGGTGTGTGCGTATGTATGTGTGTTTGTGTGGCTGTGCATACAGTGTGTGTGTGTGTAAGTTTGCAGGCTGTCTATACAGTATGTATGTGTGTGTGTGTGTGTGTGTGTGTGTGTCTGCATGCGTATTGCATACAATATGCAGTATGTGTATGTGTGTGTTTTCACGAGGCATGCTGACAGTATGAAAGAAGCTACAGTATCCACTAAGCAAATTACAGGAACTTTACAACTTTTGTGAATAATCAGACTGAATTAATCACAGATATGTCAGCAGCTGTAGCATTTGGCTTGCTAACACTATGTAGGTGGCCAGGTTCAAGGGATCTTTACTCAATACCAATTATCGTCTAAAAGGAATTAATAAAATAACAATTTGTTTATTTGATCTGGTCAGTGGTTGTTTGTAAGAGTGTGCTTTACTGTTACCTGCTATGTAAATGACATTTGCCAATTTTACTCTACAGACAAGTAGCATATATGAAGTAGCTAAAGGCTTTCATATATTGAAGTGTTGTTTACTAACTTTTCACATGGAATGCAAGAAACTGCGTATTGTGTATCAATCAGTCAGAGTATTTCTCCACCATTCTTATGTCAGAAAACTAATTACGTTTGTCTCACTGTGGCCTGTAGGAGTGTAATGTATTCAATATTATGCAGCTCGTTATTTAAAAAAAATCCAGAGTATACGGTATTTCCAAAGTAACCCCCAAGCCTAGGTTCTGCAGACATTCTGGTCCTTGCAAAAGTTCCACTTGTGGGAGCAGAAGAGGTTGCTATAATTATCGTAGAGAAGTAGATGGAAGTTTTTCTGTGGAAACCCAGGCTTCCTTGATATGCTTTCTTCGCCTTTTTCCTCAGACTCATAGACCATATAGACATGCATCAGCATGTAGACAACAAAGACAAAGAAGCCAAGTGCTCTATTTGTCTGGTGGTACACTGCAGATGAAAACGGAGGTGCTCTAGGAGTAACTGTACGTTCACACCAGAAGCGACCAAAGCGACCGGGTCGCCGAGGTCGCTGAAGAAGCTTCGCCGTTGAGTTCGCTTTGTTCGCTTTGTTCGCTTTGTTCGCTCATGATGTTTCATTTGGAATGTCAGTCATTTAAAGGGCAGCAGCAAAAAAGGGGTAGTATAAGTATAAAACGTCTACATGCACTGACTGCTGAAAAATATTCATATTCATATTCATACAGAAATTCATGAATTATTTAAGCCGCTGACTGAGTACATCAATTAACTTTTTAGTTAGAATTGTTTGCATCCCTGTAGAAAAACAGGGCTGGGTAGTAGTGGACCGAAGAGCCTGCCACTGCTGTGATGAGCTTCTCTGTTGCCATTTTTAATACAAAGTAGGAACTAGGTACTAAAGTTACACCGTTTGTTTCCTCGAACCCACCTGATTGTCGGACGTTGGTAAATCAATGTATTTCGATTGGTATTCGCGGTATTTGCTGAACCACGTCATAGCTCATTACCATAAAGTTAACTGACTTTTAACTTCTCTTTTTCGCTCTGGTCGCCCAGTTCGCTTCGCTGCCGGCGAATTCGCGATGTTCGCCCAATTCGCCGACCCTCCATAGAGAAATAATGACTTCCGTCGCTCTTGTCGCTTCTGGTGTGAACGTACAGTAAGCGTTTGTGTGCTTGTAAACACGATAATTGTATTAGTCCATTACATTTAGCTGACACTCTTATCCAGAGCGACCTACAGTTATCTAGGTACAGGCTTTCAGTTACAGTCCCTGGAGTAATGTGGGGTTAGATGCCTTGCTCAAGGGCATCTCAACCATGGATAGGGCAGGATTGAAACCGGCAACCTTCTGATCGCAAGACTCCCTAACCACTAGGCCACAGCTGCACACATTGTATGTACACTTAATGTGCTGCACCTGTGCCGCCTAGACATGTGACCTTAGATTTGGTATGGCTGTGCTACAGGTACACATCACAGACCACGCCCTGACGAAGGCCTAGTACGGCTGAAACTGGTTGGCGTTGACACTTTGACACACAGGCTTTTTAAACTTTTTTTTTTTTGTAGGAGTGCCTGCAGCCAGCTAGTTCAGTCCACTTAATATTATCAGCATATTTGATTTGTCTCAAGGAACGACTGTATTCCATCTAATTTCAAATTGAAAAGTTATTGATACTTGTTTTTTATATTACTTTTTAAACTCAAAAGTCAGCACTGTTGGCTGGTTGTAATATGACAGAGTGAGCATTGAAGCTGCAATCAACAAGTAACTGCATTGCGGTGGAGATCTCAAATGCCTCCATGCTCGGGTCATTTGCACCTAATGCTCTCTATCAGGCACAGATGGTGAGCTATACTTATAGACAGTGTGTGTCTGTGTGTGTGTGTGTGCGTGTGCGTGTGTGTGTGTGTGCGTGCATGTGTGTGGGCCATAAATATCAGGCACATTTTAAATGCGAGTGTCTTGGATTATGATATACCATATATACTAAATACATAACTGATATTAAGGGGTTTTCCATATTATCTGAGATTTGGGCAATTTCTCTATTCATTAACATTTTCATTAGGAAACACAAGTAATTTTACATGTATGGTTTACCCTGAACCACCTTTACTAATGTTGATGAATATAAGTGCCTGGATTGCCTGGAGTGCCATCTATTTGTACACTGTCAAGACAGACATAGGGGCAATTCCATATCAGTTGAAACAGGTCCAACACCATGGTCCTCAATTTCTTTCTGATTTTTGGTCCAAATATTCTTCCATGTCTTATTAGAATCAAACCAAACTTTCAGCTTGATATCTTGTTTAGTTAGTGAGATATGGCTCTTCAAATGTGGCTAGACGTGTCCTAAACACATGCTAAAAATTCCAGTATTTCATGAGCACCACTTTTTTATACCCCTCTCCTCTCTTAATGCAACCATATTCTTTCCTAAATATTTGAATTGCTGATAGAAAAGTTTCTTTAGGGGGTTTGCTAGTGTTTGCATAACGATGTGCTTGGAAGAGTCTGTTAGGTCTGGCGTAGATTTGAAGCAAGTTTGTTAGTGAAAATAGACTATAACCTTGTGAATTGTGAGTTTGTGAGGGTGTTGTGTGATTTAGTGTGTGTAATCATGTGGTCAAATGACTGGCAGAGCTGACTTTAGGAGTTAGAGGGGCTTAGGGGAAGTTAGTTTTTAAATAGCCTTAAATAGTAAATAAAATGGTAAATTGTGAGGTGTGTCTGACTGTCGTATGAATTAGTGTGTGTACTTGGTCGTTGTTTGTGGCCAAAGGGGAGTGGGTATTTTTAGCACTAGATTGGCTGTGTGCATTGCTATGCAAGTATGTTACAATTATTACTTCATGAGATTGGCCATGACACTCACATAATCTGTGTGTGTGTGTGTGTGTGTGTGTGTGTGTGCGTGTGTGTGTGTGCGTGTGTGTGTGTGTGTGTGTGCGTGTGTGTGTGTGTGTGTGTGCGTGCGTGTGTGTGTGTGTATGTGTGTGTGTGTGTGTGTGGCAGTGCGTAGTCTGATCTCTCAGAGATGGCCAGTCCGCATGGTACATAAAGAATACTTATACCATAATCAAGCAGTCTGCACTACACACATTTACCCAGCAGGTGGCAGTGTGACTTCACAAGCAGAATACCTGGCAGCTACCACAAGGGGGAGCTCTTGCACCATCCATTTGCCCCCTTAGTCTGGACCTGCAGCGCTGCCATGTAATTAGATTGCGAGGGAATGAAAAGCCCATGGTGCCGTTTAACAGCATCGCCTTTGTGATGGAAATGCACTGAGTCAGACCAGAGAGGACCGCAAAAAAGGGAGGTGGCGGTGGAGGAGAGGAGTGAAGAAAGGGGGGAGGGAGAGAGAGAGAGAGAGAGAAAGGGAGGAGAGAGAGTGAGAGAGGGAGAGACACGGATGAAAAGATTGAGAGGCAGATTGCAACAGGGGGCAGAGTAAAATATTTAGGGGGGGGGTTGTAGATATAGGAACGATGCAATGAAGTGGTTTTATGAAAAACAGACAGTGAGAGAGAGTGTGTGTGTGTGTGTGTGTGTGCGTGTGTGTGTGTGTGCGTGCGCACGCCTGTGCGCTACATAAGGGGAGTGAGAGAGAGAATGTGTGTGTGTGTGTGTGTGTGTGTGTGTGTGTGTGTGTGTGTGTGCGCCCATGCGCTACATAAGGGGAGAGAGAGAGAAGGTGTGTGTGTGTGTGTGCCCATGCGCTACGTAAGAGGAGTGAGTGTGAGAGAGGGTGTGTGTGTGTGTGTGTGTGTGTGTTTAAGAGCGAGCAGCATTGAGTGTGTGTGTCAGTGTCTCTGCCTGCAGGAATGAGACCAGACCTCCATCTCAGACAACCACTCTGTCTTTTCCTCTCCCTTTCAGCATCCCTCTCTCTCTCTCTCTCTCTCTCTCTATCGCTCTCCTGCATCCCCAAAAGGCTTTCCGTAATTTATACCAATTAGTTCTTTTTTTCCTGTGCTCTCTTTTTTTTCTCTGCTTCTTGGTCTTGTTTCCGTTCTCTCTTTTCCTCTATCCTTTCTTTATCCCTCTATCCCTCTATCCCTCTCTTGCCCTCCATCAACTTGCAGCCATTTATCCTCCTGTTGCTGCTGCACTGCATCCTCCCTCCCCCTGTTCCCCTTTCTCCCCTCCCTCGCTCCTTCTCTCTCTCTCTCTCTCTTCTCTCCATCATTCTGACTCTCCGTCTCTCCATTCTTGCTGCTGAAACGGCAGGCTGTGTCTCTGGACATTTCTCTGTCCTCCGTCCGTCTCTTAACCGGTAGAAGAGGAGGAGGAAGAGGAAGAGGAGGAAGAGGAGAGCGCGGTAGGGAAAGTGAAAAAGAGGGATAGAGAGAGAGAGGGGGAAAAAAGGGAAGAAAGGAGGGAGGAGGACGAGGAGGAAAAGGAAGGAAAAGAGCAGTCGACGATGGCTCTCGCGCTCCGTCACTCACCGAGCTGACTGTTGTTGTGGTTGGTTGTCGCGGTTGCTGTTGCCACGGGCGCCGTGTTTGATGCAGCGGACGCAGAAGCGGTGGAGGTGTCGGAAACGTTAAACAGAAGGGAACCAAACGCCCAACCTTCCAACCAGCCAGTGAGCCAGTGAGCCAGCCGCCCAGGAATCCCCACAGCCCTGTGGGGGGACGCGAGGGGGTCGGAGAGGAGAGAGAAGGCACGTCAGACACCATCAGCAGCATCGGCGGCAAATCAGTGTGGTCCTCAGTGTCCTATCACAGAGGCACAAAGTTTTTCACAAAGTCATCTTCGCAAGGGAAATTGAATAAACGAGAAATGGGTAAACGATGCTTTAACTTTAACGTTTCTGTGAGGACGAAAATGTGCTCGTTTAGTTTGGGAATTTGTGAGGATGGGATTCACGAAAGCCTTTGCCTTGTGAGGACATACATCTTTGTCAGGGACGTTTTCTTGTTTTGAAGGGGCTACATACAGAGGAAGAGAGAGGGACATTTTGTTTGGAGTTTTTTATTTTTTTTTTATTTGGTAGGACTCCGCTGTTGGTATTCTATTTTGGGGAGTGTTGGGAGCGAGCGGTGTTGTGTGCGTGGCCGTCGTCAGTCAGACGAGAGCGTGTGAGCGAAGATGAGCGTTCCCATGCTGAAGATCGGCGCGGTGCTCAGCACCATGGCCATGGTCACCAACTGGATGTCCCAGACGCTGCCCTCCCTCGTCGGACTCAACGAAACCGTTGCACCCAGTGGCACCTCCGAGAGGATCATTAGCGTATGTACAAGTGTGTGTGTGTGTTTGTGTGTTTGTTTGTGTTTGTGTGTGTGTTTATGTTTGTGTGTGTGTGTGTGTTTGTGTGTGTGTGTCTGTGTCTGTATGTGTGTGTGTGTGTGTGTAGGTGGTAGCACATGTGCGTGTGTTTCTGTGTGCAAGTATGACACTCATTATATTCTGCCGGTATTTTTATGTGTGCGCGCGCATGTGTGTGTGTGCAGATACGACACTCATTATATTCTGCTGGTGTGTGTGTGTGTGTGTGTGTGTGTACGTCTTCATTTCCTTTCTTCCTCGCTGTAAGTAGTTTTAACATTATTATTCATCATTATTAGATTTTTGTTTTATTGATTTTTGAAATAGGCTACAAACTTTGAAGTCGTAAAGTAGCCTGTACAGGTTTGAAGTCATAAAGTAGCCTGTACAGGTGTTTTGTATTAACCTAAAAAAGGATCTTGTCAGGGCTGTTTCTGATGTATCGAGTTTGAATGTGTCGATGGCTGATATGAAATATCAGCATTGCACTGGGTGGCACTTTGATTAATGGGCTTCGGCTGTGCTGTTTGAGTGAAGCTGGATATTTGTCCTTTGCAGCGCACTCATAACCACAAATCAACTATTTGCTGCTGAGTACAGTATATTAACCTTTTTTTCCTTGAGCAAGATAAATATCCATCTCATACCATTGCCATTTTCCTTTTGCACAATGAAAATAAGTGATATAGCAATCGGCTTTTTTTTCAACTATTCAGGGGAAAAACAGCATTTTCATGTCAATCAATCATGTCACAATTAATACATGAAGGGACATGTGTATATTTACAGTACAGGCCAAAGGTTTGGACACACCTTCTCATTCAATGTGTTGTCTTTATTTTCATAACTACAATATAAGACATGTTTTAAGTTGTTTCACACTTTTTTGTTAAGTCCATAATTACCTCTAAGGAGGTTATGTTTTTGCCGGGGTTGGTTTGTTTGTTTGTCTGTTCGTTAGTTAGTTAGTTAGTTAGTTAGTTAGTTAGTTAGTTTGTTTGTTATTTTGTTTGTTAATAGCATAACTCAGAAAGTTCTGGACGGATTTTGGTGAAATTTTCAGGATAGATCAGAAGTTGGCTAACTTAGATCTGATTAGTTTTTGGTGGTGATCTGGATCACCATCTGGATGCAGGATTATTTAAAGGATTCCTCACCATTGCGAGATTGCCAATTTGGACATTTTTGCTCATAACTCTACAAATAATGCTCAGGATGCTCGTTTACCCATCAAACGTGTGTTCATTCACAGTCTTGTCACTTTCAGTGAGAATCTACAATGTGAATATTCATGAAAATAAAGAAAAAACATTGAATGAGATGGTGTGTCCAAACGTTTGGCCTGTACTGTGTATATATACACATGTCAGGATATAGGTCTGTACTACTGTGTTTTTTTTTAATGAATCTAACTGCATGGCAAGGTTTACTGTTTTACTGTTTTACATTGCATTACAAATACGTTATAAACACATGAATACAAACAGCAGGTGTTACGTTAATACCACCCCACCTAGACTGAGTACAGCTAGGCAAGGCATGTTGACCTAAAAGCATGCTGTATGTATGTATGCTGTAGTGGTGTGGTAGCAGTGTCACAGTGCCACTGCGAAACGAATGAATGGCTGCTGCAAACGATGTCTTGCTGTATGGTGGCATTAACAAAAGACTTCTACTTAGACGTCTTCTACTTCTCCTTCTGGTGGAAGCAGGGGCGTAGCCAGAAATCATAAAATGGGTGGGCCCAGAAAAAAAAAATCAGGTGGGCCTATCCCAAAATACATAGGTTATTTTTTATTACTAAAACAGTCAACCGAACTTATAGAGCCTTTCGATTGGGTGGGCACAGGTCCACCCCAACCCAACACTGGCATACGCCTATAGGTGGAAGATTGTTCTCATACAGGCTACGGCCTAGCGGTGAAGATTAAGCTGAAAGATGTTAAAACTATATTTAAATATTTGTTTATTTCAAAACATATCATCATTGCAACACTCTGCAATGTTACCGCATATCGCACATTTTTACAAATACCATGCAGCTCTACTTAGCAGACACTTTTATTCAACGTGACCTACAATTGAGGAGGTGGCGGTCAACCCACAGGAACCGTAGGGAAGCTATGCTGCCCTACAAAGGCAAAGAGCAGTAACTACGCCAACACCGAAACTGAGAAAAACGCCTTTAAAGTTGTCACACTGCTCTGTCCGGCATTTTGTAGGTGTAATAGTCAAGAGGTTTTCATGTACTTTCATAAGAAGCACGAGATTTTTAATCCCAAGACAAAGAAGGTGTTAAAAAGTAAATTTCCAGTCTAAACACAGTTTTGACTAAACATGTAGTTACTGCCTATTGGCTTTGTAGGGCAGAATGTGTCGGTTTGGTGGTTAAGGAAATGGACTTGTGGCCAGAGGGTCACACTGAAGTAGACTTGAGCAAGGTACCTTCCCCACATACTGAGGTAGACTACAGCAAGATACCTTCCTCACACACTGAGGTACCCTTGAGCAAGGTATTGTCCTCACACACTGAGGTACCCTTGAGCAAGGTATTGTCCCTACATACTGAGGGAGACTACAGCAAGGTACCGTCCCCACACACTGAGGTACCCTTGAGCAAGGTATTGTCCCTACATACTGAGGTAGACTACAGCAAGGTACCTTCCTCACACACTGAGGTACCCTTGAGCAAGGTATTGTCCTCACACACTGAGGTACCCTTGAGCAAGGTATTGTCCTCACACACTGAGGTACCCTTGAGCAAGGTATTGTCCCTACATACTGAGGGAGACTACAGCAAGGTACCTTCCCCACACACTGAGGTACCCTTGAGCAAGTCCCCGGTATCGTCCCCACACACTGCCGTCATAGTTGCCCCCTGCTGATGTGTGTGATAGGCTCACTTCAAATGCAGGTTGCAGTGTCGTTTCATTGGCTACACTGTGTGCTGTGCTGTGCTGTGTCATCATAGGACAAGTGTGCAGAGTAATTGCCAAAGTTGGCACAGATTCTGATTGTTAGTGTGTTACAGCCTGTTAAGATAGGAGGGGTTCTTGGAAAAGATGGGTGTTCAAGTGGAGAGGGACACTCCTGCTCTTGTAGCAACCAGCAGCATGTTCCACCATGAGGAACTGCGATTGCGGGCCATCTTGACAGAGATTACCATGGCTTGCCCACACACAAACACACACACACACACACACACTTTGTGTGAAGGGATGTCCCAGACACTGCCCTTGCTCGTCGGCCTCAACGAAGCAGCCGCACCCAGCGGCACTTCCGGGAGGATCATTAGTATATGTACGAATGTGTATATGTGTGTGTGTGTGTGTGTGTGTGTGTGTGTGTGTGTGTGTGTGTGTGTGTGTGCGCGCGTGCAAGTACGACACCCATTATATTCTGCCAGTGTGTGTGTATGTCTGAACGATGGTACGATGCTCATTACATTCTGCCGGTGTGTGTGTGTGTGTGTGTGTGTGTGTAAGTCTTCATTCCCTTTCTTCCTCTCTGTTACTAGTTTTAACAATATTATTCATCATTTTTACATTTTTGTCATTGGCTTTGAAGTACAAACTGGTTTGAAGTCATAAAGGAGCCTGTACAGGTGTTTCATGTTAACCTTAAAAAGGAACTTGTCAGGGCTGTTTGTGATGTACTGAGTCTGAATGTGTCGATGGGTGAAGGGAGGGCATGGTATAATCCTGTGAGGAGTGCAAGTGATGTAATGTGTGTCAATGGTAACGTACTATGCACACAAACGTAATACCATCCAATTGCGCAAACACCTTAAGTATCATTTATACACACTGACATGCTGTCATTTTTGTGTTTTAAAGATGTTTTTTTAATAGCTTTATCTTTTTTTTTCTAGTACATGTCTCTTTTTAGTACATACCTTTTATAACTTAAAACAGCTGAGCAAACTAACCACAAATAAAGTTAGCCTTCAGCCGCTGAGGTGACTAATAAAAACTGGGGCAATGTGAGTATGTATGGAGGGCCAAAAATGACTTAATTAAAAATAAATACGTATGTAAAAATATGTAGCATAAATAAATAAAATGACAAAAAAATGGGAAAGAAGGCATTTTCATTTACTTTTACATGTACATGTACATAAATGTACATTTACATTTACATTAATTGCATAATATATTTAATTTCCATTTTCTGTTTCTATTTATTTACATATATTTTTCCCTGTAATATTTTCTAAATACTGTTTAATATGCCCTGTATTTCTTTCCGGCATATTTATTTATTGTCACTCCTTTTTACATTTCTTCGTCCTACATTTACATTTCTGCCTACATTTCTGCCTACATTTCTGCCTCGGTATGCAAATGAATTGGGCGTCACCCTCTCGCCCATTGGTTTTTAAGCAGGCTAACGCAGGTTGGTAGATACTTAGGCTTGTCCCGATCCAATATCGGCATCGGATCGGCCACCGATATTGGCAAAAAAATGCGTATCGGTATCGGCGCGGCGGCACGGGAAAAAATCCGATCCGTTAAAAAAAAAGTGCTGTGGTTTCGCTAAAATCCGGTCCGCACAAACGCTAAAATTTTCCAGCACACCAGCATTAGCGTCTCCCAGTTTGGAGATAGAGATGGAGCAAAACGTGTGGAGGAGATTGGGGAGTAGAGGGCATTTTTGTTTTTAAATAGTTAACGATATTATTTGCACTGGTTTTTAAAGCCTTGGTTTACACCTGCTCAAGAGCAGAGTACTGATGCTGAGTTAATAGACTATTTTACACAGAGGTTATTTGTGTGTTTTGCTTTTTTTGAGTTAATAGACTTTTTTACACTCAGGTTATTTGTGTGTTTTTCTTTTTTTCCATACAGTTTACAGTCTGATTTGCACTTTTACTGACCACTGATGCCATCCCTGTTTGTTATTTTTAATGTTGTTTATTTTCTGTTTATCCCTGAATAAACAGTTCAGTTTCTTGTTACCAACCATTGTGTATTCAAACTCACTTAAGTCAGCTGGCTAGTTGTTATCAAGAGTACTAAAACCCTTTTCAATATGAGTCTAATAACTAAGTAAGAAGGCTAAATAACTTTAATACATGCTTGGTTGGATAGGCCGGTATCGGTATCGGCCACCAGTATCGGTATCGGCTCGGAAGTGCAAATACAATATCGGTATCGGATCGGAAGTGCAAAAAGCTGGATCGGGACATCCCTAGTAGATACTGGCCAGAGACGATTTTGATACTGGCAGCCTGGCTGGCCAACAGAAGCTATCCAGCAAGATAGCCTACATCTAACGGCAGTCTTGCACAGAACTATTTCAGGATTGCGAACTGCAGGGTCTACATGGGCTTATTACTATTGCTGGGTTGCCTAGATATAGGATAAACACAGGTGGAAAACAATAGCTACTGTATGATGTTAGTTTGTATTATAGGAATTAAGACATGGTCTTATGAATCCTTTTCTTATGGAGTTGAATTCCATTTATTTTTCAACAGTATTTTTTTTTTAAAGAAACTAGCGAAATCTTCATTTATTTATTTCGCTATACTTCATATTATTAAATTTTTAAATAAATGTTGTTTAAGCAAAATGCCTTTTCAATTAAAAAAAATCATGGGGTGTATCGAACCGTGGGTCAAAAATCGTGATACAAACCGAATCGTGAGTTGGTGTATTATTACAAGCCTAATTATTACAGTCATTTTTTCTCGCCATAAGTATTAAAAATAGCACCTGGTAACCCGTTTTGTCTATTTCAACCTCTGTCTATGGTCTTTGTCTCATCTACGTGACCCATTCGTCGTCGCATAGCATACATCACAACACAACATGACGGCGCCATAAAAATAAATATGTTGGGAACACCACCAGCTTAAGAAATCGCGTTAGCCGTTTCCATCCAGAGTTGTTCACTGAAAGTTATTCATTGTAACTGCAGCAATTCCTGCCAGACCCTCCGCTGTTCTTGTAGACGATATGGATTACCATGCACTACTGCCTGTGGATCCTGTCAAAATCAGAAGTGTGACAATCCACACAACATATTTGTTCCAGACAAGTCAGATGATGATGAATGGTGAATGATATGCATTCATAAATCCAATTTTTAAATATAGTGAAAAATGTTTTTTATTCAATTATTTGTAGTAGTTTGCCCTACCATTCTTAATCTACCCCATCTAACCTTAACCACATCCAGTAACTTGCTTTTTCAGCCAGCTACTTGAGAAGCAGTAAGGGAGGCCTAACCACATCCTTATGCATTTTATTACTAACAGTTAGTGTATATATACACAAAATATACTATATACAACACATTTTGTAATCCTTACCAATGATATTAATTGGTATACAGGGTCAAAAACCCATTATTCCAACAAAATTTAAAACTTCTAAGCTGGATAATACTTAAAATGAGACCCTTTTTAAGGCCCTGGCGGCCATCTTGAAAATAACCCATTTCCCAAAGTCAGATTTTTAGTATGTCATTAAGCAGGTCAAATAGTGACAGAATCCATAAAACAACCTTTTGTATCAATTTTTTTGAGGTTCAACCATATATTGACCCGACTAATAACATTTAAGTGTTGTAATATCGAGAAATGTACTAGTACAAGCTTGTGACCGTATATGTTAGCCCGCTTGCTAGTAGTTAGCTAGTCGTAAGCTAACTTTGCTAACTTAAAACTTCGAGTGATTAAATGCCAATCTACAGTAGCCTGGTTGTCTTAAATCAGTTTGTGTTGCATCTAAACAACAATCCGTGATGGCACCATCACTTTTGGTCACCCAGAGACCACTCGATCAACCAGTGGGCAAGAGGGTGTCGCCTTGCGAGACAGCCTACTTCATTTGCATACCGAGGCAGAAATGTAGGCATAAATGTAAATGTAGGACAAAGAAATGTAAAAAGGAGTATCAATAAATAAATATGTCAGATAAAACAAATTCAGAGGTGCCTTTCACCCTGTTACAAATGAACCACTGAAACCATTTTTGGAAACATTATTTTAGGGTAAAAAAATACTTATTGTTGCTTTAAATACGCAACAAAAATAGGCCAACGACGAACCACATTTGAATAGGCCAATGCCAAAGGGTGAATGTCCTACTAATTGGCTGTATCAAGACAGTTTTGCACAGTCGATCCCTTCTGGATGTCCACAGACTGGCATGTGTGTCAGTGAGGCTGGCCTGGATGCAGTCCTCAAGCTGACGTGTTGTTTGCCGTGTGTCAGCGAGGATGGCCTGAATGCAGTCCTCAAGGTGACATGTTGTTTGCCGTGTGTCAGCGAGGCTGGCCGCCTGCGCTCTAACTCCTGCATTAGCTAATTGGCCTTCGCCAAGCAATAAAAGACAGGGCCTCTTTGTAGCTTTCTGTGTGTCAGTGTGTGAGAGAGTGAGGGGGAGAGACAGAGACACAAAGAGAAAGTAAGTGGGGGAAAGAATATACGGCCAAATAAATGAAAGGATAGATGGATGGATGGATGGATGGATGAATGATTGGGTGATACTATGTGGTAAAAGAGCAAATGCTGTCTGTAATATCTCAAGTCTAGTTTGGTGAGGTCGCACCTTTGACAGCTCAGCGGGACACTAGTTGTAATATCATCTGTGACACATCAGATTGTATGACAGCAATCCTGCCTCTGTCTTTCAGAAAGAGTGGATGAGATGCTGACGCTAAAGTAACTGTGGAGGAAACCTGCTTCTTATTTGTAATACTCAGATTTTAGTGTGAGTATCTTGTGTATATGTATATATATATATATATATTGTATGTATATATATTGTATGTATATATAATATATACAGAGAGAGAGAGAGAATAGATGAATAGATCAATAGATAGACAGATAGACTGCTACTGTATATTGACTTGCACAATACAGTATATACATTGGCGAACATGGCTTAATTACAGTAAATGGTGGATTTCTATAGGCTTCCGTACTGCTCTTGTCAAAATATCTGTCCAATGAAAAAGTGCTGTACTGCCCTATAGTCCCTCCCCCAACAGCATATACAGCATGTTAATCACTGTAACATATATTACTGGACAAAGGAATGAGGGGAAAGATGTTTTATGGAGTTAAGTTTTTTTCTTTGTAATTATTGATAATATAGCAATACATTCCATATGGTGTATGGCATGTACTAGCTGACATGAAAGCTGAAGA
>CM050198.1:8104761-8107261 GCA_027475355.1 Coilia nasus
AGCTACTTGATTTACCACGGCCCGTCGGTTACTGAAGGCATCGTTTGTCTCTGCCTCCAAACCAACCCCCCACCCCCCCCCCCCCCCCCAAACACACACTCAGCTCTCACCCCCCAACCCCAAACACACACTCAGCTCTCTGCTTTGCCAGGCGAGCACTTTTTTTTTGAAGGTGCTTGCTCACTTAGTCACCTGCAAAGTGCTATGTAAATACAGCCCAGCTGACAGAGACCAGTTTGCCTAGTGTAGGCAAGATGCTGAACACTTATTTAAGATAGAGGTACAGTAGGCAGTAGGGCCCTCTCAGTTAAAGGTGTCATTCCACGAGAAATCGTTTAGTACTTGCTCTTTTTGAAATACGATAGTTCACTCCAAGTTGCATCGGCATGCTGCACGCGAAAATGTTCTTCTACCCTGATTGCCTCCATTAGTCAATGAAATAAAATAGGCAGAAAAACAAGCGAATAAGACCAACAAAGGCCAACAAAGTGACATAAGTTTGTTAATTAGAAAAAGCAATGCCACAGTTCTGATTACTGGAGGAGTCTCATTGCAGCACACATTAACTTAGCGAAATATATGCAAGTATGTGTGTTTGTGTAGAATGTTTAGATCTTCTATTTGGTGTGCTATGACCGAATGGGCATTCAATGATTGTAGCCTGTGAATAGCATAGCCGAGAACCTGTCATTCTCCCTGCTCCATCTCCTCCACCAAACTAAAACAGCCTGTAAAAGGAGCACTAAAGCATTTTTTTCACCAAAACCAGCTCACAGGGCATTCATTAATACTAGACACCACCGCACAATTAATGGAAAAAAAACAAAAAACGATGATGCAATGACACCTTTAAATCAGTACAAAAAACAAAAACAGCAAAATAAAAACAAACAAAAAGGGAGAGGAGTGGGGAAAGAGGAAAACAGATTAATGTGATTAAAGGCTAGCCATTATAAGCAAAAAAAACTCTTTTTTCTTTGTCTCTGTCTGTCTGTCTCTCTGTCTGTCTTGGCACTGGACTCAGCCTCTGTCTCAGACTACATTGCATTGCATTACATTTAGCTGACGCTCTTTTCCAGAGCAACTTACAGTGGAACAGGTACAGCCTCCTTGTGATGGAGTGCCATTACTAGGGTTGTGGGTGTGCTCTTACTGCCATACCAACAAGCCTGGCTTTTTAGCGTTGCGGTCAAAGTGCATGTTGGACACCCCTAAAACCTGAGTTTGAAGCCTGGTGGAGTGACTTCTCCTCCCCTTCACTACAAATGGTATCAGAAGTGGGATGACTTGCTGTGAGGCCATCGGAGGTGCACCCACTGTTTGAGCCATGTCAGGGACCACCAGATTAGGTGGACCCCAGTGTCAGGGACCCAGTGATGGGTAAAGCATCAGTATGTGGGGCACCCTGGATGGGAGAAGTGTGGTGGGAGATGCGTGAGGGACACCTGAGTGTGTGTGAAGTGCATGGGTGTGCTTCCCGAAGGAGAAGGCAGTGTGATGGAGTGACCATCACTAGGGTTGTGGGTGTGCTCTGACTGCCAGTCTGGCTCCGAGTCTGGCTCTTTGGCATTGTGGTCAAAGTATATGTTTGGTACCCCAGAGATGTGACTTCTCCTCCCCTTCGCTACGCCGCTGTAGGGAGCAAGGTGGGGTTAGATGGCTTGCGCAAGGGCACTTTTGGATAAGGGTGCAGGAGAGTGCTGATTATTCCTTCCCCCACCTATGGTTATTTTCCAGAGAGAGAGAGAGAGAGAGAGAGAGAGAGAGAGAAATGAGGAACAGATAAAATAACAGAAAGAGAGAGATGACAGATGGATACAAGGAAGTAGTGAGAGAGAGAGTGAGAGTGAATGAAAGTGTGTGTGTGTCTGTATGAGCAAGCCCTTTCTCTTGCTCTCTCTTATACTGTACACACACACACACACACACAACACAAACATACACACCCACACACTACTGACACACACACACACACACACACACAAACATACGCACACACATACTACTGACACATACACACATACACGCACAAACACATACACGCACACACATACACGCGCACACACACACGCACACACACACATATGCGAACACACACAAACACTACACACACACAGAATGTACACACACAGTCATGCACAAATTACAGTATCAGGGTATTAACCCTGACATTTCTTGCAGTCATGAATCAAGATGGACTCAGCAAGCCAGACATGCAATCAACCTTTCCCCACACACCACCCCAAGTAGACACACTCAACTCGATAGACTTGCAAGAACACGAACACACACACACACACGCGCGCACACACACACACACACACACACACACACACACACACACACACACACACACACACACACACACACACACACACACACACACACACACACACACACACACACACACACACACACACACACACACACACACACACACACACACATACACATACATAGTCTCAGCCACACTGTTTTTTTTTTTTTTTTTGGAGAAATG
>CM050198.1:8114761-8132261 GCA_027475355.1 Coilia nasus
TGTATAGAGGTACCTGTAGGAGCTGAATAGAGGTGAATGTACCTGGAGAGTGGCTCCTGCTATTTCTCTCCCCCGCAGAGTTATCTGACTTATCCCCATCTCCCCTTTTTCTCTTTTCTTTCCAGTGTGTTTTTTTTCTTCTGCTCACCTCTACTCCTTACCTTTCCTTCTCTTGCTGATACACTGTCCCTCTTTCTTACTTTCTTCCTCTATCTTTCTATCTCTCTCTCTCTTTCTCTCTTACTCTCTCTCTCTCTCTCTCTCTCTCTCTCTCTCTCTCTCTCTCTCTCTTTCTGTCTCCCCATCTCTCCCTTTTGTCTTTTTTTGTATAGTGTTTTTTTTTATTGTGTTTATTTTATTGTGTTTTTTTTTGGTTGTAGTGGTGGGGGGCTGTTGATGGGGGTGGGGTGTGAGGCCCATGTAGGGTAGGGTTGGGACTTCTCCATAAAGCCTGCATGGCTTACCTCTGGTATTGGCCCGGCATACTGCGCATTTTCCCAGTGTGTAGATGCAGGCGATGCATTGCTGAGAGCTTACAGGGGCAGCTGTGGCCTAGTGGTTAGGGAGTTGGTCTTGCAATCGGATGGTTGCCGGTTTGAATCCTGCCCTGCCCATGGTTGAGATGCCCTTGAGCAAGGGCAAGATAACCCACACTGCTCCAGGGACTGTAACTGAAACCCTGTAAATATCTGTAAGTCACTCTGTAAGAGCGTCAACTAAGTGTAATGTAATAATAATAATAAAAGCTTACGGAAGCGAAGAACTGCAAACCTCTCAGCTAGACAAGACCCCCGGCACACATGAAAGGCAATGAGAATAACATAGTATTGCATAGGGCTCGCAACATGCAATACACACGCATGGTGATTTTCAAGGTAATAAGAACACCAAAGCACCTGTGCTCCTTTCAACAACCCAGTTTGGCAAAAACGCATAGTGTATACGGAGGGCTGCAAAGCGAATTCAGAAGTGGCCTTCACCCTGTTACACGTTGATGAACCACTGAAACGATTTTGGAAACATTATTTTAAGGCTGACAAAACTACCTAGTGCTTCTGTAATGAATTGTGTATGTGTGTTGTTGTGGGGGGGGGTGGGGGTTATTGCTTGGGCGCCGTCACTCATAAAGAGATCCGCCTCCTCACTTCCTCATCCTCATCAATCTCTCCTTTCTCTTTTTCTCTCTTCTCCTCTCTTTTACTCCTCCATTCCTCTCTTCCTCTACTCTCCCATTCCTCTCTTTTCCTCTTCTCTCGCACCCATTTTGTCTTCTCATCATCCTTCTCTCCCTTTTCTTCTCTCTCTCTATCTCCTCTCTCTCTCTCGCTCTCATGCTTTCTCTCTATCCCAGCATCTTCTCTTCTGCTCATCTACTCTCATCCCTCTTTTCTCTTCCCTCCCTCCCTCCACTTACTCTCTCTCTCATTTCAATTCAAATCAATACGCTGTATTGGCATGACCACAAATAGAAACAGTGGTGCAAATAACAGCATTACAGGCAAACGTAGAATACATTAAGACAGAAAGATAACCATTACGTGTGTGGAATACAAATGGACGGCGTCTCCTCTTCTCCATCTTCCTCTTCTGCCCTCTTCTTTTATTCATCATCTGTACAGTGACTTTGAGGACCTAAAAAAGAGCTGTAAAAGCTAATACCATTCTTCTTCTTCTTCTTCTTTATTATTATTATTATTGATACTCTTTTCCTTCTCCTCCCCGTCTTAGGCTCTGTATGGACATGCCTTCTTATCTCTCTTTTCCTCTGCCTCTTCTCCCTTCTTCCCTTTTTCCTCCTCTCCTCCTCCTCCTCCTCCCCTCATCCTCTTCTCCTCCGTAGGCTCTGTATAAACACATGGACATGTCTTCTTATCTCTCTCTTTCTCCTCCTCCTTCTCTTTTTCTTCCTCCTCTCCTCTCCTCTCTTCCTCTCCTCCTCCTCCTGCTCTCCTTCTCCTCCTCTTCCTCCTCCCCTCATCCTCTTCTCCTCCGTAGGCTCTGTATATGCACATGGACATGTCTTCTTATCTCTCTCTTTCTCCTCCTCTACCCTCTTCCCTTTTTCTTCCTCCTCTCCTCCTCTCCTCCTCTCCTCTCCTCTCCTCCTCTCCCTCCTCCTCCTGCTCTCCTCCTCTCCTCCTCCATAGGCTCTGTATCCAGGCATCTGTATTGCTATAAATATTGTTTTTCCTAAACCCCCTCTTAGGCTCTGTATATACACATGGACATGTCTCCTTATCTCTCTCTTTTTCTACCTCTTCTCCTCCCCTCCTGTCCTCCTCTCCTCCTCCTCTCCGTAGGCTCTGTATCCAGGCCCTGACGAGGGCTGGCAGGTGTACACGTCCACGGCGGACGCGGAGGGAAAGTGTGTGTGCACCGTGGTGGCGCCTGCTCAGACGCCCTGCAGCAGGGACCCCCGCAACCGCCAGCTGCGACACCTCACAGAGAGGGTGAGTGAGTGGCAGCCACTTTTGGCCAATCACAGAGGGGTAGTGAGTGAGTGGCAGCCACTTTGGCCAATCAGAGGGGGGGAGGTGAGTGAGTGAGTGAGTGAGTGGCAGCCATTTTTGGCCAATGAGAGAGGCAGGGTGAGTGAGTGAGTCACAGCTATTTTTAGCTAATCAGAGAGGGGTAGAGAGTGAGTGGCAGCCACTTTGGCTAATCAAGGGGGGGGGAGTGAGTGAGTGCAGCTAACCAGGAGGGGTTAACCAGGAGGGATGAAAACTTGCACTAGCCATCAGCCAAATTCTGCTAAAATATATTAAAAAATGGCTGGTAGATTTCAGACACAAAATAATAATTTACTGTCGAGTGGCTAGTGAGTTTGAGTAAGTGTGAATGTACGCAACTCACTCTAAGGGTGAATGTACGCGAAACAATAAAGGAGGTTAGTAGCAGGCTTAAACACTAATTAGTAGCAGGCTTAAACACTAATCATAGCTGGAGTGAAGTTGTTTAAGGGGTTCATGTGTGTGAGGTAGAGACAGAAGTTTTTTACACACCCACACACACAAACACACACACAAAGTAATTGGATGACCAACTGTAGTTGGTAGATAGCAATTGCCAAGAAGGTGGGTTATGAAGATTGATGACAGTGAAATGACAGTGAAATAGGCTTGTGTTGAGGCCTATGTATATCGCTGTACACTCGCATGGTGTGCAGATATTGTGCTGTACTTGCAGACTACACTGGGAGTGAGTGTATTTTCAGATCTCCAGAGCAGGTCTCTGTAATTGTATTGCACAAGGCAAGCACTCGAGCTCTCTGTTGCTCCGTATCTTTCTGTTTCCTGTCCCATCCTCTCCTCTTTTTTCTCCTCTCCTCTCCTTTCCTCTCCTGTCCTCTCTTCTTCTCTCCTCTCCTTTACTATCCTATTCCCTTCTCTCCTCTCCTCTCCGGTCCTCTCCTCTCCTCTCCTATCCTCTCTTCTTCTCTCCTGTACTATCCTATTCTCTCCTCTCCTATCCTCTCCTCTCCTCTCTTCTTCTCTCCTCTCCTATACTATCCTGTTCTCTCCTCTCCTCTCCTCTCCTCTCCTCTCTTTTTCTCTCCTCTCTTTTCCTCTCTTCTCTTCTCCTCTCCTGTCCTCTCCTTTTCTCTCATCTCCTCTCCTATCGTCTCCCACTCCTCACCTCTTCCCTCCTCTCCTCTCCTGTCCTCTCCTCTCCTATCCTCTCCTCTCCCACTCCTTTCCTCTCCTCTCCTCTCCTCTCCTCTCCTCTCCCACTCCTTTCCTCTCCTTTCCTCTCCTCTCCTCTCCTCTCCTCTCCTCTCCTCTCTCACTCCTCTCCTCTCCTCACTCCTCTCCTCTCCTCACTCCTCTCCTCTCCTCTCCTCTCCTCTCCTCTCCTCTCTACTCCTGCTCCCCTCATCTCTGTAGCACAGCCATAACAAACTATGCTATCATCATTGCGTCAGAGACAGGGTGTGATGGAGTGACCATCAGTAGGGTTGTGGGTGTTCTCTGTCTGCCATACCAATGAGCTTGGTTCTTTGGTGTTGCGGTCAGAGCCCCTGTTTGGTACCCCGGAGACCCGGGTTCGAGGCCTGGTGGGGTGACTTCTCCTCCCCTTCGCTACACAGGGCCAAGAGCTGTAGCTGGAGAAGTAATGCTTTTTCACCACTGCCTATTGGTGCTGTAGCCAACATCATTCATTCATTTGTGATTGGTGGGTGATGGTTGTGTGCCATCTCTCTCTCTCTCTCTCTCTCTCTCTCTCTCTCTCTCTCTCTCTCTCTCTCTCTCTCTCTCTATTTCTCCCTGTCTCTCCTTCTCGTCCACCCTTCTGTTTAACTCCATCTATTTCCCAACACCCTATTTTGGCCAAAGCCCCCCATCATTCTGTCTTTCTCACCCCCCCCTGACAGAGGGTCTTGTTGGGCTCTAATAAGACAAAGCACTCTCTGAGCCATCCCAAGGGGATCATGGGTAATTTAACCATGATGAATGAATAAAGGAGTGCCACAGATAGGGAAAATTAAAGGACATGAAGGTGGGAGGGGGAGAGATAAAGAGATAGAGAGAGAGAGAGAGAGAGAGAGAGAGAGAGAGAGAGAGAGAGAGAGAGAGAGAGAGAGAGAGAGAGAGAGAGAGAGAGAGAGAGAGAGAGAGAGGGAGAGAGGAGAGAGAGAGAGAGAGAGAGAGAGAGAGAGAGAGAGAGACCAAAGTAGAGATAAGGGACACTAACAACTAACAGAAGCAGAGACTTGGGAAATAAATGAGTTGAGGTGGAGAGAGGGGGTATGTGGGGGGGGGGTATGAGAGAAAACGTGTTAGGCAGGGTGGGGTAGAGAGAGGGATGGGGGGATGGGTAGATGGGGTGGAGAGAGGGATGGGGGGGATGAGAGTAAATGTGTTAGGCAGGGTGGGGTAGAGAGAGGGATGGGGGGATGAGAGTAAACGTGTTAGGCAGGGTGGGGTAGAGAGAGGGGATGGGGGGGATGAGAGTAAACGTGTTAGGCAGGGTGGGGTAGAGAGAGGGGATGGGGGGGATGGGGAGATGGGGTGGAGAGAGGGATGGGGGGATGAGAGTAAACGTGTTAGGCAGGGTGGGGTAGAGAGAGGGATGGGGAGGAGGGGTGGAGAGAGAGGGGATGGGGGGATGAGAGCAAACGTGTTAGGCAGGGTGGGGTAGAGAGAGGGGATGGGGGGATGGGGAGATGGGTGGAGAGAGGGATGGGGGGATGGGGGGATGGGGAGATGGGGTGGAGAGAGGGATGGGGGGATGAGAGTAAACGTGTTAGGCAGGGTGGGGTAGAGAGAGGGATGGGGGGGATGGGGTGATGAGAGTAAACGTGTTAGGCAGGGTGGGGTAGAGAGAGGGGATGGGGGGATGAGAGTAAACGTGTTAGGCAGGGTGGGGTAGAGAGAGGGGATGGGGGGATGGGGTGGAGAGAGGGGATGGGGGGATGAGAGTAAACGTGTTAGGCAGGGTGGGGTAGAGAGAGGGATGGGGGGATGAGAGTAAACGTGTTAGGCAGGGTGGGGTAGAGAGAGGGGATGGGGGGATGAGAGTAAACGTGTGGTTGGGTGTCCGAGGGAAGAAGAAGAACAGCAGTGAGGAGACGGGACGGAGATAAAAAGCGGACGCCAGTGAGGTCAACTGCTGTCACACGGCCTCACAGATTAAGAGAGAGGGAACGGAAAAGAGAAAGCAGAATCAAAACGTAGAGCGATTAAGTGGAAAGCAGATCAGAGCACAGCAGGGGGCTACAGGGGAAGGGCTGAAGAGAAGAGAGAGAGACAGAGAAAGAGAGAGTGAGATGGAGAGAGAAGAAAAGAGAGAGAGATACAGAAAGAGTTAAATGCCAGCGGGTAAGGCAAAAAGAAAGGGAGAGAAAGAGGGGGGTATGAGAGAAGGAGAGAAAGAAGAAGGAGGTAAAGTAGGAGGGAAAAACAGTAGGGATAGAGAAGGTCAATCAGAAGCCCCCTGAGCTTGTAAAGGCTGGACAATGACAGAGCAGACATGGACCGGGCAGAGGGCTGGTGGAGAATATGAGGAAGGATAGAAAGAAGACTGATAGAGAGAGAGGGATGAACGAATGAGGGGAGAAAGGATGGCTCACAGAGAATTTCACCACATACGACACGAGCTCTATGTTAACCCCATACACAATACAGAATTTAACCCCATACACAAGCTCTATGTTAAATGTGCTGTTGCCAAATGGCATGAGCAAGTTGTCATGTTGCAATGGTGCAGTGCAGTGCAGTTGCTTTCATTCCCCTATCTATCTATCTATCTATCTATCTATCTATCTATCTATCTATCTATCTATCTATCTATCTATCTATCTATCTATCATATCTAATCTATCTATCTATCTATCTATCTATCTGTCTATCTGTCTGTCTGTCTGTCTGTCTGTCTGTCTGTTTGTCTATCTATCTATCTATCTATCTATCTATCTATCTATCTATCTATCCATCCATCCATCCATCCATCCATCCATCCATCCATCCATCCATCCATCCATCCATCCATCCATCCATCCATCCATCCATCCATCCATCCATCCATCCATCCATCCATCCATCCATCCATCCCCTAGTGGAACAGTGAAGTGTTCCACAGGCAGAACGGTGTGTGATGGTCCCAAAATGGTGCCTGTGCTTGTAGGGGTCATATAATTAGTTGATGAGCATGTGTTGAAGATGGAGAGAACGGACTCGTGGATAATGTCGTAATATAAAACATTGATTTGCTTACTTATAATTCATTTTATTATTTTTATAGATGTACTCTTATTTTATTACTGCATTTACTGTTGTTTTGGTGTATTTGTTTAAGGTTTATGTGGTTTGTAGATGGGCATGCAAAATATATTAGAGAATGCATTTATTATTCAGCAGATTTCAGGTTTAGGAAATATTGCATCACTACAGTGTGAATATGAAATGAATGCAGTAGGGAGTGAGAGAGCGAGAGAGAAAGAGAGAGAGAAATAGCGAGAGATAGAGGGGGGGACAGATAGAGAGAAGAGCGATCGATCCAGAGAAAGGCAGAGGGAGAGAGAGATGGAAGGAGAGAGAAACGGAGAGGGGGAGAGGGGGATGAGAGGAAGAGTGAAGGCAGCAGGGAAAGACAAAGTGTGAAACAGACACATGTGAACATTCCAGCTTCAAAAAAGTAAAAAAAAAAAACACAAATATCCCCATGTATTAATTCTGCTTGTAAAATGGGCTGTAGTGTGTAGGGCAGAATGATGTATCTCTGTCCCTGGCAGGCAGTATTTTAAGTGCAGTATTTTAAAGGCTCTGCATTGATTTAGGTTTTGCGTGTGATGAAACTCCTGGTGTAGACCTGGAGGTAGACTCTGTAGACTAGGTGACTACAGAAATGACCTGGGTGGTCCCAGACCAATAAAAAAAAAGATTTTTAATTTAGAAATATCATCCTTTTGGTAAGGTACAGTATTTTCATGGTTTATGCCCTCAGTACTTGGTTGGGCCTGCTTTTGCACTTGAATTCGCATTTAAATAGCCACAGTTTTCTACAATATTAAAATAGTAGAGTAGAGTAGAGTTATTTTATTGATCCCGAAGGAAATGAAGGTGTCCAGTAGCATACACAATACACATTGCAAAAAGAGATTTTCTTTGAACATATTTTGTATCTATTATTCCTGTATTACCTCTTCTTCTTCTGATTTCTTATTCTTCCTATTGGTTTTCTTGTTGTTTGTATTCTCACTGTAGTTTTTTGTATTGGAAACAAAAGATTGTGCAATTTGAAAACACTACTTCTGTGAGTCATGCCAATGAAGCTGATTTGAATTTGAAATTTGTGAATGAGAGAGTGAGAGAGATGGAGAGAGACAGACAGAGGAAGCGAGAGAGAGATGGATAAGGTCAAAGGTCAATCACTGACCATTTTGCCTTGCAGAGGATGTAGTCACAGCACTGACCTCTGCCCATTCATCAGGAATACGTGCGGCAGTCACCGACAGGAGAGATAAGGATGTGGATTAAAATCACAACATCGCTAAATTAAACTCAGAACAAAAGGAGAAAGTAGTGAAGAGAGAAGAGAAAAAAGACGCTTTCATTTTCCTTCATGTAGACAGCTGCTTCCTGCTAAATATTGCACCATGCCCTCTAAAGTTGAACTAGGCATGGCTGGCCCTCAAAGCTAGAAAACGTTGTTTCCTGCTAAATAGTGGGCAAACTGCCTTGAATAGAGCTTCATCTTCTGCAAAGGGAAAGTCGAGGGTGTGACTAATGGACTGTGGTTAAGGAGTAAGGGTGTGACTAATGGACTGTGGTTAAGGAGTAAGGATGTGACTAATGGACTGGTTAAGGAGTAAGGATGTGACTAATGGACTGGTTAAGGAGTAAGGATGTGACTAATGCACTGTGGTTAAAGAGTAAGGATGTGACTAATGGACTGGTTAAGGAGTAAGGATGTGACTAATGCACTGTGGTTAAAGAGTAAGGATGTGACTAATGCACTGTGGTTAAGGAGTAAGGATGTGACTAATGCACTGTGGTTAAGGAGTCGGACGTGCGGGTTAAAGGGGCACCGGTTGAAGTCCACACACCGAGAGGTGCGGTGGGGGAAGTGAATGAGCAGCTTTCTGCCCCGTCCTCCCCTGTGACTGAGGTGCCCCGAGTGTGGCACTGTCCCCACACACTGCTCCCCGGGTGCCTGTGTCATGGCTGCCCCGTCCTCGCCTGTGACTGAGGTGCCCTGAGTGTGGCACTGTCCCCACACACTGCTCCCCGGGTGCCTGTGTCATGGCTGCCCTGGCTGCCCCGTTCTCCCCTGTGACTGAGGTGCCCTGAGTGTGGCACTGTCCCCACACACTGCTCCCCTGTGACTGAGGTGCCCTGAGTGTGGCACTGTCCCCACACACTGCTCCCCGGGTGCCTGTGTCATGGCTGCCCTCTGCTCACACGTGTGAAGGGTTCGTTTAGTTGTGTGCACTGTGTAGCTGTGCTGTGCTGTGTGATCACAATGACAAATAGGAATCACTTTGGCTTTTTTTTTATTGTTAAAATATTGATTACATTACACTTAGCTGATGCTCTTATCCAGAGCGACTTACAGATATTTACAGGATTTTTAGTTACAGTCCCTGGAGCATTGTGGAGTTAGATGCCTTGCTCAAGGGCATCTCAACCATGGGTAGGGTGGGATTCGAACCGGCAACCTTCCGATTGCAAGACCAACTCCCTAACCACTATGCCACAGCTGCCCCACAAATATTGATACGGGTTACGATTATGATTATGATCTTGATCACGATGATGGATGATATTGTTACAGCCTGGCTCGTGAGACCGCAGCTTAAAAGGGAGGCAGACAACTTACAGTTTTTAAATAACAAAAATCTATTAGACACAAGAGGAAAAAACAATGTCTAGGGGCTAAATAATCAAACAAAGGATCAGACAGGACAAATAAAAGGTTGTGTGCAGGTGTGTGAAGATGCGTGCGTGTGAGAAACAGGTATGTGAGAATGAGAGCCAGGGAGAAAGGCATGAGCAGCAGCTCCTTAAGTACTCTGCACACCCATGCAGGTGTGCTCAATTAGCCAGTAACCCCACCCTGCTACCACCACAGCCTCTGCACTGCCACTCCAGGACTAATGGGGGCGCAAGGGGTCATCAACAATATCAACTAGTGTGCCTATTTTTATGAACACCATTCCTATTGTATGTGATTACATAGGTTGCAATGGACACTAAGATACCGGAATGACTTTCATATACCTTAACCGCGCAGCAATGCCGATGATGATGATGGTGATGGTGGTGGTGATGGTGATTATGGTGATAATAAAAACAGGCTATGACGATGAGGAAAACAATAACATTTAACATGGCAACAGTAAACTCGTGGTAGCTCCCTGGGCGTGACGTTGAGTCAGTAAATTTGAAGTCTGGTGCTCAGAGACAAAAGAGCCGCAGTGTCTGTATTGTGCTGGACCACCGCTTAGTCATAAGAGAGCATGCATCTTTAATGCCCTGAGACACACACACACACACACACACACACACACACACACACACACACACACACACTGCATAGTCATAACAGGGCATACGTCTTTAATGCCCTGAGACACACACACACACTGCATAGTCATAACAGGGCACACATCTTTAATGCTCTGAGACACACACACACACACACACACACACACACACACACTGCATAGTCATAACAGGGCACACATCTTTAATGCTCTGAGACACACACACAGACACAGCATCATACACGCACACACGCACGCACACACACACACACAAACACACACACACTGCATAGTGTTAACAGGGCATACATTTTTAATGGTCTGAGACATACACACACACACTGCATAGTCATAACAGGGCATACATATTGTGCTGGGCTACTGCATAATCATAACAGGGCATACATCATTAATGCTCCGAGACACACACACACACACACACACACACACACACACACACTGCATAGTGTTAACAGGGCATACATCTTTAATGTTCTGAGACACACACACACACACACTGCATAGTGTTAACAGGACATACATCTTTAATGGTCTGAGACACACACACACACACACTGCATAGTGTTAACAGGGCATACATCTTTAATGGTCTGAGACACACACACACACACACTGCATAGTGTTAACAGGGCATACATCTTTAATGGTCTGAGAGAGTCATCTGGACAGAATTAACCATGAGCTGAGGAAGGGTACAAGGAACACAACACACACACACTGCATAGTGTTAACAGGACATACATCTTTAATGGTCTGAGAGAGTCATCTGGACAGAATTAACCATGAGCTGAGGAAGGGTACAAGGAACACAACACACACACACTGCATAGTGTTAACAGGACATACATCTTTAATGGTCTGAGACACACACACACACACACTGCATAGTGTTAACAGGACATACATCTTTAATGGTCTGAGACACACACACACACACACACACACACACACACACTGCATAGTGTTAACAGGACATACATCTTTAATGGTCTGAGAGAGTCATCTGGACAGAATTAACCATGAGCTGAGGAAGGGTACAAGGAACACAACACACACACACTGCATAGTGTTAACAGGACATACATCTTTAATGTTCTGAGACACACACACACACACACTGCATAGTGTTAACAGGACATACATCTTTAATGGTCTGAGACACACACACACACACACTGCATAGTGTTAACAGGACATACATCTTTAATGGTCTGAGAGAGTCATCTGGACAGAATTAACCATGAGCTGAGGAAGGGTACAAGGAACACAACACACACACACTGCATAGTGTTAACAGGGCATACATCTTTAATGGTCTGAGAGAGTCATCTGGACAGAGTTAACCATGAGCTGAGGAAGGGTACAAGGAACACAACACACACACACTGCATAGTGTTAACAGGACATACATCTTTAATGGTCTGAGAGAGTCATCTGGACAGAGTTAACCATGAGCTGAGGAAGGGTACAAGGAACACAACACAAGGGAAGGATAAACACTGAACACAGAAACACTGGGACTCTCCGAAAGAAGCAGATCAGACACAGAGAGAGGGGGGCAGAGAGAGAGAGAGAGAGAGAGAAAGGGGGAGAGAGAGAGAGAGAGACAGAGAGAGAGAGGGAGAGAGAAAGAAAGGGGCAGAGAGAGAGAGAGAGAGAGAGAGAGAGAGAGAGAGAGAGAGAAAGAAAGGGGCAGAGAGAGAGAGAGAGATAGAGAAAGAGAGAGAGATAACCATTGAGAGAGTGTGTGAGAGAGACAGAGAGAGAGAGAGAGAGAGAAGCAGAGCAGAGAGAAAACGAGAGAGAGGCAGAGCAGAGAGAGAAACAGAAATAGAGAGAAAGAGAAGTAGAGAGGGGCATTAAAACAGAGAGGTGCTGTGCTGTGCCTATGGTAGACAGATAGGGAGGATGAAATGACTGATATGCATGCTAACAGACATCGCAATAACCACAGGACAGATAAACAGAGGCAGATAGACGTGTCGATATGTAGACAGATGACGACAGATGTAAGCAGATATGCTGTTAGATCTCATCTCACGATTCGATTTGATTACGATTACGATTATTAAGCTGGTGTTTCGATTAGATTCGATATCTCGATGCATCACGATTCTTCACATCAATTTTCTATATTACTTCACATGGCTTTGATTTCATCAACAAACACAAGCAGTCAGATATTACCTTCCTCTTTTATTTAATAAAACTCAACAGCCACCAATATTCATGGCAAATAAAAAAAAAAAAAAGAAATAAAAAGTAACAGCACAGTAACATTTACAAGAAAATACATTATAATCAATTATGATCTGCTATTGAACCGATTATTAATCGTTCATGTCTGCATCACGATGCATCGATTATAGGATTAATTTCAACACCCCTACTGTTAGACAGAGAGATGGTAAGAAGACCAGATATACAGCAGAGAGAACAAGTATCGAATATGTCATTTATTAAGAGAATATATTTCCATTTGGATGATTGATATGATCAGAACTTTGATCAGACATCGGCATTAACCCATGAAATTCAGAAATATAACGAACTTTAAAGCCCATTAATGCTGTTACATGTCAAATGAAAAAAAGTTAAATTGCAAGGGAAAATATATTGCAATCATATCATCAACGCATCAACAGGGCATTGCGTCGTTCTAGCGCCTCTGGTCCACAAGGACTGTTTATTCGTGTTCACGTAAGAGCCCGCATCAATGTCAGTGCAAACACTTATGCAGAAAATTACAACACTGAATAAAATAAATTCAATAACAGCGCAAGAAAGAATACAATAATGCAATTGGTGGTGAGGAGGGCATGCAGGGATAAGGCTGAGACACTAGTTACATATGCAAAGAATAGATTAGATTTTATACACCGCGTGATGCAGTGTGGGATATTGCACATTAATGAAATATACGCTACTAGTAGTGGAGATTGGACAGAGAGAGTACTGAGACTGAGACTGGCGATATGGGGGACAGACAGGGCTGAAGTGGAGACTGCTCAGAAGAAGCTCTGGCACACACACGCTCACACACACACACACACACACACACACACACACACACACACACACACACACACACACACACACACACTCACAGAGACAGACAGACAGACAGACAAACACAGACACACACACTCACAGAGACAGACAGACAGACACACACACACACACACACACACTCGAAGAGACAGACAGACAGACAAACACACACGGACACACAGACTCACAGACTCACACAGAGACAGACAGACAAACACACACACACACACGCACTGAAAGACACACACACACACACACACACACACACACACACACACACACACACACACACACACACACACACACACACACACAGAATAGGACTGGTGTGCATACATACAAACATGCATACCTATAGACAGACAGAACAGCAGGCAGACTTGAGAGAGAGAGAGAGAGAGAGAGACCTGCAGAGAGGGGGGGGAGATGGAGGGAGGGAAAGAGGGACAGATGGAGGGAAAGGCAGAGAGAGGGGGAGAGAGGGAGAGATGGAGGTGGAGAGAGAGGGGGAGGTGGAGGTGGAGAGGCTGAGAGAGGTAGAGATGGACAGAGAGAGGGGGGGAGATTGAGGGGGAGAGATGGAGAGGTAGAGATGGAGAGAGAGAGAAAGGGGGAGAGAGGGGGAGATGGAGGTGGAGAGATGGAGAGGTAGAGATGGAGAGAGAGAGAAAGGGGGAGAGAGGGGGAGATGGAGGTTGAGAGGGGGAGAGAGGTAGAGATGGAGAGAGGGGGGGAGAGGGAGATGGAGGTGGGGAGATGGAGAGGTAGAGATGGAGAGAGAGAGAAAGGGGGAGAGAGAGAGGGGGAGAGATGGAGGTGGAGAGAGGGAGAGAGGGGGAGATGGAGGTGGAGAGATGGAGAGGTAGAGATGGAGAGAGAGAAAGGGGGAGAGAGGGGGAGATGGAGGTGGAGAGATGGAGAGGTAAGAGATGGAGAGAGAGAGAAAGGGGGAGAGAGGGGGAGATGGAGGTTGAGATGGAGGTTGACAGGGGGAGAGAGGTAGAGATGGAGAGAGAGAGAGGGGAGGAGAGAGGGGGAGATGGAGGTGGAGAGAGGGAGAGAGGTAGAGATGGAGAGAGAGAGAAAGGGGGAGAGAGGTAGAGATGGAGAGAGAGAGAGGGGAGGAGAGAGGGGGAGATGGAGGTGGAGAGGGGGGGAGAGGGGGAGATGGAGGTTGAGAGAGGGAGAGGTAGAGATGGAGAGAGAGAGGGGAGGAGAGAGGGAGAGATGGAGGTGGAGAGAGGGAAAGAGGGAGACATGGAGGTGGAGAGAGACGGCAGTCCTGAGAAGCGGGGTGCTCAGGAGGCGCTCTGACAGTAGGGTGTGAATAATTAAAACTCCCTCCGCCGAAATGTCGGAATGCTGATGCACTGCATTATCATTCACCCACACTGCCATGGTGGCACACACACGCATACACACACACATACAGAACACACACATACACACTCACACACACACACACACATACAGAACACACACACACAGAACACACACACACATTACTGCATGCATACTTAAATACGCAAAAAAACATCACATGCACACACACACACACACACACACACACACACGTGTACACAAACAAACAAACACACACACACACAGCGAACAGACATGGGCAGATAGAAACACACACACACACATTACTGCATACATACTTAAATACGCAAAAATAAACATCACATGTACACAAACAAACACACACACACACACACATTCCTGCATGCATACTTAAATACACAAAAAACATTACACAAACACACACACAAACACACACACACACACACACACACACACACACAAAATTGTTGTTAACAAACATGTAGTATGTTGTTAGAAGTGTGTGTGTGTTTGTGTGTGTGTGTGTGTGACTAAAAAAACTTCTATTACTTCTATTCATATTTTACTGATCTCTTTTTTGTATTTGACACAGGCCTCCTTGGCTTATCTATCAGATTCCAGAAGGAGGGAAGAAAAGACAGAGGAGAGAGAGAGAAGGCGGGGGAGAGAAAGAGATAGAGGGAGAGAGAGAGAGAGAGGGAAGGAAGGAAAGAGAGAAAGATTGTTTGTGACTCAGCCATGGCAGTATAGCATGATGAATTGAATTGAACTGAGAGAGAAGGAGCACGTGGGAGAGGAGGGGAGGGAAGAGAAGAGGAGAGGAGGGGAAGGGAGGGGAGGGGAGGGGAGAGAGAGAAGGAGCACGTGGGAGAGGAGGGGAGGGAAGAGAAGAGGAGAGGAGGGGAAGGGAGGGGAGGGGAGGGGAGAGAGGGAAGGAGCACGTGGGAGAGGAGGGGAAGGGAGGGGAGGGGAGCCGGAGAGAAAGAAGGACGAGGGAGGGATTGAGGACGAGGGAGAGGGAAAGTATGGGTGAGGAATGACGGCAGAGACACGCAAGAGGGGGCGGTGTGGTGAAGGTGGGGCTGGGGGGGGAGGTGAGTGTAAGGGGGGTGGGAGAATGATGGCAGAGACACGCAAGAGGAGGCGGTGGGGTGAAGGTGGGGCTGGGGGGGGAGGTGAGTGTAAGGGGGGTGGGAGAATGACGGCAGAGACACGCAAGAGGGGGCTGGTGGTGGGGGGTTGTGGGGGTGGGGGTGAGGGGGGGGTGAATGACGGCAGAGACACGCAAGAGGGGGCTGGCGGTGGGGGGTTGTGGTGAGGGGGTGGTGGTGGTGGTGGTGGGGGTGAATGAAGGCAGAGACACGCAAGAGGGGGCAGGTTTGGGGTGGGGTGGGGGTAAGGGGTGGTGGTGGGGGTGAGGGGGGGGTGAATGATGGCAGAAACACGCAAGAGGGGGCAGGTTTGGGGTGAGGGTGGGGGTGAGGGGGGGTGAGAGAATGATGGCAGAAACACGCAAGAGAAGGTGGGTTTGGGGTGAGGGTGGGGGTGTGGGTGGGTGGGGGGGGGGGGGGGGGGGTGAGAGAATGATGGCAGAATGTTAGACAGGCACAGAAGTAACGAGGGAAATGTACTGGGAGAGACGAGAGAGAGAGGAAGCGAGAGAAAGAGGGAGTGTGAGGGAGAGAAAAATAAGACAGATAGATAGATAGATAGATAGATAGATAGATAGATAGATAGATAGATAGATAGATAGATAGATAGATAGATAGATAGATAGATAGATAGATAGATAGATAGATAGGGACACAGAGAAAGAGAGAAAAAGAGAGAGAGAGAGCTACAGACAGAGTCAAAGAAGGAAGGAAAATAGATTGAAGAGAAGAGTAATGGGTGAGAATAGCATTACGCAGGCAGACTCAGTGACAGAGTGAGAGCTAGAAATGGAGGAAAGGCGAGAGGAAGATAAATTAGGGATGTTGGGGTGGGGTGGGGGGGCAAAGAAGAGTTAGACGAGAACAGTCAGTAAGGCTGTGCTGAGTAATAGACTGAACCTGTGTGCCAGGGAAGATGAAAGTCTTCTAGAACAGTCTAGAACATGTAGTGGCCGGGAAGATGAAAGTCCTCTAGAACAGTCTAGAACATGTAGTGGCAGGGAGACAAATGTCTTCCAGAACATTTTAGAATGTGTGGTGCCATGGAGGACTTAAGTCTTCTAGAACAGCTCTAGATGTGTGCCATTGAGCACAAAAGTCTTCTGGAACAGTTTAGAATGTGTGTCAGGAAAAATGAAAGTCATCTAGAACAGTCTAGAATGTGTGTTGCCAGGGAGGCGGATGTCTTCTGGAACTATACGGTACCCTCTCATTCTCTGTACAAGGGTTGCAGTGCCCTTTGTGTGTGTAAGGGAAGACCCCAAGACCCTAACCTGTTTGAGGTCTGTGTGTTGGGTCCCAGTCATACACACACAAGTCTAGAGTGTATTCATGTATAGTGGATATAGGCAGCATTACTCTCTTTATAAAGGCTCTCAAAGTCAGAAGGACTTTAGTGATGATAGATGTTGTTATTATTGTTTAGCTAGATTGTGTTATTATTATTTTTATGTACTTGTATGCAGTAACCTGATGTTTTTCCCATGGTGTTTTCCATGGTTTACTGTAAAGAGTGGGTATACACTATGGCCTGTTAAGTACTACTCAATAAACCTTTGAAGAGGTGATTTGGTTATTAACATTGTCTGCTTGCTGCAAGGGATTTATTTATGGTTAAACACACACACACACACACACACACACACACACACACACACACACACACACACACACACACACACACACCTACGACCACACACACACACACCTACGACCACACACACACAAACACACACACACGTACACTTTTAAAAAATGTCATGGTTTAATGGTGTTCAAATTTGCTTATAGCTGCATTTAGTCTAGAATTAATTGGAGGCATGATAAATGGTTCCTGTCTGAGGTTTAATGGTCTGTAGTTAGTACTATTGCAAGTCTACTGCTGGCATTTAATGAATACACTTATAAGTCTACATCTATGGCAAACAGTCCATAGTGAGTATACTTA
>CM050198.1:8142261-8144761 GCA_027475355.1 Coilia nasus
GGGAGAGAGAGACAAGATAATGGTGCAGAGGAGCAGAGAGGAAGTAAAGTGAAGGTCAAAGTCAGAAGAAAGAGAATGATAAAAAGGATTCGCTGGGAAGGAGAGATTAAAAATGAGAGAGGGAGAGAGGGACGAGGCAGAAAGAAAGAGAGGGGGGGCAGGATAAAAAAGAGAGATGGTGAGAGAGGGAGAGAATGAAAGCAACAATGGGATTATCCAGACAAATAGGCTTCAACAATGACACGTGTCTACAGAAGAGTGAGACAGAAAGAGAAGGAGAGAGAGAAAGAGAGAGAGAGAGAGAGAGAGAGAAATGCATGAGAGACTCTTTGCCCTGCCAGTAATGAAGGCGAGCTCTAAGTTTCCCTGATTCTTATCTCTAATTAAAAAGGCATTAAAAGTGAAAGGCCGTGTCTTCAGAGAGCAGTCAAACAGTGCCTGATCTTCAAGGTCACCTGCAACTTTACCGTCCATGACTACAGCAAAAACCCTACAGTAAAATGAGCTGTGGATATGAATACTAATTTCAACCATTAATTAAGCTTTATGAAGGCATTATAACCTGTTATGAATGTGTTTATACGCTTTATAGAAAGTGTTACCAGGGAGTCTTTTTGTTTATGAGTCTAAATGCAGCAAATGTCAGTATAACGGCACAAAAGACACAATGTCAGACGACACTCCATGTTCTTTCAACTGTTGGTCATCATTCTCCTTTTGTAAGTCGCTTTGGATAAAAGTGTCTGCTAAGTATAATGTAATGTAATGTAATTTGATAAACTATAACAGATCTGCAGTTAACTTAAAGTCCACCAGGAACTTTGGCGAATATCCAAGTGCAATGCGAACAAAGACATGTGCAATGTCTAGAGCAGCACCCACATGTGTGCTCTAAGTTTCAGCACACACCTCCTGTTGAGCTGAACTGAAGCACAACTCCTCCATTTGCACCTGTGCTTTTGCCATTGGCTAGCTGTGCTGTCAGTCAGTAGTGTAGTCTTAGTGAGTTGCAGTCTGGTCTTATTACACTTGTAGAACATTGGAATATAAATATGTGTAAAGGTTTCTGCTGACACTGCTTGATCTGTTCATGTCCAGAGAGGTGTATGATTTACCAAACATGTGTTGCTAGTGTCAACCAGATAAAAGCAGTGATATGACAGGTCTAAACTGGGGTGTTTATGATGTTACAGAGGTCACTGCATATCAGTATACTCAGATCACTGCATGAAAAACAATGTCCCATAGCCCTGAGAGGTTGGACATCTGTCTGTAATTATTAGAAATCATCTGACAAGACAACTGCCACTATCCCTGCATCCAAACCCTTAGTAGGCACTGCGTTCTATGCAGTGCTTACCACTCGACCGTTACAGTAGTAGCTTCTACGTAGCAAACTTGCCAGTAGCAGGTACAATTCGGATGTACTACAACACCGCCATCTTGCCCGTGCTCTGACCCGGATGTTTACATCAACGTCATGATTTTGCCAGCTTGTAGCAAAGGGTTAGCTACCACTGCTAGTTAGTCATGCAGTCATGGCTATCTATGCTGCAGTCTTATTTTATCAGATAACCTTAACGTTTGTGTGCATTGGTGATGTGAAGAACTATTTACATGCCTTTTATTTACTGAAGTGCACATTTGTACACCGTCAGACAAGCGACCGGTGTCTCCGCCATCTTGGTTACTTTTGTCGAGCAGGAAGTTTTGGGTTCTTCTTCTACAGTTTTCAACCTCCTGATGACTTCTGGGATAGCATAGTGTAGCTCGTTTGCACACTGCAAAATACTACCGTAAATAGCAAGCCATCCAGGCACTTTTCGCCCTGCTTCGCCCACTACTGAAAGCTTACTAAGGTATTCGGACATTCCAGAACGTGGCTTCCTCATTTTTGTCTCCTATGCAGGCGGCTAGTAAGGGTATTTGGATGCACGGTAGGAGGATGCAAGATGCATTATACCATAGGATGCAGGAACATGCATTATACCATAGATATAAACTAGGAAGAGGATGCAGGAACAGGCATTATACCATAGATATAAACTAGGAAGAGGATGCAGGAACAGGCCTTATACCATAGATATAAACTAGGAAGAGGTTGCAGGAACAGACATTATACCATAGATATAAAACTAGGAAGAGGTTGCAGGAACAGACATTATACCATAGATATAAACTAGGAAGAGGTTGCAGGCATTATACCATAGATACAAACTAGGAAGAGGATGCAGAAACAGGCATTATACCATAGATATAAACTAGGAAGAGGATGCAGAAACAGGCATTATACCATAGATACAAACTAGGAAGAGGATGCAGAAACAGGCATTATACCATAGATACAAACTAGGAAGAGGATGCAGGAACAGGCATTATACCATAGATATAAACCATAAAACAAACGGAGTGCACTAGGAATAGGATGTACGATGGGTTTTCTTCTCTCGTAGGTTTTCTGAAATCAAAGCGTTCATGTGCACTGACAGTCAATGAAAAC
>CM050198.1:8162261-8174761 GCA_027475355.1 Coilia nasus
TTTATAAAAGATATGAAAATAAGTGCCAAAGACCTGGCAGGGCTAATGCCAACTATGACAGCTGTATTACAAATGCAAGCAAACATGCACAAACTGAAATCATATGACATCATTTATGATACCCAATGTAAATGTGTTTATTACACTTGTGTGTGTGTGTGTGTGTGTTTGTTTGTGTGTGTGTTTGTGTGCGTGTGTGAATACACCATGTGGGAAAACACCAGGTGTGTTGAGATGTGTACATTGATTGTACATTGTTGGAGCCTGTGATGGAGTGACCATCACTAGGGTTGTGGGTGTGCTCTGACTGCCATACCAACGAGCCAGGCTCTTTGGCGTTGCGGTCAGAGCCCCAGTTTGGTACCCTGGAGACCTGGGTTCGAAGCCGCATGGGGTGACTTCTCCTCCCCTTCGCTTCAGTTAATCTTGGAGTAAAAGATCTGTATAATAATGATACAATGATAAGACGTGCATTGTCCACATTTTTCCTTTTTGTTTTATCTAGTCTTTGAATGAAATCCTTTGTGTAAAAGAAATTTGAGGATGTGGAGGAGAGTGGAGAGGAAGCATTACACTACACTTGCATGAGGCTCTTATCAAAAGCAACTTACAGTTATTTACAGGGTTTCAGTTACAGTCCCTGGAGCCATGGGCCTTGCTCAAGGGCATTTCAGCCAAGGGTAGGGTGGGACTTAAACCTATAACTCTCTGATCCCAAGGCCAACTCTCTCACCACTAGACCACAGCTGGTTGATTAGGTTGCAGCAGCAACAGTGAGTGGCTCCCAGGGGCTTGGGGATAAGGGGGTTAGGAATCAAAACCATTTGGTTTGTTTCTGTCAGCATCAAAACCAGTGCCAAGGACTAAATCGCTTTCCTCAGCATTTTGGCCCTGACATCAGAAGTTAGTAATCGAGCAAGTACGCAGGAACCCAAATCGCACTAAGCACGGCCCAGATAAACTTCGCTAGTGCATCCATGCTGGCATGGGTTCAAAGCACAGCCCAGATAAACTTCGCTAGTGCATCCATGCTGGCATGGGTTTAAAGCACGGCCCAGATAAGCTTCGCTAGTGCATCCACGCTGGCATGGGTTCAAAGAAATACATCACAGCCGCTTTCAATTTTGTCTGTATTGCTAGCAAAATAGCCATGACAGTCTTTTCGTAAAAAAGAAATAAAGAAAAAAAATCATGGATTATTGCTAGTTTAACGTTTGAAGTACATTTTCTGCTTGGGTTTTTAAGTGTGACTGCAATTTAAAATCAAATGGATTTGACAAACACTTACAGGTTGATTAGTGTTGCATATTGATAACTCTAAAATTACCTTGTGTTGTCAACTGCTTTTGCTTTTTTATACAGAGATAATTGTACTTAATTATACCATATACCCCTTCTGCATACATTCTGTATGCCTGATTTACCAGTCTTTATGTGTCTTCTGGGAAAGACCTCTCCCTCTTTCTCTCTCTTCCTCTCCCTCTCTCTCTCTATCTTCTGACCTGTGCATTTAGTTATCCAAGCCCAAGTCCACCTTATCAACAGCATTTCTCTTTCAAAATGTGGTGAAAAACCCACCTCATCTATAGTAGCCTACACAGACAGGCTTTCACCATTATAGTCAAGAATTCTCTGTAACACACACACACACACACACACACACACACACACACACACACACACACACACACACACACACTTTTTCCACTTTCTTTCCTTGTAAGCTTGTGTTCTTTTGTACGTCTAGCCAGCCAGACAGCACTGCTTGTTCAGTCGTTTCTTGTGTTGAACTCTGCCTTCCTCTGAGTTGCTCGGGATGAAAGCCAAATGCATAAATGTAACAGCGAAATACTCAGCTTTTTCTCTCTCACAGCGTCCTTTATGTTTCTTTAAGTGTATGCACTTCCTATTCTTCATCTGAAGTGGCCTGTTGCTGTGCTTTTGTGCCTGAGTCAAATCAGACTGTTTCACCTGTTGTCTTATTTTTTGTCTTCTTCTTCTTCTTCTTCATTTTCATCATTATTGTCATCTTTTTGTTTTTTTGTCTTCATCACTATCATCCTCCTCCATCCTGTCCATCATCATCATCATCACCTTCTTCTTCTTCTTCTTCACCATCATCACATTATCATCATCATCATCACCTTCTTCTTCTTCTTCTTCTTCTTCACCATCATCCTCACCTTCATCTTCTTCTTCTTCTTCTTCACCATCATCATCATCTTCTTCTTCACCATCATCACATCATCATCACCATCATCATCATCATCATCATCATTATCATCATCATCTTCTTCTTCTTCACCATCATCACCATCGTCATCACCTTCTTCTTCTTCATCACCATCATTATTATCATCATCACCATCCTCATCATCAGCTTCTTCTTCGTCATCATCTTCATCATCCTCATCCTCATCCTCATCATCTAATTATTTTTCTCCTTCTTCATCTTCATCATCATCATCTTCTTCTTCTTCTTCTTCTTCATCATCATCACATCATCATCATCATCATCATCATCTTCTTCTTCTTCCTCTCTTGCTCTATCAGGTGTGGTCCATGGATGGCTACTTCAAAGGCAGGCGGGTGCTTGAGTACCGCACCATGGGCGACTTCATCAAGGGACAGAACTTCATAGTGCACGTGCTGCCCTACCCCTGGGCAGGTACTGGAACATCTGCTTTCTGGCTTCCCCTTTGAGCACCACTGTCTGTTCTGTTACGTGTACTACTATTCCCCATTATAAACCATGTAACATGTCACTGAAATTTACGACCCCCTGTACGGTGTACATTTTAGGACATCCTCAGATCTCATACTCAGGTGTCAGACTCAAACAAAAAGGCATCAGGTCACGGGCGAAACGATATCAGAGTCGCCTAAAAGTCATTCAGTCTCAGAAAAACCTTTGTTTGAGTTTGAGTCTGAGTTTGAGATCTGAGGATGTCCTAAAATGAACACCGTACCCCTGGCCCTCTTCAAGCTGCACCTTGCCAGTGCACACACTGGTGTGGCCTGATTAAGATTAATTGAGTGCTAAATGCACTTGTGGAAGGGCGTGGATATATAAGGGACCCTAGTCCCTCCCTCATTAGGCACTTTCTTTCTTACTGTGTGATTTATGTATTCTGCTTGGTTTTCGCCTAACCGCGTCATAGCTCATTACCATAAAGTTAACTGACCTTTAACTTCTCTTCTTCGCTGCCGGCGAATTCGCTCTGGTCACCCAATTCGCCGACTCTCCATAGAGAAATAATGACTTCCGTCGCTCTGGTCGCTTCTGATGTGAACACACAGTTAGGCACTTTCTTTCTTTGTGTGTAGGCACACGTTAGCTTTCTCCCTTGCATTCCGTTTCTACCCACCTACTTATTCTTTCCTCATCTAGCGCCTGGTTTGGAAGGACTGTTGACCTATGTTCACATAAGAGCCCGCATCAACAGGGCATTGCATAGTTCTAGAGCCTCTGGACTACAAAGACTGCTGACTAGGGCCTACAAGGACTGTCTACCCGTGTTCACGCAAGAGTCAATTTGCTATTGTATTCATATGCTCCGGCGCCACTGGACTGCAAGAAATGTTGTCCTGTGACAACCCTGCTAAACTGTAAAGCACTTTGAGCTGCATCTTGTATGTATGAATTGTGCTATACAAGTAAAGTTTATTATTATTATTATTCACCCACCCTCTGACTCTCTCACTACCTACTGTTCTTTCAGCTTCAGCCTTTCCCTGTCCATTTGTTATTATTATTACATTACACTTAGCTGACGCTCTTATCCAGAACGACTTACAGATATTTACAGGGTTTCAGTTACAGTCCCTGGAGCAGTGTGGGGTTAGATGCCTTGCTCAAGGGCATTTCAACCATGGATAGGGTGAGATTCGAACCTGCAACTCTCCAATACCAAGACCAACTCCCTAACCACTAGCCCACAGCTGCCCCAAATTTGGCTATCAAATTCTTGGTCAAACTCAAAGTTATCAGGATGGTTTATACAGGATTAGTATAACTGTTTGAATATGGTGATGGCATAAAGAACAACAAATGGCATGATGGTGTTTAACGTTATCTTCTCCCTCTTTCCTTCCCTCTCTTCATGTCACTTCCTTCCTCCTCCTCTCTCCACATCTCCTGTCCACCTCCTTATCCCCCTCTCTTTCCCTCGTCTCTTTCTTACTGCTCTCATCCTTCTCTTTCACTGCCTCCATCTCTCTGTCGCTTATGCTTGTTTTTCTTTCTCCTCACTTCTCCCAATTCCTCCTGTTTCCTTTGCCCCCTCTCTCCACTCCCAAACCCCAAACCCTTCACCCCCTCATTATCAGGCACGGGTCACGTGGTCTACAATGGCTCCCTGTACTACAACAAGCACCAGAGCAACGTGGTGGTGCAGTACCACTTCCGGCAGCGGCGCGTTCTCCTGCAGCGCAGCCTGGCCGAGGCCGGCTACAACAACACCTTCCCCTACTCGTGGGGCGGCTGGTCCGACATCGACCTCATGGCCGACGAGACGGGCCTGTGGGCCGCCCACTCGAGCCTGTCGCGTGGCGGCAGCCTGACGCTGAGCCGCCTCGACCCGGGAACGCTGGAGGTGGTGCGCTCGTGGGACACGGGGTTTCCCAAGCGGAGCGCCGGCGAGGCTTTCCTGATCTGCGGCACGTTGTACGTGACCAACTCACACCTGGCCGGCGCCAAGGTGCACTTTGCCTACCACACGTCCACGGGCAGCTACGAGTACGCCGACGTGGCTTTTCACAATCAGTACGCGCACCTGAGCATGCTGGACTACAACCCGCGTGAGCGAGCACTTTACGCCTGGAACAACGGCCATCAGGTGCTCTATAATGTCACACTGTTCCACGTGGTGCATGGCGGCGGAGGTGGTGGAGGAGGGCCTGGAGAGGCCTAAATGCTGTGGAGGTTGGGGGTTGGGCTTGGGTAGGAGGAGGGATATGGTTAGCGAGGGGGTTGGGGGTAGTTGTAGTTAGGATTACAGTGGATTGAGGGTGACTGGAGGCAGCTCTGGAACCAATCCCAATCCTGTCTACACAGTGGACTGACACCGTAACGTTAATGCTACGTTACTCAAGGTTTTATCTTTTTTTTTTCTTCTGCTGGGGTACAGATTACTGACAGCAGCAGTACTCCGGATAACAATTCGGAAAAAAAAAACAAAACAAAACAAAAAAACTCAAAGGTCACTTAAAGCCAACTCAGATTTCCCGTCCCTGACTGTGTATTCCTGGAGATAAATATTAATCTGATAACTGTCTTGCTATCTAGATTTGACCCCATGGTTTTGGTCAAAAATCACCACAACAAGAATGATGATGATGGGAATAGCTTGATGATTTAGAGAGGACTTTCAGAGTGGGGATTAGCACTTTGGGAGTTTTTGGTTGAGGGTAAATGGGGGGGCCTAGAGACGGGTGAGGGGGAGCCAATCTCCTTCCTGTGAACTGGTGCAGACTCAAAATGGCTGCCCACCCCAGACTGTTACTTTAAGTTTTGCGGCAGGATGGGGCCTTATTTATGCTCAGATGTAACTCCTAACAAGAATCCCAAAGGGGGCTGCTGTGGTGCCTCCAAAGCCGGGGCCGTCAGCTCCCAGAATCGCACGGTGCCAGATTTGGCCCATCAGGTACTCTTAACAAGTCGGCCTCACCCACATCCTTAGCTAGAGTGGGAAAGGGTGGGTGAAAGAGGATTTTTAAGAACGTGGTGTAAGGGAGTTAGGGGGATTGATGGGTCGGGCTTAGACTCAAGTAGGCATAGGAGATATCCAAGATCTGAGGTCCTTCATCCGATAATTCTGGATTTGGAAGGAGATGGGACTAGTGTAGGGATGCCGGTGGGAGTGGTTTGGATTGGGATTACGGTTCTGCATGGCACAGTTTGGGTCCAGGTAATGTTTAAATGTCCATGGATGATGGGATGGTAGGTAGGGGCATCTAAGAAGGATTAGGTGGATTTGAAATCATCTACATGTTCCTGCCATCATTCACTGGATATGGTGCATCCTAAGATTGGAGACCCGGAGGCTCAGACTCACTCTGCATTCTTTGTGACAGAAATCAGAAAGTCAGACTGAGGCAAGGGCCAATTCAGAAATGCCCATTAGCTTGGATTGGAAATTGAAAATGTGGGATTCAAGGCCTAACATTGAAGATCACCAGAACCCGGAAGGTCGGGAAGTTGAGATGTCTCTAATCTGTGATGCCTGAAAACAACACTGTGGATGCAAGCAGTGAGAAGAGTAATAACCTCTTGGGTGATCTGAATAGTAAAAAAGACATGGCCGACAAGGCTAGTGCACGCCAGTGCAAGGCTAAATGAAGAAGAGCTTTACATTCTCTTTCTGGCGTGGAATAACAACACAAACCACCAGGAAACAAACAAATAAATAAACAAAAATCAAACTGGACACACTGGACTGTAAACATGCATACAGGAAGTATATGTTCTGGGTGAGTTTTGAGAGAATGGTAATGGGGATGCTCTTCTAGTTGGATTTGGTTTTGGGGGTTATGCAGGGGAACCCACTCCACATGGACCCCTAAAAAAAGTGGTTGCACGGGGGGGGGGGGGGTGGGGGTGCCACCTCTGTGTCTGGAGCATAAGACACACATGCGAGGCATATATGACAGACATTTTATGTAGGATGTTACCTGTCAGACATTTCTGCAAAATATATATTCACTAGACGTAATCACTGCACTGTGCACTCTTGGTGGGGTAATGTGGGAGGGCATTGGGTTGTGGGTCGGGTGGGTGGGGGTGGGGTGTGATTGGTCAAGGGGTGGGGGTTAGGGTGCTGAATGAATGTAAAGGGATTGAGTGGTGTAAAGTCGTGAACGGACCTCAGATAAGTAAGTTTCAATGGTTGCTACTACATGAACTCAGGGCCACATCTAAGCACTCCTAATGGTTCATCATCGCCATAGTGACACAGTCCCTCATTGTCTGAGATCAAAAGAAAAAAACAAATCCAAAGATTATGGGGATGCTTTAAGAGTGTGCTGTAAAAAAAAAAAGCTATTTGTTTGTGTTGATTTTTTTAATATTTAATATGACCGTCATGATTTTAGAAGTGTTAAATGTAATTGTTTATTTGTTTTTTTTTTTTTTTGTTTGTTTGTGATGAGTGTGTTGGAGCTGTATCACTATTGGCAACATGACACATTAGGGTTGTTTGGACTCAGAATTGCCCAAAACTGCTCTGTGGTGCACACTGTGGTGGGAGATGGAGGCGGGCACTGTTCGGTCATGTCGGCTGATGTCTGAGGACACCAGAGAACGGAATATTCAAGAAAAAGGCGGGAGGGAGTTTATTATTATTACTATTATTATTATTATTATTATTATTATTATTACCTCCACCAGGCTGAGGTTATGTAATCACTGCCGTTTGTTTGTTGATTGGTTGATTAGCACGATACCTCAAAAAGTATTGGATGGATTTTGATGAAAGGGTAGGTCAAAAAAGGACTTAAAAGTGATTCGTTTTTGGTGGTGATCCGCATTACCATCTGGATCCAGGATTTTTAATAGGATTCTTTACCATTGCGAGGTAGGGCCAATTTGTTCCCCATAGAACTGTCGCCCTCTTGTTGTGAGCATTCGCTCACTAAACCACCTTCCTGGGTAGGTCAAAAATGGGCTAACCTACAAGTAATTAGATTTTGGTGGTGATCTGAGCTGCCCTGGCAGAGGTCTGCGCTCTTTGAGTGCTTTTCTAGTCATTATTATTATTATTATTATTATTATTATTATTATTATTATTATTATTGGTTTTATAGCTGAGCTGGCACTATTCTGAAACCACAAACATCAAATGGTGACGTCCCTAGTAATGAGCTTCGATAAATGCACCTGTTAAACACTCAGAGAGGCAATGGTCAGTGACTTAGGCATGTTTGGCATGGATGGATGTGTTGGGCAGGTTGGATTCCTCTAGCAGTAGGAAAAACATGTGGGTGGAGAAGTGAATAACCAGCGGCCTCCTGCACCCTCATCCATGGCTAATGTGCCTTTGAGCAAGCCATCTAACCCCACATTACTTGTAATATGCTTGTACCACTAACTCACCTCTGAATGATTGATGTCTAGACAGTGTAAGGCTTCGCCTTCCTTATCCGGCCTGAAAAAGCTCCAACTCCTCTGAGGAGGAAGGGGTATACACAGAATTCGAACTGAGCAAGCAGAAACTGCATGTAAACGGTTTAGTTACTTTGGTGATCTTGCACATTTTTGAGGCAGCTGGAAATCGTCTTTTCCCTGTGACTCTTTGCCTCTGGAATAGTGATGGAAAAGACTTGAAAGACAAGAGGAGTCACTGGGCATGATGAGATGGACACACACTTCCTACTTATCTTTTCTGTTCGCAAGTATTCCATAATTTCTCTATACTTATGATTTATTATTATAGGTTTAACCTAGAATTTAGCTCCAGGGAGACTGCTTAACACCCTCTCCATACTCATAAGAGAAACATTAGAGACAGGAGAGATGTTTGAGTGGTGTTTTTCGTCACAGACTAGGGTTGCTGATAGAATTTAAAGCCAATGAATTTTAACGTTTGAACCAATCAAATGACACAACTCTTCTCTCTCAACTCCTAAAACAATGTCAAACAATGAAAAACAGAAATTGGGGGAAAAATAATAATGCCAAATAAATGTATTCCTGCTCAACAAAAACAAACAAGACCAGGCAATCTCTCAGACAACAGAAACAAGACCCCCTCAGAGAGGTGATGATGATGATGATGATGATGATGATTTTGTCCAAGATGGGAGCGGAACGGCACGGAGGCACCGGACGGCAGTTGAAGGGTGGGGTGGAGAGGGGAGGAGAGGAGAGAGGAGTGGTGAGGAAGAGGAGAGGGAGAGAGATGGCAGTTGAAGGGTGGGGTGGAGGAGAGGAGAGGGGGAGTGATGGAAGTTAAAGGGTGGGGTGGAGGAGGGGAGAGTGGAGGAGAGGAGAGAGTTGGGGTGAGGAAAGAGGAAAGGGGGGAGAGGAGAGGGGGAGAGATGGCAGTTGAAGGGTGGGGTGGAGGAGAGGAGAGGGGGAGAGATGGCAGTTGAAGGGTGGGGGGGGAGGAATGGAGAGAGGAGTGGTGAGGAAAAGGAGAGGGGGAGAGATGGCAGTTGAAGGGTGGGGTGAAGGAGGGGAGGGGTGAGGAAGAGGAGAGGAGGAGAGATGGAAGTTGAAGGGTGGGGTGGAAGAGGGGAGAGGGATGCAGAGGGGAGCAGAGGACAGGAGGGGTGAGGAAAGGGTGAAGAGGGAAGGAGAGGGGAGAACAGGAGAGGGGGAGAGATGGCAGTTGAAGGGTGGGGTTTCTGTTCCTGTGCACCGCACTGCACCCACAAGAAATCAAATTAACACATCAAAAGTGGTGAGGGAAGGACTCGGAAGACGGAGGGAAGGAGAGACGGAGGGATGGAGGGAAGGAGAGACGGAGGGAAGGAGAGACGGAGGGATGGAGGGATGGGGAGATGAGAGGTGAGGGAGAGATAGAGAATCCATCAGGGAGAGAAGAAGCAGACAGTGACATAAGAGGAAGGTAGGACAAATCGGGTAGCGAAAAGGAGGAGAGATAAAGACAGAGAGAAAACTTAGAGAAAGTTCCAGCAGGGGTAACAGGAAGAGAGGTTAGAGGTGTGTGTGTGTGTGTGTGTGTGTGTGTGTGTGTGTGTGTGTGTGTGTGTGTGTGTGTGTGTGTGTGTGTGGGTGAGAGAGTGAACCCTAGCCCTCCAGAACCCTACCATCTCTCTGCAGAGTGGCCTGTAATACTGCCACTGGGAACAGGAGTGATGGAGGTTTCACTACAACCCATCTAAGTGTAGCCCAGGCCTCAACACTCTAGCTGTGTGTGTGTGTGTGTGTGTGTGTGTGTGTGTGTGTGTGTGAGAGAGAGAGAGAGAGAAAGAGAGAGAAGAGCTAGATGCTGTCAATTCCAAAAAAAGCATGGATTTGGGGTACGAAAAAAAAAATCCTACCGGGCTGAGTCCGGGCCTCAGATCTGTAGCTGTGTGTGTGTGTGTGTGTGTGTGTGTGTGTGGGTGTGAGTGCGACAGAGAGAGAGAAAGGGAGAAATAGAGAGAGCCCTAGGCCTAAGCGGGCCTCTGATCGATAAGAGAGTGTGTGTGTGTGTGTGTGAAAGATAGAGAAAAAGAAAGAGAAGAGCCCAAACCCCTCTGTCCTAAGCTAGGTTGTCTGATCTGTAACTGTGTGTGTGTGTGAGAGAGAGAGAGAGAGAGAGAGAAAGAGAGAGAGAGGGAGAGAAAGAGAAGAGCCCAAACCCCTTTGGTCTAAGCTAGGGTCTCTGATCTATAAGTGTGTGTGTGTGTGTGTGTGTGTGTATGTGAAAGAGAGAGAACAAGAAAGAAGAGCCCAAACCCGTCTGGTCTCAGCTAGGGTGTCTGATCTATAACTGTGTTTACCTCAAAGTAACCCTCTTTAGGCGGAAAGAGCTCACCCAGCAGAGGAGTTCATCCTGAAGGGATTTTGCTGTTTTCCACTTTTCAATCTTTTTTCTATCTCTCTTCAGATGGGTGTAAAAAGACACAATTGTAGTTTCCTTTATAGTATATGCTGAGCTTGCTACTGACACTACACTGGATTTGGTGATTACAGAAGTAAAGACGAAGAAGGATGTAAAAAGACACGATTGTAGTTTCCTTTATGGTATATGCTGAGCTTGCTACTGACACTACACTGGATTTGGTGATTACAGAGGTAAAGACGAAGAAGGGGAAGAGACAACAGGTGGGAAACTGCAGTTCTTCAACGAAAATAATAAAAAAAAAAGTTCAGGAGTTGCTGAGAGGGGTTGATGTAGTCTGCAGCATGGCCTGAAGTTGATGATATTCCAACTCAGCAGCTGTTGCAATTACACCTCTCCTTCCTGTGTCCCTGAAGCTACATGTCCACCCGAATACCCCTGCTTCTCTTCTAAGTAGTAGGCAAAAATTAGGAAGCCACAACATAGTACATCTAAAAAAACATGGCGGATTTCAGTAAAAGGCAAAAGGTGCTCGGATGGCTTGTGCTTTTGCAGTGTGCAAGCAAACCACACTACGCTAAACCATAGGCCACCACAGGGTTCGAAAATGCCCGTGAAAATGGCACATCAAAAAAAAAAAAAAAAGTCAAAGCTTGCCAAAGGACAGGCAAGATGGTGGTATTGTACAGTACCACATCTGAATTTTACCTGCTACTAGCTGGCTTGCTGTGCAGAAGCTACTGCTGTAACTGTCGAGTGGGAGGCAGTGGGCAGAAGGCATTGCTTACTGAGGTTTCAGACGCATCATACGTGTACGTGTTGGATAAAGCTATTTATGACTATTTATGTCAGCAACTGTGACCAAATCCGAAACGGTTCACTCATTCACTTTAAAAGTAACCAATGACTGGGGCACCATATATATACGTATACGATATATACGCATCATACGTGTTGGATAAAGCTATTTATGACTTACACGTAGTCACAGCAACTGCGACCAAATGCGAAAAGGTTCACTCATTCACTTTAAAAGTAACCAATGACTCGGGCACAATATATATATACGTATACGGTATATACGCATCATACGTGTTGGATAAAGCTATTTATGACTTAGTCACAGCAACTGTGACCAAATCCGAAAAGGTTCACTCATTCACTTTAAAAGTAACCAATGACTGGGGCACCATATATATATATATATACATATATGTATACACTTTGTAATGAATTGGATGAATGAGGAAACAGGATATGGTCAGTACTTGTTTATCTTCCCTCATTTTCACAAGCCCAGCATGTGAGCGCCACACTGCAGTGACGTAGGCAAGTGGAAAGCGGATTTGTGGATTTCGCACTCTCTGGCCCTGTGCTCATGTAGTAGCATCTGCTGTCTCCTCCACACGAGCCCCTTTGCTCCGAGCAGCTCCCACACTGTGTGCAACACATTACAGCGTGCTCAAGCGATGTCTCCAACAGGTAAAATAGTTGGTAATACTTTATTTTACAGTCATCTTCACAGTGTATCCACATACAATATTGTGTAATTACACTCAACATACCTAACGAATCCTAACCCTTACCCTATAGTACGACGTAAATACACAAGTTACCTGTTGTTACACACTTTGTTATACACTACACTTTCTGATGTGGATACAGTGTAACAGGGACTATAAAATGAAGTGTAACCAAATAATTGATGTCTGCTTTGGCTGGACCTGTTTGAGTGGTGTGTGCTGTGTTGGAGTAGGGGGATTCGAAGACAACTGGGCTCTTGTTTCAAGTACTTGGTTTAGTGACAAACCTGTAGACGCGAACTCAATGTAAGGGGTACTTTTCCTAATAGAAGGGTCCTATAATTTTGTTTCACTGGAAGAATAAAACAACACGGCTCTTTTATTATGAGCTGAACCGCAACCTTTGGATTACATTAGCCAGGGTTGCCACCACACCACGCCACACCTCCTTAAAACAAAGAGGGGT
>CM050198.1:8179761-8182261 GCA_027475355.1 Coilia nasus
GGCACCCTTTAATGGCCTATATAGACCTGCTCTGGTTTAGAGACTACAGTCTAGGCAAAGGCATCCTTTAATGGCCTATGTAGACCTGCTCTGGTTTAGGGCTTACAGTCCAGGCAAAGACACAATCCAATAGCCTGTGTAGACCTGCTCTGGTTTTAATACCTCACTCTAGGCAAAGGCACCCTTTAATGGCCTGTGTAGACCTGCTCTGGTTTAGAGACCTCACTCTAGGCAAAGGCACCCTTCAATGGCCTGTGTAGACCTGCTCTGGTTTAGGGCTTACAGTCCAGGCAAAGGCACCATCCAATAGCCTGTGAAGACCTGCTCTGGTTTAGAGACTACAGTCTAGGCAAAGGCACCCTTCAATGGCCTGTGTAGACCTGCTCTGGTTTAGAGACTACAGTCTAGGCAAATGCACCCTTCAATGGCCTGTGTAGACCTGCTCTGGTTTAGAGACCTCACTCTAGGCAAAGACACAATCCAATAGCCTGTGTAGACCTGCTCTGGTTTAGAGACTACAGTCTAGGCAAAGGCACCCTTCAATGGCCTGTGTAGACCGGCTCTGGTTTAGGGCTTACAGTCTAGGCAAAGGCACCCTTCTATAGCCTGTGAAGGCCTGCTCTGGTTTAGAGACCTCACTCTAGGCAAAGGCACCATCCAATAGCCTGTGTAGATGTGCACTGGTTTAGGGCTTACAGTCTAGGCAAATGCACCTTTCAATGGCCTGTGTAGACCTGCTCTGGTTTAGAGACCTCACTCTAGGCAAAGACACAATCCAATAGCCTGTGTAGACCTGCTCTGGTTTAGAGACTACAGTCTAGGCAAAGGCACCCTTCAATGGCCTGTGTAGACCTGCTCTGGTTTAGAGACCTCACTCTAGGCAAAGGCACCCTTCAATGGCCTGTGTAGACCTGCTCTGGTTTAGAGACCTCACTCTAGGCAAAGGCACTCTTCAGTGGCCTGTGTAGATCTGCTCTGGTTTAAAGACTACAGTCTAGGCAAAGGCACCCTTCAATGGCCTGTGTAGACCTGCTCTGCCCTAAAGGTAAAGTGCAGTAACTGTGTGAACATTAATTCTGAGAAAACTCCCTTCAAAGTTGTCACACTGCCCACTCCAACATGTTGTACGTATAATAATGGTGATGCTTTTATGCACTTTCTTAACAGGGAGTAGCAAGAGATTTAGTCACAAGGCAAAATATGTGTGCTAAAGTCAACTTACAGTCTAAACTCAGTTTGACAAAATATGCAGTTACTGCCTTTTGGCTTTGTAGGGCAGCGCTCTAGGGCCTGCTGTCTAGGCAAAAGCACCCTCCGATGGCCAAATTGTCCTTTCTCTGCACTACTGTCCTAGCCTGGTAAACCAGCCCCTTGTGGGTCTGGCTGTGCTTCCATTGACATGGTTGTCTCAGGTAGAATCTTGCCTGACCAATCAGCAAACAGAGGGAGTGTTCATGAGCAATGACATCAATGCTGTGTGCTATATTTCAATTGTAGTGCAACAGCTATAGCCAGGCTAACACAGGCTATGAACAGGCTAACACAGGCTATGAACAGGCTAACACAGGCTATGAACAGGCTAACACAGGCTATGAACAGGCTACACAGTGAGGTGAATTCAGGAAACACAGTGGGGTGGAGCCTCTGTGTGACAGCAAATGTTTTAGCAACACATTCACAACATGTTTGAACAATACCACATAGTGCCTACTGCACATATTATACATGAAGACGATCTAGTGTGAATTTTGATGTTAGAAATTGTATTTCATGCTTTCACTTTATTGTATAGAGAGTAAACTCTATGTATAGGTGGATAAACTCTGTTGAGGGGTGGATAAACTCTATTTCTGAAATTTGAGAGGTGAATAAACTGGATAAATTTAGTTTACTTGCATTTACTCTCCACCACAGCTCTAAAAAAACATTGTGTCCTCAAAAGGGAATTATGTGCGTCCTGCTTAGAGAAAGCATTTCATGACATTGAAAACTGAGTCAAAGGATAAAAAGTAGTTATATTTCAAATTATTGTTGCAGATTTTGGCTTGAGTGTCGGGTTCCATAAATTGTACTACATTTGCAAATTAGTAAATTACAAATCAGGTTATAAAAACACTATTGTGCTGCCCTTCTTATAGCAGTTTGTGTGTATGGAGGAATATGACCGCCGTAAAATGCCGAAAATGCTACAGCAAACACCTTAGTTGTGTCTGACATATTGGGGCTAAGTCTGTTACATGCAGTCCTCCCCTGAAAGAGAGGAGAGGAGAGGAGAGAAGAGGAGAGGAGAGAGGACAAGAGAAGAGAGAGGAGAGGAGAGCAGAGGAGAGGAGAAGAGCATAGAGAGGAGAGCAGAGGAGAGAGGAGAGGAGAGGACAAGAGAAGAGCGAGGAGAGAAGAGAGGAGAGGAGAAGAGCGAGGAGAGAAGAGAGGAGAGGAGAGGAGAGGAGAAGAGTGAGGAGAGCAGAGGAGAGGAGAGGAGAGGAAAGGAAAGAGAGCA
>CM050198.1:8187261-8192261 GCA_027475355.1 Coilia nasus
GAGAGAATGTAAAAAGAAAGGAGAGTGAAAGGATATAAGAGGCAGATAGGGAGAAACAGAGGGAGCAATGGGAGGGGCTGAAAGAAAGAAAGACAGGAAGAAGAAGGGATGAGGAGAAGGAGGGACTGTGAGGCAGAAAAAGAAGGCATGACAGAGGAGGAGATTTGGGGAAAGAATATAGATATAAAGAATGTAAATATAAAGAATATAAATATAAAGAATGTAAATATAAAGAATATAAATATAAAGAATGTAAATATAAAGAATGTAAATATAAAGAATATAAATATAAAGAATGTAAATATAAAGAATATAAATATAAAGAATATACATATACAGAATATAAATATACAGAATATAAATATACAGAATATAAATATAAAGAATATACATATAAAGAATATAAATATAAAGAATATAAAACTGAACATAAAGAACTAGACACAAACAGTGTCAAATGGGCAGTTTGATAACATGTTTCCTGCACAATGAAACTCTGCCTTTACTGTCCACTGTAATGATACTTTAACGTTATGCCACATGTAATAACACACATTAAGACATAACACGAGACATGAGGCATAAGTAAAAAGCAATATGTACAGTACTACTCGGGAAATTATAATATCCTGAAAAAGTGCATGCATTTCTGTAACTCAGCTTTAAAGCTGAAATGTTTAAAGGCTCAGGACCCTTTTGCAAGTGTTTTGCATTACTTAACTGAGTAGTGTATGACACTTTGAGCCTACAATACTGAAGCTTTTTGCAGTATTGTAATTTTTCTTGGGTTTTCTTGGGTTTTTGGGTTTGAGGTTTTAATAAGCTGTAAATTATAATCAGTCAAAATTACAACAAAAAATGCTTGAAATACCTCACTTTGCATGTAATGAATCTATAAAAATGTATTGGTTTCACCTTTTATGTTGGATTGCCTGAATAAAACAACTTTTACACGATATTCTAATTTTCCGAGTGGTACTGTACAACTGATAGTGCCTATGCAATGTGCAAGCTAGTCTGCAGTGCAATAATCGAGAATGAGCCCCAGTAAAGCAATATGTGTAACATTTTATTTGAAGGTGTCCGCATAAGGAGGACACGAGCACTTTATAAACATGACATGACACATGTCATGCACACTAACAGACACTTTATTCATGTTTATGACTGTTGTCATTAAGTGTCATTCGATTTTTGCAGTGTCTGCATCCAATAAAGAAATCAAGTTGACATTACGAAGGGCTCATGTCACTCTTACGTCTGACACCTTCACATAAAGTCTACATGTAACTGCGATAACAACATCACTATTAGTACACTACAATTCAAATGTAGCACACAAGGTCAACGTCACAGCTAACGAACACACCCTCCGTTCGCTGATTGGATCGTACTTTCTGCGACTTGCCAAATGCTCCTCAAGAGACTCCGGTCCAGACCCTCTGCACGAAATGAAATGAAGTACGAGGGGCGGGGTTTACCAGGCTAGGTCTGGAGTTGCTGCCATTGAAATTCATGTATGCGGAGCGAGCAAATCCTAGCCAATCAGCAAATAGAGGGAGTTTTCATGAGCGATGATGTTGGCTTTGTGTGCTACATTTGAATTGTAGTGCGTAGGCAGGCTAATTGCACACGGGATGACCAGACGTTAGCAGAGCCATTTGTTTTAAACTTCAGCAGAGTCCACACTTCCAAGAAGAAATTGTTTCTCAAAGCAGCAATGCCAGATCCTCTGTACAAAATGAAATGAAGTACGAGAGGCTGGTTTACCAGGCTATTGTAAACTCACCTTGTTGACCCAGAACAAGAGCGCGTTCTCCCAGTGGGTGGATTGTAAACCCACCTTGTTGACCCAGAACAAGAGCGCGTTCTCCCACTGGGTGGATTGTAAACCCACCTTGTTGACCCAGAACAAGAGCGCATTCTCCCACGTGGCTCCACCCCCAAACTGCTCCACCTCCTTCGCCATCTTCACACCCCCCACGGCCTCCATGGCAGCCAGCGTCATCATCGCGTCAATCACCGCCAGGTGGGCACCCTGCAACCAATCACAACCAATGAGGAAGCAAGTTAACCAATCACAAAACGAAGGGAGAGGGAAGTCAACCAATCACAATGAATGAGGCGGCAAGTCAACCAATCATGACCAAACAGGAGGCAAGACAACCTATCATAACCAGTTGGGAAGGATGTTTTAACCAATCACAACCAATAAGGAAGGAAGTTAACCAATCAATCACAACTAATAGGAAGGCAAGTTAATACACACCATAGATTAAAACAAATTCAGTGTTTCCCATACACATCTTTACAAAACCAACCTCTAACACACATCCGATAACACCTATATCCCCAACACACACCCTATAAAACAAATATATGAAGATAGGAGAAGGCCTGCACACCTTGAAGGTGTATACCGCAGGTGCTGCTTTGACACTCACAATAACTTTGATTCACCAAACGAAAAGATTCGATGTGACCGACCGAAACATCAGTTTCTCTGTTAACCATCCGTTAAACTGGTTTGCTCGTAAAGCAAGCAGTGTTGTGCTTTTCATTTGGTGAATAAAACACACCCACACACACCCACAACCCACAACAGGCTCTCCATAACCCTCGACCCCACCGCAGGTCCCACACTGGCCCGTCCCTCCGGCTCACCACTTTGATGGGCTGGCATGCCAGCTCCCCCTCCCGGACGGCCGCCTCCAGCCCCTTCTTGGCCAGCGCCTGCAGCAGGCCGCCGTGGTCCTTGGGCCCGCTCCCCGCCGCCCCCTGCTGGACGCTGGCGTAGGCGCGGCTGTACAGCTCGCAGGAGAGGAGGAGGCGCGCCACCCCCGGCTTCAGCTGCTCCTGTGCGGCCTGCTGTTGCTGTTGCTGCTGCTGCTGCTTGTGCTTGGCCCCGTCCTGGGACAGCGGCTCCCGCAGGTCCGCCGGCACGCCCTCTACGGAGACACGGCAGGGACAAACAGGACCGTCACGAGGGAGATAACACGATGCAGAGTGAGTGAGCGACAGGGATGGAGAAAATGGTGTCTGTGGCACACATAAACGCTCTCTCTCACTCTCTCTATTAGACACACACACTCATACACACACACACACACACACCTACACACACACACACACACACACACACATACACATGGACACTCTTACACACATACACACACACACAAACACATGGACACTCTTACACACATACACACACACACACACACATGAACACTCACACACACATACACACAGACACACACATGGACACTCTCTCATACACACACACACTCATACAGACACACACACACACACACACACACAGAGAAAGAGAATGAGAAAAATAAAAAGAGGGAAGGAGTGTGTGTGTGTGTGTAAGAGAGAGAGAGAGAGAAAGAGATAGAGGGAGAGAGAGAGAGATAGAGGGAGAGAGAGAGGGGAGAGAGAGAGAGAGAGAGGGGAGAGAGAGAGATTAAAATGTATATCTGTGCTTTGCTGTGGGTGGGCTAAATCAATGCATGAAAATGTGGACTGAATGCTTCGAGAACGTTTGAACGTTTCAAGACCGACTGTGGCGCTAGCAGCCGGGTTTGGCTAACGTCCGCCGTTACTGGCTTCAGCATGCTCCCAGAGTCACATGCGGGCCAGCAGGCCAGAGCTGACGGCCACATCAGCATCAGCTTTAAACGTGCATGGCTATGGACTGACTCATGGCAATATCATTGACTGCCGCCTGAGAGCAGCTATCTGGAGCCTTCTACGGTGAGAGAGGAGGATCAAACAGATTAACCGATTACACAACAGTGCGTGTCCAAGGATTTTTATTTTTATCATGTGTTTTATTAAGGCACATTTGACAAAAATGAAATCACTACGTTCAGCCCAGCAGCTCCATTCATTCATATGACAAATGGAACAAGCTGAAACACACACACACACACACACACATTTAACGCTTGCCTCAAGTGCATTCAGCTGTATGAGTAATCAGAAACCCCAAGGATTGAGTGTGTGCTGGTATCCATCTCTCTTTCAGTATGTGTGTGTCTGTGTGTTTGTGTGTGTGTGTGTGTGTGTGTGTGTGTGTGTGTGTGTGTGTGTGTGTGTGTGTGTGTGTGTGTGTGTGTTTGGAGCTTGGCCAGGTCAATTACTTATAACTTCAAAATGAAATTGAGCTCCCTGAAACTGAGTGAGAAGGGAGGTGTGTGTGTGTGAGTGTGAGTGTGTGCGTGTGAGAGTGAGTGTGTGTGTGTGTGTGTGTGTGTGCGTGTGAGTGTGAGTGTGTGCGAGCTTGCACGCTTGTGTGATGTATGTGTCTGTGCTGCTGAGACGCCAAACACTCCTGACCTGCTAACACAGTCAGAGAAAGAGAGAGAGAGACAGAAAGAGAGAGAGAGACAGTGTGTCACATGACTGACATTAACAGCCATCCCCTCCCCTCCCCACCGCCACCCCCAGTCCCCCACTGTGGTTTCCCACGGCGACCCACAATCCATCCAGTGCTGCACAAGACTGCAGGGATAATCCAACAAATTAATGATCCATCTTCACACACACACAGACACACACACTCACACACACACACACACACACACACACACACCAAGAGCAAGAGATGCACACCTTCGTTCTTAGCTCTGATGTCCTGGAGCCTGATAGATGACCTAGAGAGAGCCGTGACCTCAGGAGTCCCAATGAAACAGCAATTCAACGGTATGCCGACATAATTTACACTCTCTCTCTCCCTCTCTCTTGGTCTGTCTCTTTCTCTCTCTCTCTCTCTTTCTCTCTCTCTCTCTCTCTCTCTCTGTCACTGCTCTCTCCTACAGGGTTTTACAGCATACAAATGTAAAAAACACACCCACACACACACATATCTTTTCTCCCTATTTTTCTCCCAAAGAACTTAATGCTAATGCTTCTAATTACATTTCGATTATTGCTCTCGCTCTCTCTCTCTCTCTCTCTCTCTCCCACACACACACACACACACACACACACAC
>CM050198.1:8199761-8237261 GCA_027475355.1 Coilia nasus
AAATAAACAAAACGTGCATTTAAAGGGGACTTGAAAGCCACACAATTCCTTGCCATCAGAAGCGACTTGCTCACACAATTGCTCACTTTTAAAGTTGTATTTGTTATTTTTGTTACTGGTTGTTTTTATGCGTGTTTTTCGAGTCTTTTTTGTGTTGTTTATGACCACGTTTGCCATTTATGTGATTTTATAAAATACTGTTTTTCTAACTCTTTTGTATTTCTTTAAAATCTGGCGCTACCTTCCGGTGGGAAGTAGCACGTTTTTTCCTCCTTTCGTAGATTCTACTAAGTACAAGTTCCCTTTGATCAGCAATCAGTACCGCAGTCTGCCTCATGTCGCCTCTTCACACTTCCGTCACAAGGTGTTGTCAAAGGGTCTCATGGAGCAGTTTAACATGGCGGACCTAATCACTATGAAATGTGTTCATCTGAAATAAGGCTAGGCCATGCTTTTATTCCCAGACAAACACAACCACAGCACTCGTTTATGTCAGGGTGGGCAGTAACAGAATAAAACAAATGTTTAAAAAGTCAAAGAATTCAGAATGAGAGAAAGAGATGTCATAATGTTGTAATAAACAATCCGTTCAATATGTCTGTCTGTCTGTCTGTCTGTCTGTCTGTCTGTCTGTCTGTCTATCTATCTATCTATCTATCTATCTATCTATCTATCTATCTATCTATCTATCTATCTATCTATCTATCTATCTATCTATCTATGTCTGTCTGTCTGTCTGACGGTTTGTGTGTGTGTGTGTGTGTGTGTGTGTGTGTGTGTGTGTGTGTGTGTGTGTGTGTGTGTGTGTGTGTGAAAGAGAGAGAGAGAGAGAGAGAGAGAGAGAGAGAGAGATTTGTAGAGAGAGAGGTGCAAATGTCACAATAACTACATTTTAGGTCTTATGAGTGACTGTACCAACCCTTACCTTGCTCTTAAACCCCACCCTCACCAAAACCTATGGGCCAGCTGATAAACTGACAAATGAGATAGTGGGCAAGTGACAGTACAGGAGAAGACAGTACAGACAAGAGGCATGAGTCAGTGTATCAGTGACACATACCACTAACAACATTAAAGGACACGTACTGCTTGTTCGCTTGTATAACTTTCACCTGTTAAAGATCGAGCCTGTCCACAGAGGGGGAAGTGAAATCTGACACTCCACTATGTTGAGGGAACCAGGTCCCGTGTCAGCCAACACAGAGTGGAGTTGCGTAACAAAAATTGCTACACAGTACAAATAGCAAACTTCCGTCAAGCAATCTTTGGAGCGTGTGTTTCTTGGTGTACTCGGTAAGTGTTTGATTCCTTATCTTTAGTAAGTATATTGGTAAGCAAATATGCGTACAATAGTCTATCTGTGGTCTGTGCAATACGTAACTGCTTACCAGATAAAGACCAATGATGATACAGGAAAGGGGTAAAAAAATCTTCTTAAGCTGACACACCCAAAACAGCTGTGTAGTTAGCCTGCAGTAGGCTTTATTAGGCTGTCAAATAGTATAAATAAAGAACCATTTAGCCAAGGAATTTCACTCAAACTGAATTTTTAGTCATTATCAATGTGAGGTGGGCTCTAACTTTATGTTTTAATACACTTAATGCTTTAAAGAAAACATCATGGCCATTGTCACTGTGTATAATATTGCTTTGGGAATGTTTTAAAACTTGTGTCATATTGCATATCTCCATCCTGCTGTTTCACACAACTGCTTTCTCTGGTTCAGGCTGTCAATCACAAACACTCTATCATTCCCCCGATCTGTCTGTTTTTTTTTTCCTCTCTGTCTTTACATCTCATGATTGTTGTGTTTCTCACTGTTTCACTGTCTCACTCTCTCTTTTTCTGGTCACCTCTCCATTTTATTCTCACTGTCTTTTATTCTATCAGTATTTTAACACATCTCCCTATCGTTCATATCCTTCACCAATCTCTCTATGTCTAGAATTGTATGACATGTTATAATCTTGAAGCCTACTGTATTACTTGTATTCATTTAAAATGTTTTATGTTTGGATTTGCAACAGTATTGCAACAGTATTTCCTTCAAAAACCACCAACCAGCTTACAAATTGTGCAATTCACCAAACTTTTTTTTTTCTTTCCTCATTAGGTTGCACTCAAGCGTTTCCTGTGTCTTTAGGAGCATGTCTGAATCTCTGCAATGGGTTCTGCCCAAAGCACTCCTAAACCATCCAGCAGAGAACATCAAGGGACTGGGTTGGACCACAGAGGGTCCACCAAGACATCCTGTGCACAGGGATCTGCCATCTGCGCACCGCAGTCTACCATTGCGGCTCAAGGATATGGGGTGGACAACACTTCATCGCCCACCATTTTGGCTCAAACACATGGCGTTGTCAACGCACCACAGATTTCTCACAGCCAGTTTCTGGGTGCTGTCACATTTAATATGGTGACACACATGCACAACACAGGTTTGCTCCATTCTGCTTTAATACTGCTAGTAAACACACATACACACACACACACACACGCACGCGCACACACACACAGTTACACTACTGCACAGTCTATTGATGCAGCCTTGATGTGTGATGGGGGGGATTGGCTACGGTGCCCAGAGCGACACACAGACAAAAGGCAATTTAATGTTGTTGTACCAATATATTCGACATTTTGTCCTCACAACATGAAACTTGGCACTGCACTCACTCATTAGCCTGGTAAACCAGCCCCTCGTACTTCATTTCATTTTGTACAGAGGGTCTGGAACAGAGACCGTCAGAAACGATTTGTTTGGGGTGTGGACTCTGCTGAAGTTTTAAAAAAAAGTGCCTCTGCCTTTACCCAATCGCTAACGCCTGGTCGTCATGTATGCAATTAGCCTACCTACACACTGCAATTCAAATGTAGCACACAAGGTCAATGTCACAGCTAACGAACACACCCTCTGTTCGCTGATTGGATCGGCCTTGCGGGGACTTGCTAAATGACCCTCAAGAGATTCCGGTCCAGACCCTCTGTACAAAATGAAATGAAGCACGAGGGGCGGGTTTACCAGGCTACTCACTCATGCCATTAACAATACATTCACCAAATTTGAGCTCAGTTGAATGAATGGCTCAAGAGTTATGTGTGGGACAGAGTGACACACACACAGACAAACCTCTCTTGCATTTATAGATATGTCTCCTCCCTTTCCAGGCCTCTGTTAAAAAAAGAGCCATGGTCTTCCTGGCCTACATACAGTATATGACATGTCTGTGTGCAACCTGCTAAAATGTTGGCAAGAGATTTCCTGCCTGATAAATTGCATGATTGTGTTAGTCTACCAACGGAGAAATGAACTGGCGATTTATTTTAACAGTTAGATTTCTCTGAGTAAGATATCAAGCTAATATTAAAGTTATATACCATCATAGGCATGTGCTTGACATATGGAGATTTTTACACTGAGTTTTTACAGTGAGTTATGATGTATGTTTCAGAAAACACGGGAGAGGACAATTCAGAGAGAGCAACGGCGACAGTCAAAGGAGGTAAACAAACCATTTATTTCTGTAGTCATGCAGAACCAGATATACAGCCACAGCCTATCCCTCTTCATATCAATACCTACAACCCCAGTTCCAAACACGGTTGGATGTTGTGCACATTGTAAATAAAAACATTATTATGTCCTCCTTTTGTAAGTCGCTTTGGATAAAAGCATCTGCTAAGTGTAATGTAATGTAATAATGTAATGTAAAAAACAGAATGCAATGGAAATCTCATAAATTCATATTCATAACAGAACACAAAAGACATGTTCAATGCATGAATTGAAAACATGAATCATTTTTAGAACCATCAATCATAAATCATCATGTGACCATTTTTAACACTACTGTAAATGAAGGAAGGATTGAATTTGTATTGCCTTAAAGTTTTTTCCCCTCCTTAAACAAAACAAAACCATTGTCTGTGTTTTTTTTGTTGGATAGCTGGAGATGCTGGTGTGCAAAAAGTGTCCACAAAGCTAAAGTCTACCCTGAAGAAAAGGTTCGAGAGTATATTTGAGGGCATTGCAAAGCGAGGAAACCCAACCCTACTAAACAGGATTTTCACAGAGCTTTACATTACAGAGGGAGAGAGGGAAGTTGATAGTGATGAGCTTCAGATTGGCCAAACGATGCCTATGGCCGTACAAGAGGCGGACATATCTGCAAGAGGTGGTTATCTTATGCACGAGAATGAACATGAGATGTGGCAACTAGACACGGCGTCCAGGTGTCAACCCCTCCAGCAGGACGCTGCCATCAACTGCAATGACATCTTTAAGCGTCTGCCAGGTCTGCGCGTACACATCAGGACCGTAATGACGAAGGGGGTGGCCGGAATTGGAAAAACCGTCTCTGTTCAGAAGTTCATCTTAGACTGGGCTGAGGAAAAGGCCAATCAGGACTTGGATCTTGTTTTTGTTCTCCCTTTTCGTGAGTTGAATCACTATCAAGGTGATCAGTTTAGTCTTCACGGGCTCCTTAAGATCTTTCACCCTGAGGTTAAACTCATGAAAAACTTACAAAAGTACGATGAAGCCAAAATTGTGTTCATCTTTGACGGTCTGGATGAGAGTCAGTTACCTTTAAGCTTTCAGGGTAACAAGTTTCTTGCAGATGTTGCACAAAGATCATCGCTGGATGAATTGCTTACCAACCTCTTCAAAGGCAACCTCCTTCCTTCTGCCCACATCTGGATAACATCACGGCCAGCTTCAGTTCACAGGATCAGCTCAGATTGTGTCCATAGAGTAACAGAAATACGAGGCTTCAGTAACAGCCAGAAGGAAGAGTACTTTAGGAAGAGAATTCCGGATGAAAGGCAGGCTAATGCAATGATCTCACACATCCGAGCACTTAGAAGCCTTCACACCATGTGCCACATTCCAATTTTCTGTTGGATCATCTCAACTGTCATGGAGAGAACGCTGAGTGGGGCAATCAGAGGAGACATTCCATACACATTAACAGGAATGTACATTCGTTTTCTACTTATCCAAACGAATATCAAGAACCAGAAATTCTATGGGGAAGACAAAAGTTCTTTAAGGGGTCTATGTTCTTCCGATGTCCAAGTCCTTCTCCAAATGGGGAAACTGGCCTTTGAAAACCTTGAAAGGAGCAAGCTGATCTTCTCTGACAGAGACCTCAAGGCATACGGTTTGAAGAATGAGGAGATGTCAGTACACTCAGGACTTTTCACATCGATCATCAGGAGAGAGGACCCCATGTGTAAAGGGGAGTGGTACAGCTTTATACACCTTAGCATCCAGGAGTTCCTCGCTGCTCTCTACGTCTTCCTGTCCTTTGTGTGTGAGAGAACCAATCCCTTTCAGAGAACCTCGCAAAGGACCATCACAGACGAGGAGTTCTGGGGTGTCCTGGCTCATGCCACAGCGGGACATGACGGGAACTACCCCCAAAGTGCAACGAAGCCTGGTCAGAAAACTGAAAACCAACCACTTACTCATGAGGAGTACCTGTCCTACGTACTTGATGATTCTGACTGTGATTCTGAGGATGAGGCGTTGACAAAGGCACAGATGCTTTTGGGGCAACAACCATGTCAGAACACCCCCCAGAACGTGTCCACTCTGCATGACTTGCACAGAGTTGCTGTGGAGAGGTCTTTGGAAAGCAGTAATGGGCATTTGGATCTTTTCGTCCGGTTCCTACTCGGACTCTCCCTGGAAGCCAATTACAGTCTGCTGAGATGCCTGCACTTGCCGCCCGGTGCCAGTCAGGAGAACGTATGGAAAACCACACAGTACATCAAACACAAGCTCAGGGTGGAAGACCAGAGGAAATGCCCCTCTCCAGAGAGGTGCATTAACCTCCTCCACTGCCTCGCTGAGCTAGGCGACACCACAGTCGTGCAGGAGATACAATCGTACCTCACGTGCAAGAATGCTCCGGAGAAGAAACTGACTGCAGGCCAGTGCTCTGCTTTGGCCTACATGATGTTGACATCTGACAATGTTCTGGATGAGTTCGACTTGAGCAGTTACAGGACTTCTGCAGGAGGTCGCCGAAGGCTGGTCCCTCTGGTTAGATGCTCCAGAAAAGCACGGTTAGTATGAAGCAAATAATACCACACCACAAATTTCACTCTGTTTCTTTGTTACACACACACACACACATATGTGTGTATATATACTATATTTATATATAGTGTAGTGTGTATATGTATATATTTTTTTACATGTACTACCTTCTGTACATTCATATCTAGCATGAACATTTGTGCTGTATAGCTTGTATAACTGTTTGAATAGGCTAAGAACCAACAGACATTAACACCAAGTTTCTTGGCGACACATTCCTCGCTTGCAGACTCGCTAATTGCCAGCTCACACGCAAATGCTTCGAGACGGTGTCCCTGGTCCTTCAGTCCGCTGGCTCCCCCCTCAGAGAACTGGACCTGAGCCACAACTTCCTGGTCCCACAGACACTGGACACCCTGTGTGTCGGTCTCGCCAGTCCACACTGCAGTCTGGACTCTCTGAACCTCAGCTACATCAACCTGGAGCAGACAGGGATGGTGCTGCTGAGGGCGGTGCTACTGGGACTCCATCAGCAGCCCAGTTGCCTGAGGTGAGGCCCGAGGAATGCACTCTTATGTAAGGGATAATGGACGACACAGTGTTTGTATATCAGAAAGTTAATGCACGTTCATGGTGGTAATGCAGCCACGATGCGAAACGGAGATATCTCAGGGGGATGTAGTATGTTGCAACTCTGTTTTTCCATCTGCTCATCATTTGCTAAAGCTGTCACATCATTTATTTACGGTTGACTTCTAACTTGGCACGGTTCGAATGCAGGGACTACTTCATAGGTGTGCGCAAACTGAAAATTAATTGCCATTCTAAAAATGCATCACAATGGAAAATGAACAAAGCTGTGTTATAACATTACTTTAATGCACACCTAAATAGTTCATAGTATAAACTCCACATTGTTTTTCTAATTTGTCCATTTATACATATATTTTTTGCTACATTTCCAAAATATGTTTATGATATATTACAAATATCCTTTGAAGACCTGCCCCACAGCAGCTTTTGCAGACCGACGTTTCAGTGTTGTGAACTTTAACTTCACCTGAGCAGAGTAGATTAAATATGAGTAGATGGACATGTTTGTGTTTTTCTCCCATATTCAAATCATGTTGGACCTTTTAGAAGAGATGCCTTTTGACATGCCTTTTGAGAGCTGACTGCAGAAGCGAGCAACTTTCCATAGACTCTCATGTTAAAAAGTCAATGTTCACAGCAAAAATAAATGTAAACAGCTTGTTTCAAAACGTTTGAGGGGTGTGATTTTCTTTAGAACCCATTCGTTTAATTCCCAGATAATTTCCATTGACATTAATAGAATTAATTGGCAAAGCCTTCAATGTAGGCCTCACCCGGTCTGTGAGAAAGTCTATGCGAGGTGTTTGTCTAGTTGTCTTATTTACAGTGTATGCCTTTTCCCCCAACAGACTCAGTGGATGCTATCTGAGAGATGACTGCAGTGACATTCTGCTTGCAGCTTTTCAGTCAGACAAATCCAGGCTCAGCCTGCTGGACCTGTCCTTTAACCGGATGACAGATGCAGGAGTGGCACGTATGCTGACCGGACTTAAAGGCCCACACTGTAAACTTCACACACTGAGGTGAAATACTTAATGCTATATCCATCCATGCATCCACCCATCCATCCATTTATCTAATCGACTGATCTGTCTGTCTGTCTGTCTGTCTGTCTGTCTGTCTGTCTGTCTGTCTGTCTGTCTGTCTGTCTGTCTGTCTGTCTGTCTGTCTGTCTGTCTGTCTGTCTGTCTGTTTGCACGTTGTCATCTTCACTGTAGGTTGGGAGGGTGTGAGATCACTGAAGCATCCTGTAAGATGCTGGGATCTGTTCTGCAGACCTCCTGCCTGAGAGAACTGGACCTGAGTGGCAGTGGTGTGGGAGATGAAGGGGTTAGATACATCTTTACCAGGACAGCGACTCACTTGGAAAAACTGAGGTGGTGTTCTTACTGTACATGGCATTCCTGACTGTTCTGACCACTGCTCTGCCCTAAAAGGCAAAGTGCAGTGAATACTAGGGTTGCCACCTATGTCTGACAAAAAACTGGACATTTTGGCAACAAAATCAACCTTTTTGCTTATAAGCAGCAACCCGGGTGTCAGTGTCCTATGGAAATATTTATTTTCCCCGAGATAGACCATTAAAAACGCGACAATCAGGTAAAACGGGGACAGGTGGCAATACTAGTAACTACAACACTGGAACTGACAAAAATGTTCCAGTGTTTCTTTAAAGCTGTCATAATGCCCAGTCAAACTTGTTGATGGTATAATAGTGGTGATGTTTTATGTACTTTCTTACATTTCTTACTTTCTTAGGAAGAAACAAGCAATTCAGTCACAAGACAAAAGCAGTGTTATAAGGTCAATTTCCAGTCTAAAGTCAATTTTGACAAAATATGTAGTTACTGCCTTTTGGCTTTGTAGGGCCGTGTTGTCCAAGCAGACCTGCGCTCCTGAGCTGCACAGTGTTTTGTTTTTACATTACATTACATTTAGCAGACACCTTTATCCAAGGAGACTTACAAAAGGAGGATACAACAAACTAACAGAGATGTAGAGGAACACAGAGTAAACAAAGGCATGGCAAAGTTAGTGCAGCCTAGGGTGCACTCAAGGAGGGAACATGCAAGGGGATAAGCTCCCGGGAAGGGACACTTCAGGGACACTTTGCTGCGGCGTTTATCTGTTTGTTTGTTTGTTAGCAAAATAACTTAATAAGTCATGAACGTATTGTTTGGAAAGTTTGACAGTATGTCGGTATTGTCACTGCCTCGAGGTGATTCTTTTTTTTGGTGAAAATTGGTTCATTGGTTACCTCACAAAAAAAAAAAGAAAATTAACATGGAAAATCCCATTCACAAAATTTAAAACTAGAAAAGAACTCAGAGAGTGCAGACCTCTGCCACGGCAGCTCAGATCACCACCAAAATCTTACCAATTTTAAGTTAGCCCATTTTTTAGCAAAATCCATCCAGTAATTTTTGAATTATCTTGTTAACTAACTAACAAACAAACAAACGTCGACTATTACGTAACCTCCCCCTGGTCCCGGAGGGAGTGCTTCTCTAGTTTCACAGTGTTTCAGTGTCCTCCATGTCCATACCCTGATGTATTCTCCACTCCTTTGTGGTCAGACTGAGGGCGTGTGATATATCAGATGGTGCTTGTGACATCCTGGGAGAGGTTGTGAGCTCCTCGGCGCTGAAGGAGTTAGATCTGCAGGACAATGACCTCGGAGACACAGCAGTGAAGCTGTTGTGTACCGCTTTGATAAAGCCTACCTGCATCCTACAGTCTTTACGGTAGGATAAACGTGATACAACACCCACAACACAAATATCAAAATGCACTATCATCACAAATGAATGAAATACTGTAAACATGGTGTAATATACTGTAAAAAAAAACCGCATGAATTTTCATTGCCATACTGTATATTGAAATTCAATTAAAATAGGCCTAAAAAGGTATGCATGCATAAGGGATATGTGTATATATGTGAGACTCACTCCAAACTTTTCTCTATTGTTGTCCCTCAACGGTGGAACAACCTACCAGTCACTACAAGAGCAGCAATATCCCTCTCGACCTTCAAAAGGCTCATGAAAACCCTTCTCTTCCAACACTGCTTTCCTTCCCAACAAAACTAATCTCTACTAATCATCTCTTTATATAGGTGCCTTCGATGTTCCCTACACATCTGTTAGCTTATTATGTCCTCTTTTTGTAAGTCGCTTTGGATAAAAGCGTCTGTTAAGTGTAATGTAATGTAATGTAATGAGACCCAGGCACAGAGGTGTCAATCCTGGGTTCAGAAAGTTAAAAACCCTGCCACGTTTGCCCTCTAAGACAGGAGACTTCACTGAGCAGCTGATCTACCTGTCTTGAGTGCTTATTACGATCAGCTGATTCAGAGCTGGTTGGATCAAATTTGTGGCAGGGTTTTTACTTTCTGAAACCAGAGCTAACACCTCTGCTCAGGTAATCACAGATGTGATGTCCGCACTTGCTCAACAGGTTGTCTGGCTGTCTCATCACCGAAGAAGGCTGCAGTTTTCTGGCCTCTGCCCTCAAGACAAACCCCTCTCATCTGCAAGAGCTGGACCTTAGCTACAACTACCCAGGGGAGCGTGGAATAGCAATGCTGTCTAAAGCCCTGGGGGACCCCAACTACAAACTGGAAACACTGAAGTAAACAGACAAGAATATTTTACCTATGGGTTGTGAATTACACTGTACTGAAGTAACCAGGCCAGAATATTTTAACTCTGGGTAGCAAATTAGGCTGGGTTAAAGTAACAAGACCAGTATATTTAAACTGCACGTAGCTAACTGGGCTGTAGTGAAGCAACTAGACCAGTATATTTTAACTCTGGATAGTGAATTAAACTGCACTGAAGTAAACAGACCAGGATATTTTAACCTTGTTTAGTTAATTAGGCTGGACTGAATGGATTGGGTAAAGTATTGTAAATCACGAAGGAAAAAAAAACAAATATCTATCAGTTCAGGGTGTTTAGACATTTCTTTTATGAAATAAATATTAATCACTTTTTTCTGTGTATGTGTGTGTGTGTGTGTGTGTGTGTGTGTGTGTGTGTGTGTGTGTGTGTGTGTGTGTGTGTGTGTGTGTGTGTGTGTGTGTGTGTGTGTGTGTGCGCGTGTGCGTGCGTGTGTGTGTGTGTGTGTGATTCATATTCCACAGCATGAAAGATGGTGGGGCACATCGGATTAAGCCACTGATGAGGAAATGTACGTATTACTTCATTATTTACATATAATCATGGATCATGATCATGGCCAATATGGATTTAATAAGTATTTGTTGCCATGCACTGTATATGCTATCAGATAGCCTGTACTTGTCAGCAAACAAGTCATTTGTTTTTAAAGGAGAAATTCGGTGTAAAATGAAAATTGGAATATTAAAACATCGTACCGAGTTGGTATGTTTGCTGAGGAGCAAAATTGAGTTAGCCTGTTGCATTCAGAATTTAACTATTTTTTATCGTTTGTCCCAGAAGGCTAACAATGGAAGTGGTAGGTGCCCTTAGACGAAGCATGAAGATTACGCTATTATTAAACCATTAAAACAGCTCGAAGAAACTCCACACTCCATCGGTAGTACAACAAAGGCCCTGGCATTCAGAACAAGGCACTGAGAATTTTGTAAATGTACACAATGTTTATTTAAAACACTGTTGTTACATGCAGTAGTTTGCAGTTGTTTCTCGTCGCTGCCATGATGAAAGTCCAAACAAGTTTTACACCGAATTTCTCCATTAAGTGTAATTTGTTCCCCCAACAGAGATATGCAGTCAACTCTGTCTTTTGGAAGTCTTTATTGTGTAGATTAGAGAAAGTCTTATTAAATTACTGTACTCTTCTCATTAAACTAGACTAGCAGCCAACATTCCTAGTCATTTAACTCATTTTAGCTTTTTTAAAAATACAACTTTCACATTGTGTGTGAATGAGTGAGTGTGTGTGTGTGCACGTGTTTGTGTGGGTGAGTGAGTGAGTGAGTGTGAGTGAGTGAGTGAGTAAGTGAATGAGTGAGTGAGTGAGTGAGTGTGTGTGAGTGTGTGTGTGTGTGTGTGTGAGTGAGTGAGTTTGTGTGTGTTTTAGGACACATACCCCCCTTTTTCCTCCACCAGCTCTCACCTTCTATGTGTTGCCTAACTCCAGACACGTGTGAAGTGACTCTGGACCCAGACTCCAAGCACAAGGAGCTGCACGTGTCCCCAGACAACAAAATGGCCGCCGTGGCGAAGTACCTGTTTGCCCTCGGGGAGAAGGCCAGCTGGTTTGGCGTGGGCTGTGCTGGCGGCCTGGCGGGAGGGCGGTTCTACTGGGAGGTGGAGTGGAGGGGGTTGGTCGTCATCGGTGCACGGCACAAGGGACGAGACTCGGGCTACCACAGGGAGTCGTGGAGCCTCTACTGCAACTCCCGTGAGGCTCGCTACGAGGCCAGCCACAACAACAGCTTCTTCAGGATGCACATGGCCGACAGAGAGTGCAGACGCGTGGGCGTGTACCTGGACTGGCCGGCCGGCACGCTGTCCTTCTACGCTGCCGCCTCTGACAAGCTCACACACCTTCACACCTTCCACAGTGCATTCACCAAGCCTCTGTACCCCGAGTTTTACCTGTACGACATGCCGGATGTGTCTGTTGCCATTGTCTCCGTGTGACCAGACAGTGGCGTTGGGCAGCCATGGGCTGCTCTCTGCGCTGCATCACTTTGTCCTATCATGTGTGCCTTATGCCAGTATTGTACTGTGCCTTGTCCTTGTTATTTAGAATATTTATGGTGATTTACCTCTTTGTACTTAGCTCTGGAGTTACAGCCGTGGATGTATTATAATAACTAGAGAAAGTGAGGAAGTCCAAACTCTATTCATTTCAATGGTAAATGCTGGGTTAGTGAAATCAGCCAAAATTGAATGAATTTTCAACTGTCAAAATGGAGTTTCATGGGGCTCGTTTCCTCCCCCATTTTTCTTAGCCAATTAAGTGCCACACTACTGATTGACGTGGGGTAGAGTAGAAAGCTATAGAGCATTGGATGTTCGAAAATGGACAGTAATGTAAGGGACGCCCTCCTGCATAAGCTGACAGTGGAGCACCTGCCAATCAGCACGGGGAAAACGGTGGAGGATACTATGATGTCATATCTGGAAAATGGCAACGAATCACTCACTCATCACTCAAGAACACTCTCTCTGTTAACTGATTGGTTAGACAAAATTCTTCCTAAGACAGTAATGCCAATGGAAGCACTGCCAGACCCTCTGTACAAAATGAAATTAAGTACGCGGCACTGGTTTACCAGGGTAATCCTGCTGCGCCTCAGCTGCAGATCTCTCTCTGTTAGTGCACAGGCAGGGATCAGCCTGCAGGGGGCACAGAAGGTCCATAGCGAACATAACAAACACTTCATAGCTAAGTACAGAGAGCAAAAAGACAATAAATATTATAACAACAACAACAATATCAAGTACAGGGCACAGTAAAATACTGGCTTTTGGGTGCATCTGAGCTGTGGTGGTGGGTATTTGACAGGCTTTTTTCCTTTTCTTTGGCTAGGCACATAGGCATTCAGACCCTGATTAGGGCCTCTCTACAGGCACATGGATTTCTCTCTACTCCCCCCCCCCCCCCCCCCCCTCTCTTGTCTTTGTTGAATTGAATGACTGATACTGATGCCAACATTGCATAAATACACTCATGACAACACACATTTCATCCCCTTAGACTTTTGACTTTTGTTTGTTTTAAATAAACTACTTTGAAAATTATTCTTTGTTGTGTGTTTTCCTTTTAATGGTGCAACCCTTGGAATGAGCCAGGACCAAAACACAAGGCTTAAAAAGACCCTCGGCTCCCTTTTCTTTATTGTTATTGACTTTATGTGTACTATTTTTATTTGTTGTTATTATTATTATTATTGTTATTTTGCATTTGTATCGTATCTGTGTTGTCTCATCACAGATCGGATCGGATAGGAAAATAATTTCAATCCATGTCCAGGACGTATTCACTTCAAAGCTGTCTGACTGTTAACTACAGACAGCTACAGTGCAGCATCTGGCCACTAGGAGAAGTCAGGGAGTCTGAATTTAAAAAGAGCATGATTTTTGCCATCTTCTCTCCATACCAAACTTTCATGCAAAAAGTTTTGTCATGTTTCAGTGGATAAAATAGTGTGCGGAAGCTAATAAAACGAACAGCCAACACAGCTTATAGTGGGCTCTCTTTACTTTGTGAAGGCAATAAAGACAGGTGTTCATACATTTTGGAAGAAGTGACGAAGCCAAACATTTGTACACCTGCATTTGACTGACATAGCCAGCAGATAGTCTATCTATCTCGCCGGTTTTGTAGCTTGCATTGCTGTAAATACACACAGGAGTCCTAACATGATCTGTTTATGCATATACCGCCCTCTAATAAACACAGTTGGCGCGTGATATCATCGGGGCGTACAGGAAAAAGAAAACGTTGTCGCATAGACACGGAAGCGTGTGGAGTAGCCGTTATGTCGGATCTGTTACTGTAGGTAAGACTCGACAAATGCCTAGGCTACATTTCTGAGATGGAATGATAGCCGCTTTTAATACGTTCCTATAAAAGATCTTATCCAATTTAATGTTTTTGGCCAGGTGTAATGAACAGTTTTGTAACTTCCCAAACCGCGACGGATTCCGGAAAGAGTTCTGGCTACAATAAGAAAAAATACAAAACAGGCTCTTAACAAAGTCTCAAACGTTTAAAACGTTCACACGTTTAAACTGTGCATTTTTAGGCAATGTTAATATCTAAGCGGCGTGATGTAGACCTATTGTGGACTGCTGTATTTTAACGTTTACAGGTAAGACTACAAAATTGCCACGCTTTTCGGAGAATTGAAACTTAAGCAGATCAAGACCCGCTGACGGTTACCAAAGTGATGACGTCTGAGTTTTATTTACCAAGTAGATAAATGGCAGAATAAAAGAAATTGTTTTCACACGCCACATTTGCCTACACGGCCAGTACGTCTTGAATGATTGATTTTTATTTATTAGAATCCACATGAGGTGGCACAGCCTGTCCGATGGGCCTCTGTAGCGATACAGTACTAAATATCTGAACGTCTAGGTTCCCATACACAGCAAGGCTGTAGGCCTACCATATGAACCAAAACACGCCAAACCTTTTTCAAGGGAACATTACCACTCATTCTCGTTCCATTACTCTCATGACAGAATGCAGCACTTCACAACAGACAGTTAGAAATGGCTGACAGTGACTCTAGTGAAGCGGCCAGTAGGCCTACCACTACAGCTCAGACCGGACCCCTGCAGTCTACTGTTACAGCTCATACGGGCGGCGTTGCAGTGGTTCCTCAGTTTTATGGTTGCCATATTGAAGGACCGGTCAATCTCAATGTCAGCACGTCCACAGCTCCAGTGCTGTGCCCAGATGGTAATGTAGCCTACACTATCTATTTCCTCCTATGCACCTTTATGGCAACCCAGTCACAGGAATTTCCTGTACCTGGCATAAAGGGCTTTTTGCAATATCTGAAATGCTTTGACCTCTGTGTATGGATAAGTAAATCCATAGAAGCCTTTCACAATGATACTTATCTAGGTTTCTTATACAATATGTAATTGTCTAATAGCCACCTTTGTGTCTATTCATAAATAGTTATAGACTTATTTCAGCTGCTGTGCATTGTAAACACTTTATGAGCATGTTATTAATCCTTAATGCACAACACAGTTACATCCTAGTGTGTTGGTAAGCTGTAAATATAATTAAAATAATTTAAAATCCATCAGAATTGTAGGTGTAATTAGTTTTAATCTAGTACCATGGTGTATAGACCTAAGTTTACATTGTTAACAGCAGGGAACTTTTCATGAGTAACTAAGTAGCTTTAACTGTATTTGATGCAATTACTGTTTATCCTCTTGGTCCTCCTCTTTCACCTTTAGAAACAAACATCCTCCAGAAGCCCCTCACACAGGCCTTGGCTACAAACACAGGTGATGTAATACGCCTCAAGGTTTATATGTGAATTTTATACACCTGCAACACTGTTACAAAACGCCCTTTGAGGCACCTGTTTGTATTGAATTAACAGAGAAAGGCCAATTCCGTTTAATTATTTATTTTATTTTATTTATTTTATTAGAAGCACTATGAAGTAAGATTATAAGCGTTTTATAAATTAACAGTCTGTATTCTTACCATGTGTTTGTCTTTAAAATGAAACCACAGTGTCTCACCTGATTCTATACAACAAAATTCTCAAATGCACCCCTTCAGTTTGGGAAATATGACACTAATGCTGCCTTCACTGAAAAAACAGGTACCTGCATTAAAAGTGTATCTGAAAAACTGAAATCAAATCTGAGGAAGACATTTGAGAGCGTACTGGAAGGCATTATGAAGAAAGGACCTCCAACACCGCTCAACAAATTTTACACCGACCTCTACATCATTCAAGGGGAGGGAGGGGGAATCAACCATGAACACGAAGTTTGGAATATTGACCGTGGTTGGAAACCACAAACATCTGAAGATATTCCCATCAACCTGAACGACATTTTCAAGCCTTTACCTGAAGAAAATTCTAAGAAGGAAGAAAAAGACGAAAGATGTGCAGCAAAAGAGAAAGATGTACGAGTTGTCCTGACCAAGGGAATTGCTGGTATTGGGAAAACTGTGTCTGTGCATAAATTCATCCTCGACTGGGCTGAAGAGAAAGCCAACCAGGATGTGGATCTCATGATCGTGCTTCCCTTTCGAGATCTGAATGCAATGGTTGCAGACAATGAAGTGTGCAGTCTTCAAGAGCTGCTGGAAGAGTTCTGTCCTGTACTTCGAGATGTGAAAGACCCAAAAAGCTATGACGACTGCAACATCGTGTTTATCTTTGATGGCCTGGATGAAAGTCAACTTCCTCTCAATTTCCACAGAAACAGAAAGGTTACTAATGTAACAAAGAAGTGTCCAGTGGATGTGCTGATCACAAACCTGATACAAGCAGATCGCCTTTTGCCATCTGCTCGTATTTGGATAACTTCCCGACCGGCAGCAATCCACAAAGTCAGTGACTGGATCACTTCACATCGTTTGACTGAGGTACAAGGATTCAGTGACCCACAAAAGGAGGAGTATTTCAGAAAGAAAATCTCAGATGAGGTTTTGTCCAACAGAGTTGTGTCCCACATCAAGAAATTAAGAAGCCTGTACATCATGTGTTACATCCCAGTCTTTTGTTGGATTTCAGCGACTGTGCTTTCCATTCCGGACATCTTGAATTCGCTCCCTGAAAACATCCCTACCACCTTGTCGGCAATGTACACGCGATTCCTTGTTTATCAGATACAGATGAAGAATGAGAAGTACCATGGCCTGCACACCACGATGCCATTGTCAGAGACAGACTTGAACATGATCCTCAAACTGGCTCAGTTGGCCTTTGCTCACTTGCAGAAAAACAGTCTTGTGTTTTCTGAGAGAGACTTGAAGAGCTATGACATCGACGTCACCGATGTGTCTGTGCACTCAGGAGTCTTCACCGAGGTGGTTAAAGAGGAAGATCCTGTCATCAGGGAGAAGTGGTACAGCTTTGTGCATCTCACCATCCAAGAGTATCTTGCTGCATTCTACGCGTTCTACCTGTTTGCCACTGAGGGATCAAACCCGTTTCCAGAAGAAAAAAAACCCAGAAGACTCAGATCGGCTTTTTACTACGAGGATGAATATGACTATGAAGAGGACAGTGTGGATGAGCAAGAGGATGAGCTTCAACTCACTGCTTCACAGCAGTTGGAAAGTCTCCATGATTTACACAAGGCTGCGATTGACGAGGCCCTGAAAAGCAGCACTGGACACCTGGACCTATTTCTCAGATTCCTTCTTGGGCTCTCAACAGATGAGAGTATGTGGAGACACTTCCAGCTTCAGACAGCCAGAGAACCTGGGAGCATCACCAGAACCGTCCAGTACATCAAGGGCAAGCTCCGAGAGGAAGACGAGGGAGAGCTGCCATCCCCAGAACGAAGCATCAATCTCTTCCACTGCCTCACTGAACTGAGAGACAACTCACTGGTGAAGGAAATTCAGTGGTTTGTGACATCCAAAAGTCTATCCAGTCAGAAGATAAGTGCAGCCCAGTGTAGTGCTTTGGCCTACATGATTACGACATCGGATGAGGTGATAGAAGAGTTTGACCTGAGTAAGTACAACACATCAAGGGAAGGCCGCACAAGACTGGTTCCGGTTGTGGCACGCTGCATTCGAGCCAAGTGAGTGTAGAACTTCTTGATTACCTTTACATGAGCAAATACAATGACTCTTCATCACAATATGTAGGTATGTGTAACCCAAGTAACCCAATGGAATGCAGCTAAAAATAGAATATGAGTTTAAAATTATATTTCGGTAAAAGTCTTGCCTTGAGGTCGTCAAGTTACAGCCAGTTTAGATATCCATGCCATAACTGTGTAATATTGTAAAATTATTCATCATCAGTGTGGAGTCTTAGGCAACTGAACATTTCTTTTTTTTTTTTTTTTGCTTGGGGAAAAAAAGGTTAAGGTTTCTAAAACTCAGCACCAGTGATTACTATGATCTGGACCTGAAGGAGAATCTACACAGAATTATTACAGATAATGAATGAAATAATGAATTATTACAGATTTGAATGCACAGCTTTTTTCATCCTAATACCACTTCTCCCTAATCAGAACCCATATGAAAAATTGGCAAACGTGTTAACTACAGCAGAGAATGTGTTTATGACACAGTGTTGTTAAAACATCACGGACAGAAAAACAGAAAGCGATCCAATATCCAAGGTGTTTTTCACATTTTAGGCCTATAATGATAACATAATTTTTCCTTTCCTTTGCTTTTGTTTTGTTTTTGTTTTGTTTTTTTGTTGTTTTGTTCTTTCCTGGCTGAAGGCTAGCAGATTGCGAACTCACTGACAAATGCTGCAAGATTGTGGTAGAGGTCCTTCAATCACGTGATGCATACCTGACAGAGTTGGATCTCAGCCACAACCATTTGATGGAGGCTAACTTCAACGCACTGGCGGAGGGTTTGCAAAGCCCCTCCCGCACGCTCGCTTCGCTGGACCTCAGCTTTGTTAACCTGGAAAAAAGTGGACAAAATTTGCTGAACGCTATTTTGCTGGGTCCCAAAGGCCAACCACGTACCCTGAGGTACAGTAACTTCCCACACAGGAACTGCACTGCATGAACATTGTAAAGGCTCATTTTACATAAATATTCCCGTAAGAATTTCGAATTGAATAGATTTCGATTTTCGATTTACATTCTACTGTTTACACCTACACCAGTGTGTTTTCATTCATAACAAGGACTGAAGCATGTTTTATCTCTGCCATTTCTGGCCATGCATGAACTAGCTAGGCTAGTGCTAACTAGTAGCCTGGTAAACCCGCCCCTCGCACTTCATTTCATTTCGTGCAGAGGGTCTGGACCGGAGTCTCTTCAGGAGCATTTGGCAAGTCGCAGAAAGTACGATCCAATCAGCGAACAGAGGGTGTATTCGTTAGCAGTGACGTTGACCTTGTGTGAATTGTAGTGCGTAGGTAGGCTAATTGAATACGTGATGACCAGGCATTAGCGATTGGGTAAAGGCAGAGGCACTTTTTTTAAACTTTAGCAGAGTCCACACCTCCAGCAAATCATTTCTGACGGTCTCTGTTCTAGACCCTCTGCACGAAATGAAATGAAGTACGAGGGGTTGGTTTACCAGGCTAGCTAACTAGTGTCCCTGCTCAACTTTATTTACCTCCAGCAACTGCATCAGGGAGCATGAGCGTGTTTCGGTTTGCTCTGTCTCTGAATGTGGACAGGCCATGCAAACAGATGGAGGGCTGAAAACAATGACGTTGAACTAAGCTTTCAAAGTTAAGATTTAAAGCCAGAACAAGAAGGATACTTGAGAAATGTTATCGAGAAGAAAGACGTTATTGGTCTACTTCCTACGGGTTGGGTTAAAAACGTAACGTAACAAGCAGTGGCAATTGTTTGAAGCGACCATGGAGTGAACGAATGCCAATGCAGAGATTTCAGATGCTTTGTATAAAGTGAAACAATGTCAAAGCGGCTGATGCATCAGGCCCCTTTACATTACACATAAATAGGCAACGTTGTTTTGCACAACCCACACCATTATGTATTGACCCCACACCTTCTGTGCACAGTGACCGCTATGATGAGTATAATGGCACCTAAATTGTTATTCAGATCTCAAATTTCTTGTTCATGTTAGACTCAGAGGATGTGGATTAAAGCAAGATGCCTGTGACATACTGGCCAAAGCCATGGAGGCACCAGGAGCACAACTGAAAAATATTGACCTGAGCTACAATGACTTGACAGATGCTGGAGTAGAGACATTTCTTCAGGCACTGTCAAGGAAAAACTGTGAGCTGGAATCACTAAGGTACTATACCCATTACCTAATTATCTCAAAAAGAAAATGAGTGTAAATGGATAGAAAACTTATGTGTAACACACATACTCTTAAATCACTCACCTATTTGTTACTAGGTTGGGTACCTGTGCAATCACAGAGAAATCCTGTGCAACAATAGGCCAGATCCTTCAGCAGTCAAGCCTTCAAGTTTTGGACCTTAGTGGTAATTGCTTGGGGGACGGAGGGGTTAAGCTGATCTGCACTGGACTAATGAGTCCACACTGTCGGTTACAAACATTGGGGTGAGTATTGCTAATGTGCAGACAAGCCCTATGTGAGCTTGTGAAATTATAGTGTTGGCATAGGCCTATGCTGTAAAATTACACTACATTACACTTAGCTAATGCTCTTATCTTATCCAGAGCGACTTATTTTAAGTACAGGGCACAGTCCACAAAGGTACAGGGCATAATCCATGGAGCTATGTGGGATTAGATGCCTTGCTGGGTGAGGGTGTAGGAGAGCACCGGTTATTTACTGCCCCACCCATATTTTTTCCTACTGGTATGGGATTCAAACCTACGACCCTCCGATCTCAAGATCAACTCGCTAACCATTAGGCCACAGCTGCCTCACACTAGTGTTGGCATAAGCCCATGCTGTGCTGTCAGAAAAGTGTGTTGTAGTGGATAAACAGACAGGGGGCAGGATTGCTTCATCTAATGAATAACAGAACCCTAAAACCGTCTTCAGTTCATAGTGCTAAACTGGGTAAGCATGGCTGTCCTATAAGTCAGTGTTTGTTAAAAGGCCAATAAACAAATACACTTTAATAAACAGCAAACAAGTAAGCATGCCCAGTGGTTGTATTGTCATCTCACTCAAAAGACCCAGGGTGCCTGGATTTACATATCAACTGATGTTGATAGAGACACCACAAGGTATCCTTGACACCTTTCAAACATGCTGATGACACATGCAAGTTAGCCCCGCAGAGGATAGAACAACAGGCCAAGCTCTATGTGTACTTTTTTCCTAAGGAGAAGAATGTAGGGGTATGTACATGCTGATACACTGCCCCTAACTGTCTTGAAACCATTCAGCACTAGCTCACCAGCTGTACGTACTGTGAAAGGCACAATGGTGTGTTAAAGTTTATTCTCAACATACAAAATGTGGCTGACTGTCCCTTCATTGTGTTCAAGATAATCAGAACTTACAAAAAATCACACAAGCCCTTTTAAGTGTAGCATAGTAATATATAAGGTATTTCCCCGTCATGTTTGAAATTGAGTTTCATCATGCTTAAATTGAGTTTGGTATGACTGTAGCCCTTGTGTGGTACTATAATGTGTGTATTTCCATTCTGCTAGATTGAAAGACTGTAACCTTTACAAGAGCTCCTGTCATGCTTTGGCTCCTGTATTATGGTCTTTTTCTGAGCTAAAAGAGCTAGACCTGTCGGACAACGACATGCCAAATGCTGGGCTCAGATTACTCCTGGTAGGATTAAGGAATTCCAACTGCCACCTTCGAACCCTCAGGTGAAACTTTACGGAGTGATGATATGCATCAGTATCATTCAACAAGGCACTGAATGAAATCCAGTTAAATACAAATTGGCCTCTTGCTTGTATGTTCAATCACAATCTTTCTTTAGTCATGTCATTTGTGTTATATTATTAAATCCAATTCTGGACACAAAAAACTGCATCCCAATTAAACTACTTTGGTAACGACAAAATGTCACAACTAAATTAAGCTCTATGTGTAGTTTCAATAGGCACAAAAACTCTAGTTTTAGATTCAAAACTTTTAATCTCTGACCTGTAACGCCAGACTTTTCAGAACAGTAAAACTAGGTTGATGAGACGCTGTTAAGGCCAATCTGCCTCTTTAGTAATCTTCTCTCAGAGAAGTCAGTAACACGTCATAATAGCTAGTCCTGTTGTAGCATTCATTTTGTATTTGTTAACTCTTAGTTAACACTTGGTTCATCATTTGTTAACTACTATTCTTATATTATTTAACAGCAAATCATTTATAAACATTTCTACAATGGTTAAAGCAAACAGAGAGGATGATAGACAGACAGAAAGAAAGCAGGCAGGGAGACAGATAGCACGAAGTATAAGGACCAGACCAACAGGTTTAAATACAGATAGACAACCAAGGGACAGATGGAGGTACATATGTTTATAAATTATGCACTGATGAGTAATAGTGTAAGAACTACAGTTAACAAATGATGAACAACAGTGTTAACTAAGAGTTAAAAAGTAGTAGTAGTTAAAAAGTAGTTTTTATTAAGAGCCTCCTTTTCCTAACACTCCTAGCACCCTATATAATCATGCCCGACTGTAATGTTACCTGTTTGCAGGTTGTCTGGTTGCCAGGTTACAGAGAGAGGCTGTGCTTTGCTAGCCTCCGCTCTGATCCGAAACCCCGCCCATCTGGAAGAGCTGGATCTCAGCTACAACCATCCAGGTGACAGGGGAGTGCAGCAGCTGTCTGCCAGGCTGAAAGATCAAAAGTGTCGTCTACAAAAGCTCAAGTAAGTGCGATACTTGACACAGATCATCACTGAAGAAAGCACTTTTGTAAATTGCTAAGCACTTTGTCACCCCGCTGAGTCTGACTTACTACTACATCAATGCAGTACATTTACCATTGACTATAATGTATTAATGACTGTGTGAGTGGTTAGCTTTCCAGTAGTGGGTCTAAATATGTCTAAGTATGTCATTTTTACTCTTAAACGCCCTTCTTTTAAACAAATGTCATGTGGCTATTTCCCTTGGGCTTTTCAGCTTTACACTGTTGCTGCAGTCTTCAGTATATGAACGGCTGTTGTATTCCTTGAAGTCAATGAAGCATCAAATTGTACTATTGATTGTAAAGTAAATTAGTTAGTAAGTAAATGAATATAGTTTTTATTGAGAAATGACTGTCATACTCCTGTATTTTGTTTACTTTTCGACAGCTTTGAGCATGTTGGTGAGAAGCGCCTAAAATGGGGTCTGAGAAAGTGTATGTTCATTTGAGTATCTAATTATTATGTCTAAAACTGTCATCTAATTGTTTAATTATTATTTTTAAAATGTATGTACATCTAATTCTCTTATTTGTTTAACAAGTGTTCATCTAATTACCTGATTATTATTTTTAAAAGCAAATTCACAACATCTTTGTGTGCTTACTGGTAAATGCTAACATGCATTGCATTTATTTTGTTTAAAAAAGATGCAGTAGACCTCACACTGGACTGGACTGATGGAGTGATCCTGTCTGAAGACAGTAAGAAAGCTACAAGAGACTTGGCCATGTCCTACCATTCAATGTACTCTTATGACTCCGATGAAGAAGATGTCACAGTAACAAACAGACAGAAGTCCAAAGTTGAAGTGAAGTGTGTGCAACACCTGTCTGAGGGCCGCTTCTACTGGGAAGTGGACTGGACTGGTATGATTGACATTAAGGTGAAACACAAGGGGGCGCTGTCTGGCAGTCGCAGGGTGTGGCATTTTACGACTGATGACTATTTTCTGGTGTGTAGCCGGGATCAGTATGTGGCCTCCCGCATTGCTTATGGCAATGTACAGTGGCTGTCAAATGTTAAGAAGCCTGATCCAGACCCCAGGAGAATTGGTGTGTATTTGGACTGGCCTGCAGGCATTTTGACTTTCTACAGTGTCTCAGCACATGAGAAGGTATTTCTGCACTCATTTCATGCCACCTTTAGCACACCTGTCACACCGGCGTTTGGCTTTGCATCACCACATCCTTACGATGGAACGGGCTCAGTCTCTCTCCGTACATTATGAACTAGAAAATGCTAATACAAAGTGTCTGGCCGTATCCTCTCCTCACACAAGGCAACGTCACTCTAAACTTTTCTCTGTCGTTGTCCCTCAATGGTGGGACAACCTACCAGTCGCCACAACAGCAGCAACATCCCTCTCAAACTTTAAAAAGCTTGTAAAAACCCTTCTCTTCCGAGACTGCTTCCCTTCCTAACAAAAGTAATCGCTACTAACCAACTCTTTACCTCTGTGCCTCGTGCTTGTAATAGTCTGTGTGTGTAGGGGGTGTGTGTGGTGTGTCTGAGCTGTCCCTGCTCCAGAAAACTTAGCTAAGGCACATGTATCTCCTTGTGTGTGTGTATGTAGTCTGTTTACTCTGTATTCCTCTACACCTCTGTTAGCTTATTTTGTCCTCCTTTTGTAAGTCACTTTGGATAGAAGCGTCTGCTAAGTGAAATGTAACGTAATAATGTAAAGAAAATGGTGTAACAGCTTGTTAGGTTACCTTGCTTTGCATCTGACAGTAAGTCTTCTCCCGTGTGTTTCTGTGTGAAAGTGTCTGTAATTGTGCACTGGCAGAGAGAGTCAGACCTACCCAATATAAGCCACCCAGCTGCAGCATGGCACCACCAGCTCTTTCCTTCGCCATGCAACACCTTACTGCGTTATCTCATTGGCCAGGGGCTTCTTTCACACCGGGCAGTTATCCCACTGCTGCTTGCTGTTTGTTGTTGTTTTATTTTTCCGCTTTTGGACATAGTACCTTGGTTTTGTCATTTTGTTTTGTTCACTAGAGTGCAGGTTAGAATAGCGCAGCAGGTCAGTTTGCAGAAGACTTTCCTGCATTTTCCTTTCTGAGGTCAGTTAGTTTTATTTCAATTTAAAGACACTGTCAGATTGCAGGGCCTTTTTGTGTTAATATGCCTTTATTGATGCCTTTATGTTGTTGAGAAACTGTACTGTCTGAATAAAAACACGTGCATCTTTTTTTTTGCAATTCCGAGTCCAGTGTGTTGTTTTATGATGTGTGTGGCCATGTTTAAATGCTCAGCGGATACAGGAAGACATCTCATATAAAGGTGTAACAAGACATGCACACCCTTATTCACCACCAAGTCTGTTGCAGAATGTGTTGGGCCCAGCTGAAGAATATGCTATGATGGTGCCCCCCATGTGATGACAAAAAGCTCAGGTGAACTTGGCACAGCTGTACTGCAGCTCTTGAGTACAAGATGTCATTTTAATCTTACAATCCCATGGGTCACATAAACTTTACATACAAATTGTGTGCGTTTGTGGTTGTGATACATGCGTGTGCATGTGGGTTTTTTCTGCATGAAGTAGCTAAGGCCTACTCGGCTTACGTGACTGATGTAGCGCCCACAGGGTCCGGTGGGCAAAGATTTATTTTTTATTTTTTTTTTAATCTGTGGTCACGGATTAATAACTAGAAAGAATTACTTGTTTTTTAGACCAACCTACTCTTCCCTGGAGGGTCTGCAGGGACGCTTTGTTTTGTCGAGTAAAACTTTACCTCTAAAGAGGGAGTGTCCTCCTGTGCTGCGTTCAGTGCTGGGCATGCCTACACTGGAACATTCGCATAACAGCACACGCTCACAAGAATGCCGAAAAACGCGTTTCAAAAGTCGACATCATTGACGGAAGGATGACAGTTGGGAGCATCCAGTCAGTTGATATATCCTGATAAGAATCATGGAACAAATTACAGAGGACATAGGACAATTACCCCACATTCGCCCCGCAGCGCTTCATTGACACCACCTGGTAGGCAAAATAAGCCTAGGCATGCAGTTGAATATATGTTTTTGTTTGTGCGTATCAGCTACCCGTGGACAGGTGTCGGGTGCAGTTTGGAAATAAGGGACACGGAAAACTAGTCTGTTGTGTTTGTTATAGACTAACAAGAATGTGTGTGTTTTTATAAACACATGTCTTGTTGTTGGAAAACGTCACTTAACGATGGTGTAGGATAACAAGATGTGAAAGTGATCTGAAGCCCGTATGAGGTAATTAGTTTGACGACAGATCTGGGCAATTTAACACAAGGCTAAGAGTAAACCTAGTAGAAGACTCTTAATTAAGCCATAGCACCATTCTTTTAGGACGTTTAGAAGGTTGACTGTCAGTAAACTAAGTAGGCTACTTGAAACAGGCCTAAAAAGCATTGTTTGTAAGAATGTTTTAGATTGATTGTGTATAGGTCTTAACCAACTTTGTGTTTAATTGAAGCAGCTTGTTACTAGCCAATTTCGCTTGACTACTAATGATGAACTAATTTGCTGTAAAAGTCGGCTAAGATATTACTTTGGTACGTAAATTAACTGACTTAACATTCGTTGTGAACAGATCGATATCTGACATGGGTGCATCGAACTCAAAGCCACCTTTTTTCGGCAGACGGGAGAAAGAAAAAGCCCTGTCGTGGACTGGCCTGAGGAGTGCGCTGTCGTTCAAAAAACGAAAGCGGAAAAAGAGCTTTCTGCGAAAGCTGCCAAAGGGCAACAACAGGAAAGGATCTTTGTCTCTAAAGAGACTGTCCGCCCCCAATATAAAGAAAAACTCTCAAACTCCGAAAAGATTCTCCCTTTTTTGAACGTGGAAGGATACAATGCTGCCTTGTTGCTGGAGGGCATGTTGACATTTCTTTATTTTTGAACATAGTAGTCTAGCCTACACATTGTTAGCTATTGTTATTATGCAGCTCTTGCATAGAGGTGTGTAGGCCTTTGAATGTGTGCAAGGTGTTGTGGGGTTGTTCATAGTTCACAATAATCTTCACTTCTACGATGACCATGTTCAACAAGATACATTTCTTGATACAGCAGAAGAGTACAAGTGTTCATTTTCAAAAATTGGATGCCTTCTTTTAGAACATGGCTTATCACAATGTGAACTGGACATCCATTTACAGCATTACAGACAAAAAATATTATACATAGACATGTTTTGAACAGCTTATGAATCAGTCAGCCATCTCAAACCAGAAAAAGCCGCACCTCACAATGAAGGAAAATGGCAAATTCACAACTCCGCATCCGGCGACAGGTGTGTAGGCCAGTCACCTCAGACAGACATGGCTCTGACAAGACTTGAGTGCCCGTGTGTGTGTGTGTTTACCCCTGTTAGATTTCTCCTCTTTCAGCATCCAATGAGAGGTGTTTAGGTTAAATCCCTGTCAGACAGGCATGGTTATGACGAGACTTCAGTGCTCAGCAGGGTCTGTTTTGCTTTCATATCTGTCCTCTCATAATAAAGCTGTGTGCTACTGACACCACTGCAGTAGTAGACATGTTGTTACTGATACAGACCGATAAGCATAGCTGCTACAGCTGGGCTAGTAGTCTGTAGCAAATTGACCTCATCATTGTCACTTGGGCCTTGTTTAAAACGACTGACTGGCTGAGTGGCTGGCTTAAAGCAGTGCATTCTGGACTCTGGGCAATATCGTCCAAACGTTGCTGGGTGTGTGCAGTGACTTTCGGATGGGATTGTCCAAACACCTCACTGTTTCAAGTCCAGAAGGCATTGCTTTAAGCCAGCCAGTCATTTCAAACAAGCCCTTGGTCTGAGTATTGATGAAGCACACATGATGTAATGCATAGCCTACATGCACTCCTAAGGTGTATTTCAGCCACATGGTTTAATGGTAGATTTAAGTCAATGATAAACTGATGGTGAATCTAAGGCACGTTAATGTAGAGTGGGCAGTAAATCTTCTAATAAAAGAGCCCTGGGGTATCATTCTGCAGTGAAAACAAAGCTATTGGACTCCCGTGTTAGGCACTTTACCCTTCACATTCAGTTAAGTATTCACTGTGATGTGTGATTTGGCCATTGCCCCCACTCATTACATGCTGTCTTTTAACTGTTTTTCATAACATCAACTCCTGTCTAGGGACTAGAAATGTAAATTAGCCTTTTGGCTATAATCTGGCTCAGTTATATACTGTGCATTGTCCCTGTCAAATAAACATAAAATAAAAATAAATAAATAAACCAATAAATAAATTACTGTGTACTTAGGAAAACACAGCAGAGATGACCCAGATGACTCATCACTCACCGGGGTGAATCATTCGGATCCGCAAGGAACTCGTGAGTCACGAATCTGAGGTCTCCATTAACCCGAATCCATTGAATCCTAACTACACCATGAATCACTCACACTCACTACGAGCATGTTTGCTCTTCCCGAAGCACAAACAGTAACGAGTGAATCCAGCCGCAGTTGACTTCCTCTGAGGCCGGAAGCATGTGAATCTGAATCACTCAGATCACTCACAGGAAATGCATGCCATTTGCATGCTGGGGCCTAGCGGTTAGAGTAGTGGTCTTGGGATCAGAGGGTTGCAGGTTTGAATCATGTTCCAGTAGGAAGAATGGGGCTCCAACCACAACAACCACTGCTCTCCTGCACCCTCACCCATAGCTGAAGTGCCCTTGAGCAAGGCATCGAACCCCACATTGCTCCAGGGACTGTAACTGAAACCTGGTACCTAAATAACTAAGTTGCTCTGGATAGTTGTGTCAGCTAAGTGTAATGTAGTGGGAAAACACAAACCAGTGTGACACTGGAGAGGTTTTTTGGGCAAAGACAAAGAGCAAGCCAGGCACATCAATGAGAGAATCCTTTTTATTGGCATCAACCTTCATCAGCTGTTCTCAATGCACACATACAACTCAAAGTGGAAGGGTAATGCACTTGAACACTGTTACCAACCTGAGGGCACATCTACCATTGCAGCCATGTAATCTGCACTCAGTGCCACACACACACACACACACACACACATACACACACACACACATGTACACACAGCAAGGAGACTAGCCTTCTCCTGCTAAACTCTGCAGGGATATACCAGGCCACTGGTGCTACACTTAAAATGTGAATTATATGCACTAGACATTTTAAAATGTGAAATTTCTCATAGTGAGGAAGTTTCGTAAGCTTACATATTTGTACATAAATCTAATATTGTATTTGAATATAGACCTATGTCTCACCCTTTCGTAAACCAGTGCAAAATAACTAAATTATGTTGAAGTAGAAGTGTTGATTGCAGTTGCCAAGGGAAAGCATCTTTCTTGGGGTAATTTGTCAGTCATCATGTTGTCCACAAGTATGACCAGATACACGCACCCACCTCTTTCTCGGAAGACAAAACAAAAAAAATAGCAAAATAAAGTGATAAAGTCCGGCACACATAAACAGTGTCAGCATCAGGCCACGGCATCTGCCTAAAATGTCTCCATTTGATAAAGAGGAATTTTAAAAAGTATAAAACAAATAAAAATATCTGCAATCATGAGGCTGGTGAGCCACCCGTACACTAGCTAGCTGCAGGCTCCATCTCAGGCCTGCCGTGGACGTCATATCAGACTGGATGCAGGATCTGTGAGCTGCTAATCGGTGATGAAGTATACCCAGAGTAATCCACGTTTACAAAAATTACATTGATCATTAAAAAATAACATATATACAGACGTACACCACACTCTAGTAAAGAGCAGGTTTAAAAGAAAAAAAAAAAACAACAATAACAACCGTTTTTCACCTCCCCTTTCTTGTGCCCAGGCAAAAACACCCCAGTCTCCCACTCCCCTCACCCACCAAAATCACCTTTACTGGAAACACCTCGCCCCTCCCCTACCTCCCCTCACCCTGTCCCCAGGACTCCCACTGCTGGGTCATTCACGGGTACCCATCCATCCAACCTTCAGTCCATCCTTCACTTGTCCCCAGTTATTTTGTCCATGTCACTCCCTCTGCCCCGGCCTGCTTAGCCATCTTAGGGGGACAGAGGGTGGCTTAGATGGGGGGGGGGGGCAGAAGGTTGCTTAGATGACTTACGGGGACAGAAGGGTGCTTACCGCTCTGAGAAGGACAGAAGGGTGCTTAGATGACTGAGGTCAGAAGGGTGATTAGCTGTTTTAGGGGGACAGAAGGTTGCTTAGATGACTTAGGAGGACAGAAGGGTGCTTAGATGACTTAGGAGGACAGAAGGGTGCTTAGCTCTCTGAGGAGGACAGGAGGATGTCTCCTTGGCTCAGTTCCAGCTGAGTTCCATTCGTTCCGTTCTGCTTCTTCACAGGCTACAGAGGGGACGAGGGAGAGAGGGAGAGAGGGAGAGAAAGGGGGAGGGAAACATGGAGGGAAAGAGGGATGAAGAGCATGAAGGAGGGAGGACGTGAGGAGGACTGACTTGGGTGATAATCGAATCAGGATTATTGCATTGGTTACATAATCGTTACACAATGCTGCATTTCAATTTAAGATAGAACAGGTTTAATTTAACGCTTCAACATATTGTAGTGTATTCAATTCTATGAAGTCTATGACATTAAGTTGTATTGAAATGGCCTCTTACATAGCCAAGTAAATGTTTTAGCCAACTTAAAAAAATAATAAATAAATAAATATATATAAAAAAATCTACATTTATTTTGAGAGAGGATGTATAATAAACAGGGCTAAATGTGTCTTGCCCCACCTATCAAAGAGCTTAAATTTAAGAGGTGATAGTTTAAGCCTTAAATTTAAGGGGTGTTCCTTAACACAGAGGATGACTGTCCAAACCTATAGTAAGGCATTTCATCCACCTAGCCCTTGAGAATTTGAACAACTGTGCCAAATATTTACACTTTTTTTTAAGTTACCCTCTCATTCCTGATGCCTGATTCACTAAATGGCAGAGTCAGCATGTCTCATTTTGCCTGTCAGCAGAGCTGGCCGCATAACACATGAAGAGGGTTTGGACAGATGGAATGCTAATCATTTCTTATCCCACTCAAAGAAATATGCAGCAAACATTCCCATCATTTGAACTACAGAGACACTTCAGGGAAGTCTATTTATGGTTCCCCATAAACCCCTTTACCGCAAAACAAGAAAACAATGGGCTAATGTTGTGCAATTCTAGGCCTTGGCAGGGACGGGCACAATATATCACCATGTGTTAAAAAATACACTTATATTGACTGCATGTCAATAAACGATCAACCTTTATTTGAATAGTCCAATAGATGATTCCACAGACTATCTTCAGATAGTGATACTATTAACAAATCATCTGTTGAAACTGTGTGTCTTGATAAGGTTAGGGTTAAGACCTGGGTTTGGTTAAGGTGATAAGTCAGTATGTAATAACCAGAATGAAACTGAATTTTAACAAGGTTTTGTGGGTGGACTATCTATCAAAATAGAGTCTTACTACCCCAGTGTCACAAGCACAGAACGTTGATGAAGATGTGTGTGTGTGTGTGAGAGAGAGACAGAGTGAGAGAGAGGGGAACAGAGAGAGAAAGAGAAAGAAAAAGAGAGAGAGAAACTAGTGGCCCAGGGGCGATAATGTGGACACAAATGTGTCAGAAGTGAGTAATGCCATTCACCTAACCTTGCAAAATTGGTCCCCAATCAGCAGAATTGTGTTCACACAAACTGACTTGTATTTTTGTGTGTTCGCATTTCATAGTCTTTGACCATAATCTGTTTTCTCAAATCAGCATTTGTGTCCACATTTTGACTCCTACAGGGCATTGCTGACATTACTAACATTTGCAGTAACCAAGCAATAGTTGCACAGCAGCATACAGGCATGAGCAGACGATGGCAATCACTCCATCCACTTGATACAGACATGACAAGGCGATAAAGACATTATCTCAGCGGCCCTTTGAAGGCGTGTTTATTGCATCTCAAAAATAATTTCTTTCCTTGTTCCCAGCAACCTGTGGCTCAAATATAATATCCTATATACTTATATGTACATACACAAAATAGAACAGAAGAAAACAAAAAAGAGAGAGTAGGTGGTGATGCAAACGTGCGTGTGTGTGTTTGTCTGTGTACTATAGGGCACGTGTGTTTGAGTTGTTCATGTTCAAACGTACCTCACAATCACAGCATTTTTTATGCACACACACACACGCACACACACACACGTTTCTATCACCACAGATCTTAATGACAGACAGATGTAGGGACACATTCTTTGCTAAAACAAGACAAGGGAGAGGAAACACTGATGGGGGGGTGGATGGTGGGGGCGGCTGCTTGTTCACATTCATCATATGACTCATATCAACAAACCCTGAGGCCACCTTCCTTTTACTTCCAGCAAGAAAAACGACAAATAACGACGAACACCAAACCCCCACCCCACCCACCCGCCCCAAAACCTGCTGTAGAAAAGCCTGTAATTCAAACAACGTGAGGTCCTTAGGAAACTCAATACAGATTGTTTTGCCAGCACCAGATTGTTATAGCAACAGAGGACCCCCAAAACAGTTGCACATCCTTGCATCTGTCTGAAGACTTCTGGGCAGAAGGATTCATTTATTTGTTTATTTTTAAATGACTGACCTACATGCAGCAGTGACACCAGGTTACCGAACACACATCACTTTTTCCAGCGTATTGTGGGCCACCAAGGGCGATGTTTGGACAAGACTGTCATCACTATTTCAAGTCCAGAATGCATTGCTCCACTGCGACGTGGTTCTGCTATTGTATCTGACACTCGGCTTGCTTTGGACAGATTAATTTGCATAAAGTTGGGCACTGTTAAACTTTTTGATGCGATAGAACCATCAATTCGGTCGTGCTGCATACCCAGAATGCTTTGCGGCTGCAGAGTTTGCGATGCTTGCTAATGGATCGCCACTTTATGCAGCAACAGACTGTTCTCTGCACTACATCGCTTTGCCCTACCATGTGTGCTGTATGTCAGTATGCTCCTGAGTATTGCCCTTTTTTATTACTTTTATTGTTATTTTTATCATTATTTATTGACTTTTAGCTTTTGTACCTAGCCCAGCCCTCAAGACTCTTAGCTCAAATGAGTGTGTGTGTGTGTGTGTGTGTGTACCACCAGTGCACTTTATCAGTTACACAGGAAATTATTGCAAGCATGTTGCCCTGTTGTGCTGCAGAAAAACAGCTGTGGTTCCTTTGCAGGCAGATGAGCCTTGAACAGATGCATCCCCGATCTGGCTCACATATGGCGCTGATCCGGCTCAGCTACGGTCTGCATCTGGCTCACCTACAGCCTGCATGTGGCCCTAATCTGATGATTACTCTAGCCCTCCTCTAGAGCTGTGTGGCCTCTGTCTATATGAGCCAGTAAATATTTAGCTGGTGTTGTCACACACATACACACGCGATGCGAAGACTTAGGGTTTGTTTGAGATGTTGTTTGCGGCTGGCTGGCTTAAAGCATTGCATTCTGGACTTGAAATAGTGACGTGTTTGGACCGAACGTCACCGTAGCACACCGTATCCACAAACGTGGTATGCTGACGTTCGGACGAGACTGTCCAAAAACATCACCTTTGCAAGTCCAGAATGCACCGTTTTAAGCCAGCCACTAGCCAGCCAGCCATTCTCAAACAAGCCCTATGTCAGCGGGTTACATTAACCTGTCATAGGCCACCATCTGGACAATGCGTGTGGGACAGCTCATCGATTTGATGAGTCATCAAAAGCCATCTGCCCACTAACAGAAACATGCTGTGAGGGGCAAAACTGAAGACCTCCAGATGGGCCCTTTTATACTTTTCACTGGGCATGGGGCAGAAAGGAACTAATTTGCCGTCCGAGTGCTTCGATGTCTTCACTGACACGCCACTCTCTGGCAAACAGCTGAGGGCATCGGAGCCCAGCAGCCAGCGGTGTTACTAAACGTACAGTACGGTCCTAACACGTGTTAATACATGTGTAGGTCAATTACCGCACCTACAGTCCTAACACGTGTTAATACACATGCTGGCCAATTACTGCACTTGCTGTCCTAACACGTGTGAATATACACACTGGCCAATTACTATACCTGCTGTCCTAACACATGTTAATACACAATGTCCAGTTATTCCCCAGGGGTAGTTTGGGCCACCATGTTTCAAGAGAAGAAGTGATATCTTTACACACTTGTCACTTCCTTTTACTGCAATATTGTCACTTCCTTTTATTAGTTTTAAAAAGCCTTTTTCCACCAAAGAAAATGTCCTCAAAGGGAGAGCTAAAGTGTGTGGACATTTTAATTATTTATACTACTACTGCAATAAGGGGTGCTACCGTGCAGTGGGGTTGGTACTGAGGTCGATTTTTAAATCATCGACAGGGAGCCCTTTCTAGACACTGTTCATAATATTGAATAATAAGAAGGAGTAAAATTATGTGGTAACACTTTCTATGAAGACGGAATTTATAAGACTCTATAAACAAATTCAAAAAAGGAAATAATGTCTTTATAAAGCCTTATAATGGTTGAAATTAGTATTCATAATAGTATTCATACATACGGCACCCGTAAAGCAGGTAAAGCTTTATAACCAAGAATGCACTGTGCCACTTGCAGTTGGAATAGGCCTTATGACATAGCATTATAATGCCTTAGGAGTACACTCATGACTATGTATAAATAGTTCTGAATACTGTACATACTTTACAAATGCATTATAAGCATTTGTGCATGTGTTTCTAGAGTCTTGTGACTGCAAGCTTCATAGAAAGCGTTACCGACTGTGTCGTTTCATAGGGCACAACATTAACAGTGGCACCTCTGCCTACAACGCTTCATTTCAGCACCTGTATTATACGCTTGATTATGGACTGAAAAGGTATATGGAAGAAAGAGATTAAAAAAATTGGGATAGATGAAGTGAGAGAAAGATATGGAAAGACATAATGGGAAGAATGCAGAAGAGAGAGCGAAAGAGAGAGAGAGAGAGAGAGAGAGAGAGAGAGAGAGAGAGAGAGAGAGAGAGAGAGAGAGAGAGAGAGAGAGAGAGAGTGATAGAGGAGTAGAAAGACAGCAAAAAGACAGGCACACAAAAGGAATGATGATACTGAAAGAGAAAGGACAGAGAAAACTAAAAGAGGAAGAAGAGGACAGAAAGAGAGACATTTTAAATCTAAATCTTCACAGGGCACAACATTATCAGCAGCACCTCTCGCTGCCTACAGGCCTTGATTTTATTTTAGCACCTGTATTATTATAAGCTTGGACGTGAGTGTGTTCAACCCTCCCACTGAATATACCCTACTTTTTTACTGAAAATAGCTGAGAGCGCATAAAAGCAGCCGTAAAAAGATCAAGCACATCATAGGGATTTCTCCACAAATGAGAATCATTTCCAATCAATGTTGCTCATCAGTAGCAATCTTGAAATTTTATGAAAAACCTGATATTTCAACCATTCTGGAGTCCTGATTGTGGACTGAATTTGATCTTTGACCCATGTGATTCTGGTCCAATCACGGAGAATGATTTATTTATTTATTCGTCTTTTTTTTGATCAGGTGCAGGAAAGGAGGCTCATTACCCGAAACGTGGAAGACATCCTTGTGCTTCTCTAAACACCACAGAGACAAAAACAACACAGATACACATATGTAAACACAAACAAAGCACAAACCCAGAAAACACACACAAACACATCAGCACCCGACACACAGAGAGCACTTGGCCTGAGGACACCCAGTGCTGCTCTGGGGACCTGGGCAAAGGCTCCGATTGGTCCAGTGCTGCTCTGGGGACCTGGGCAAAGGCTCTGATTGGTCTCGCCATTTTAGCGGAAACTCATCAGCGCGTGACTGTATGTTACACCCTTATATAGGCCAAAAATACGGCAAACATTTAAATTTAAATTTAATCACACATTTAAATCACATTTTAAATTATTATATAATACAGCGTAACCAAATATATTTGTTTTAAAGCTGACATTCAGAGTTTTTAAAATATAATAACATATTTTAAATGTGTCCCGTATTTTTGACCCACCCTGTACATGCACCAATAAATGACAACAATAGTAGGCACTGGCCACACAACATAACTGTGGCAGGAGCAAGGACAGTGGCAGGTGGCGTTAATGCAAAATAAGGCATGAGACATGAAGCCGATACTGACAAGCAGCAGCGGTGGACCAACAGGAGAAACGTCGGCAGACTGGAAAGGTCCGTTTTTTTTAGTACGCGTTTGAATAAAAATAAAAACAAAGATTCTGGTTTGTGCGGAGGGATCCATTGCGAATGCGGCGGCTTATCTGGGAGGTCTTTCTTTGTTTTCATTTTAACAGCTTTTGCGTCCTTACACAAATATATCTGTTGAGGGTAATGGAGCTGAAATGTCTTTAAGGTAAGAGGACAGGCACAGTGGTGGGTTTCCTAATGTTCACATACCACAGTTTGTAGAAAAATAAAAATTTTAAAATATGATAGAAAGACGGTAATTATGACAGTCTTGCGGGTAAAATGGCAAAGAAACGATGCAAGAGACACTAAACTCAGTGGCCAGAAGGGCAGTGGATAGTTTTCACCATTTGCCCTTAACACCAGCCAGCACAGTTCAGTGGACACAAAAAAATTAAAAAATATACAAAATAAAAAATATGCTAAAAATGTTTTAAAAATCAGCGATTATTAAAAAAAAAAACCTCTTGGCGACTTTAAAGAATCTGATTTGGGGGTGGGGTAAGGGGTGTGTGGGGAGGGTGGGGGAGGGGTGAGAAGGGGGGGGGGGCGCTGCTTCTCAGTGTGTGACCTTTCCACCCCTACCCCCACCCCCACCCCCACGCCCGTCCGCTACCCCGTTCTTGTGGTCGCCAGCGGCGGCGTGGTAGGAGTGGTGGTGGGAGTGGTGCTGGGAGTGGGGGTGGTGCGTGACGCAGGTCTCAGACAGTACCTCCTGCTCCAGGGTGTTGAAGCGCGCGCCCGAGTCGGGGTCGGCGGCGATGCGGCGGCAGCGGGCGGGGCACAGGTAGCAGAGGATCCTGCGGAAGGTGCGGCGCATGTCCTTGTCGCGGTAGGAGTAGATGATGGGGTTGACCAGCGAGTTGCACTCGGCCAGGATCAGGAAGTACTTCTCGTAGCGCAGCACCTTGCACTGCTCGCAGTCCAGGCCGTCCAGCAGCAGCACCACCAGCCCCGGCGTCCAGCAGATCACAAACGCACCTGAAGAAGAAAGGAAGGAAGGAAGGAAGAGAGGAAGAAAAAAATTAAAAGAAAGAAAAAAGAAAAGAAAGAAAGCGACAAAAAGAAAAAAACAAAGACAAAAAAAGACAGAAAGAACATAAGAGACATGAAAGAAATAAAGAAAAGGAAGAAACAAACAAATAAAAGAAAGAAAGAAAGAAAGAAAGAAAGAAAGAAAGAAAGAAAGAGAAAGGAAGAAAGAAAAATAAAAGAAAGAAAACAGAGAGAGAAAGAAAGAAATGAAAGAAGGAGTGAAAATGGATGAAGGCAGAGTTGTTGTAAAAGAGGTAAATGGGAGAGAGATAAAAAGTTAGGACAGATGAAGTGAGAAAAAAATAGAGAAAGAGACGAGAGAGAGAGAGAGAGAGAGAAAGAGCGAAAGAGAGAGAGAGGTATAAAAACAGCAAAAGACAAGCACACAAAAGGAGTGAAGATATTGAAAAGTAAAGGAAGGGGTTGAGACAGAGAGAGAAAAGAGGACAGGAGGAAAAAGGAGGAGAAGAAGACAGGCATTTTTAATCAAAGTCTTCACTGGGGTGTGCTTCTCCCCTCTGGCCTGCTAGCGAGTAAGGGACATAAGCTAAGCTAAGCTAAGCTATGCTAAGCTAAGCACACTCTCAAACATTCAAGCTCAGTCATGGCTGCCTTACATGGCCTACAA
>CM050198.1:8242261-8252261 GCA_027475355.1 Coilia nasus
GGTGGTGTCAACCAGACCCTGAGGGGGGGGGGGGGGGGGGGTTAGGGGTGGTGTCAATAAGACCCTGAGGGGGGGGGGGGGGGGGGAGAGGAGGAGTTAGGGGTGGTGTCAATCAGACCCTGAGAGGAGGAAGAGGAGGAGTTAGGGGTGGTGTCGATCAGACCCTGAGGGGGGGGGGGGAAGAGAAGGAGTTAGGGGTGGTGTCGATCAGACCCTGAGGGGGGGGGGGAGAAGGAGTTAGGGGTGGTGTCAATCAGACCCTGAGGGGAGGAGGAAGAGGAGGAGTTAGGGGTGGTGTCGATCAGACCCTGAGGGGGGGGGAGGGAGAGGAGGAGTTAGGGCTGGTGTCGATCAGACCCTTGGGGGGGGGGGGGGGGGGGGGGGAGAGGAGGAGTTAGGGGTGGTAACCACAAGAGGGGGGGGGGGGGGGGTTTCTTTGTTTACTTTAATGCCATCTTGAGCAACCGTGGCTACTTCATGACCAAAGCAGGTAAAATTATATATATACACAACATACAACAAATACAACAATCAAATAAATAAATAAAATACATTAAATACGTTTGTTTTTTACATTAATACATGTTAAAAAAGTTAAAAAACCTAAAAAGAGCTGGTGTCGATGAGGAGTGAGAGAAAGAGAAGGAAGAGGACAGAGGAAGAGGAGAGGAGGAGGAAGAGAAGGAGTTAGCAGTAGTGTCGATGAGACGATGGTGGATGATGGAGGAGAAGAGAGATCTTCTAGAGATCTTCTGAATATCACTGAAAGCCCCTTTAACAACTGAGAGTGGTTTTGTTGCTGTGCTAAGGGCTGATAAGTACAGAGCTACAGCAGGTGCTGAGGTTTAGGCCTACAGACAGAGCTACAGCAGACGCTGAGGTATAGGCCTACAGACAGAGGTACAGCAGGCGCTGAGGTTTAGGCCTACAGACAGAGCTACAGCAGACGCTGAGGTATAGGCCTACAGACAGAGGTACAGCAGGCGCTGAGGTTTAGGCCTACAGACAGAGGTACAGCAGGCGCTGAGGTTTAGGCCTACAGACAGAGCTACAACAGGCGCTGAGGTTTAGGCCTACAGACAGAGGTACAGCAGACACTGAGGTTTAGGCCTACAGACAGAGGTACAGCAGGCCCTGAGGTTTAGGCCTACAGACAGAGGTACAGCAGGCTCTGAGGTTTAGGCCTACAGACAGAGCTACAGCAGACGCTGAGGTTTAGGCCTACAGACAGAGGTACAGCACACGCTGAGGTTTAGGCCTACAGACAGAGCTGCAGCAGGCGCTGAGGTTTAGGCCTACAGACAGAGGTACAGCAGACACTGAGGTTCAGGCCTACAGACAGGCCTACAGACAGAGCTACAGCAGACGCTGAGGTTTAGGCCTACAGACAGAGGTGTAGCAGACATGGAGATTAAGGCCTACAGAGGTACAGCAGGCACTGAGGTTTAGGCCTACAGACAGACCTACAGCAGACGCTGAGGTTTAGGCCTACAGAGGAAGACGGTGGCAGACGAGAGAACTGGACAAGGAGCGAAGACGAGAAGAGATGAGAGGGGAGGGGAAAAACAACATGTTGAGAATGACAGCTCTAAAGGGAAGATGTGGCGTAGCCTAATGGGCTATGATGGACAGATAGACAGACAGACATATGAGAGGAAAGGGAGGGAGGGAGGGAGAGAGGGAGAGAGGGAGGGAGGGAGGGAGGGAGGGAGGGAGGGAGGGAGGGAGAGAGGGAGGGAATGCAAAAGCAGGAGCGTGGGGAATGCAAAGTGTGGGAGGCCGGGGAGTTTACTTAGTGACGCTAACGGCTATGCTGGCCACTCGGCACCACGGCATTACACACAACGCAGAGGCAGATGAAGAAATGACCTGGGCAGTGAGGACAAACAAAGGGAGAAAGAGAGATACAGAAAGAGGGAGTGAGAAGGAGACAGAAAGAGAGAGACAGGCACAAGGAGGGAGGATGGGAGTGAGAGACAGAGACAGAGAGAGAGAGACAGGCAAAGGGAGGGAGGATGGGAGTGAGAGAGACAGAGAGAGAGAGACAGGCAAAGGGAGGGAGGATGGGAGAGAGAGAGACAGAGAGAGAGAGAGAGACCCAGACAGAGAGAGAGAGGCAAAGGGAGGGAGGATGGGAGAGAGAGAGAGAGAGAGAGAGACACAGATAGAGAGAGACAGGCAAAAAAAGGGAGGACGGGAGAGAGAGACAGAGAGAGAGACAGAGAGAGAGAGAGACAGACACAGACAGAGAGAGAGACAGACAGAGAGAGACAGGCAAAGGGAGGGAGGATGGGAGAGAGAGAGACAGAGAGAGAGACACACACAGACAGAGAGAGACAGACAAAGGGAGGGAGGATGGGAGAAAGAGAAAGAGAGAGAGAGACAGGCAAAGGGAGGGAGGATGGGAGAAAGAGAGACAGACAGAGAGAGAGAGAGAGACAGACAGAGACATGCAAAGGGAGGGAGGGAGGATGGTAAAGAGAGAGAGACACACACACAGACAGAGAGACACAGGCAAAGGGAGGGAGGATGGGAGAGAGAGAGAGAGAGAGAGAGAGAGAGAGAGGCAAAGGGAGGGAGGATGGGAGAGAGAGAGAGAGAGAGAGAGAGAGAGACCCAGACAGACAGAGACAGGCAAAGGGAGGGAGGATGGGAGAGAGAGAGAGGCAAAGGGAGGGAGAAGGGGGAGAGAGAGAGAGAGAGAGAGACCCAGACAGACAGAGACAGGCAAAGGGAGGGAGGATGGGAGAGAGAGAGACATAGAGAGAGAGAGAGAGCGAGAGAGAGAGACACACACACAGACAGAGAGAGACAGGCATATGAAGGGAGGATAGGAGAGAGAGAGAGAGAGGCAAAGGGAGGGAGAAGGGGGGGGAGAGAGAGAGAGAGAGAGACAGGCAAAGGGAGGGAGGATAGGATAGAGAGAGACAGAGAGAGAGTGAGAGAGAGGCAGAGGGAGGGAGAAGGGGGAGGGAGAGTGGTAGAGTGGAAGTATGGTTCCAATAAATCTTTGTTTTCCATGAGAGGGAGAAATATGAGCGCGTGAGAACTCTTGTCTAGAACAGGAGTAAAGATGTCATGCACCTCCTCTGGCACCTCATCTCCTCAGCTCTTTTACATTCACCTGCTTATCCTGGCCATGACACACACACACACACACACACACACACACACACACACACACACACACACACACACACAATATTACATGCGATTTATCTCCAGAATAACATTTGCCCTGCTTATGCTGCTAATGGCGCGCACACACACACACACACAAACTCATCCACGTATGCACACACACACACACACAAACACAAACTCACCCATGCATGCATGCACACACACACATGCACGCACACACACACACAATATTACATGCGATTTATCTCCAGAATAGTATTTGTCTCGCTTATGCTGCTCATGGCACACACACACGCGCACGCACGCACACGCACGCACGCACACACACACCCACACCCACCCACACACACACACACACACACCCACACAATGTTGCAGCACACCACCCAGACCAAGCACAAGGATACTGTGGACAACTTCATGATCTTAGGTGATGAAGCACACACACACACACACACACACACCCATACACACACACACCCATACACACACGCACACCCATGCAAACGCACACTGTATATTACATGCAATTTATCTTCAGAATGACGTCTGGTAAATTAGGTAGTGGGGCAGTGTGGGGTTACAGGCTTTGCTGAAGGGCACCTCTGTTGTGTTAGATGATGGAGGATAGTGTGCAGGGGAGGGCTGCTTAATCCCCCCAACACCCACATTTCTCCCACCGGTAACAGGGATCAAAGCTGTGGCCCTCCCAAGCCAAGAGCCAGTCCTTACCTTTGTGTGTAAGAGAGAGACAGAGACCAGAAAGACACACACATGTTGCACAGGGCCTCTCTCTTTAGGAACCATAGTTGAGTAACTGCTGCACACACACACACACACACACACACACACACACACACACACACACACACACAAATGTTGCACAGGGACTCGGTTTAGGAACCGTACTGTAGTTGAGTAACTGCTGCACACACACAAAGACACACACACACACACACAGACAGACAGACACACACACACACACATTGCACAGAGCCTGTGTAGGGACCACTGTTGGTCTAAATGCAGTGCCATCTGTGAGGCCCCTTAGCTTCTCACAATCAGCAGGAAGAGAGATTACACACAGCACAGACACCGAAAGCCCCGTCAAAGATGGTAGATATCCCAAGAATCGTCATAACAAGACACTTCCTGGAACCATAATCACACTTCATGCGAGAACCAACCACAAGGCCACAGGCCACGAGGTGTAGAAACGTTAGTTACACGTTAATGCCACGCCCCTGCATGCAGGCCAGAACTGATCCCCACTTTGCTCCCATAGGCATGAACTACCATGAACTATCTTTGCTCCCATAGGCATGAAGCATCTTTGCTCCCATAGGCATGAACTACCATGAAGTATCTTTGCTCCCATAGGCATGAAGTATCTTTGCTCCCATAGGCATGAACTACCATGAGCTATCTTGCTCCGTCTATCCACCATCTTTGCTCCCATAGGCATGAACTACCATGAGCTATCTTGCTGTGCCTATCTACCACCTTTGGCACCGTCACAGACAAGAGTACTGCCCTACAAAGGCAAAGTGCAGTGACTACATGAACACAGAAACTTAACATTGTCACTTTGCCCAGTCAAACATCCTGTAAGTATAGTGGTGGTGATGCTTTAGTGTACTTTCTTAGCAGCATAAAGAAAGAGATTATGTCACAAGACAAAGGGGTGTTATAAAGTCAATTTAAAGTCTAAACTCAATTTGACAAAATGCAAAGTTACTGCCTCTTGGCTTTGTGAGGCAGAACAGCAATGTGCAGCCGTGTCTTTGCATTTTGAGGTTTGGCCTGATGTGTAAACACTTGCAAGTACAAATTATACAAAAAAGTAGTTCTGTTATGATAACGTGGCCGACATCACTAAGATCTGTGCTTACGGTCTACATCGTGTGGTCTATCTTGATAGCGGGTTGGAAAATGTGACATGCATGCGTGTGTAGCATCTCGTGAGAAAAGCGAAAACACGAGAAAAGCATCTGTGGTTTTTATGCAACAGCCTTTACACACACACACAGAAAGATACACACACATACACAGGCACAGACACACACACACACACACACAGTCACACACATGCAGACCCTAACATTTTCGTGGCTACAGGTTTTTGATGACTGGTGTTAGGTGCAAGTTCCCGCACATTACTGTAGAGATGAGTGGGCCTGCTTTCACTCAAAAGGCACATTCACACAACACAACTTAATAGGAAGACGCGAGAGATTTAGTCGTCACAAGGCAAAGGATGTGTTATGAAGTCAATTCCCAGTCTGAACTCAATTTGACAAAATATGCAGTTACTGCCTTTTGGGCTTTGTAGGGCAGTACACTCCTGCCTGCGTCACCTGTGCGCTGTCACTACACGTCGACAACACCACACCACCTCTACCTACCGCGACAGCCCATGGCAAATTATAGTTATTACACAAAATGCAATAACATGCAACACACCTGTGTCGAGGGCTTTCAGCTCACCCAAATGCTAGACAGGAATTTGAGAGTTTGATAATCAGCAAAAAGCTGACAAGAAACAAGAGATCTCAGACTGTGGGTGCCTGTCTCAACAACAAGCTTTAGGGACACAGCTGGGTGTTAATTAAAAATGACCCGTAAACCCTCATATTACTAGAAGAGTACCATAGCTCTGATTTCACAAAGATGGCGTGCTCAACCCATAGGAAAAGTGTTCAGATTTCTTTAGGTTTGGGTGCTCTTTGGAAAAAGGTAACAACCGTCAAGAAAAAAATAAAAGGAGTTTCTCAGTCCAAAGCACTCCTGGTTAAATGGAGAAATGAGCCAAAATCCCTAGGAGGACATGTGCCAACCTAGTTAACAACTAATCAAAGAGCCTTTTGTCAGGGCACCGTACTGACGATTAATGATCAGGGGACTAATAATTTTGTCCTTGTCATTTTTTGCCTTTTTTGTTTAAACTGCTTATAACAATACCAAATTCCAAATTCAACTTGTTAAACATTATCTCCATAGTATACTTGTTTCCAGAATAACATAAACTTGTTAATAACTGTCATTCTCACCAAGAAATCAAGAGAGATGTCTAATTTCAGGAAGGGGGCTAATAACATCGTCCTCGAGTGTATGTGTGTGTGTGTGGGTATGTATGTATGTGTGTGTGTGGGTATGTGTGTATGTGTGTGGGTATGTATGTATGTGTGTGTGGGTATGTGTGTATGTGTGTGTGTGTGGGTATGTATGTATGTGTGTGTGTGTGGGTATGTATGCATGTGTGTGTGTGTGGGTGTATGTATGTATGTGTGTGTGTGGGTATGTGTGTATGTGTGTGTGTGTGGGTGTATGTATGTATGTGTGTGTGTGGGTATGTATCTATGTATGTGTGTGGGTATGTATGTATGTGTGTGAGTGTGTGTGTGTGTGTGTGTGTGTGGGTGTATGTATGTATGTATGTGTGTGGGTATGTATGCATGTGTGTGTGTGTGTGTGTATGTATGTATGTGTGTGTGTGTGGGTATGTATGCATGTGTGTGTGTGTGGGTATGTATGTATGTGTGTGGGTATGTATGTATGTGTGTGGGTATGTATGTATGTGTGTGGGTATGTATGTATGTGTGTGAGAGTGTGTGTGTGTGTGTGTGTGTGTGTGTGTGTGTGTGTGTGTGTGTGTGGGTGTATGTATGTATGTGTGTGTGTGGGTATGTATGTGTGTGTGTGGGTATGTATGTATGTGTGTGTGTGGGTATGTATGTATGTGTGTGAGAGTGTGTGTGTGTGTGTGTGTGTGTGTGTGTGTGTGTGTGTGTGTGTGTGTGTGTGTGTGTGTGTGTGTGTGTGTGTGTATGGTGGGGGTGGTGGAGTGTTGCAAATCCCCTCGTGACAAGTCTACCAGTGCGTGTGAAAGGAGCAAGCACCAGAGCAAAGTGAAATGCAAAAAAAAAATCTATGTTCCCTTTACATTTTTCCATTAAAAATCCAGAATCAGAATTATACTACAAAGTTCACTGGAATTTTCTGATACCCCCAGGGGTCGGAGAAGTTTACAAGCCAATGCAGCGGTCAACGCTACGCTAAAACAAACGTGAAAAAAAAAAAACAAAACATGAATAAATAAACAATCAGATGTAGATTAACATTTCATGACAGAAAGAGAAACAAAACCCATTTTGTCCCTGCTCACCTGCCGTACGAACCACTTCAGCTTGGTGAGCTTGATGGTCCAGGGTCCCGTGTGGAACATGAGGAAGAGGTAGGAGGTGCCGGCGAAGAGGTCGGCGGCCGCCAGGTTGCCTAGGAGATAGTAGATGGGGAAGTGGAAGCGGCGGTTGATGAAGATGGCCGTCATGACCATGATGTTGGCGAGGATGACGATGATGCAGACGGCCATGCCCAGCGTGACCACCACGTAGTCTCTCTTGCGCCAGTACGTGCTAATGTTCTTGCCGCTGTTGTCGTAGAAGAACTTCACCGTCTTGTTGAAGTAGCAGCCGGGCTGGTCTTCGGTGTCTGTATCCATGGTTTTTATTTTATTTTATTTTATTTCGTGTTGTTTTGCTCGTCTCAGCCAATGGGAGAGCAGGGGGGTGTAGGTAGGTCCCAAATGGGGGAGGGGATAGAGTTTTAAAAAGAGGTGGGGCTAAGGGGCTTAGGGAAAGGTTTGATTGGACGGGGAGAGAGAGGAAATTGCTGGGTTAGGCAACGAAGTTACAGAGATGCTCTGTGGGGAGTGGGCGGAGGCATTGAGGCTTGATTGACAGAGAGCTGGTCCAATCTAGAGCATTTGGAACAAAGATATAATCTTCAATGGGATCCCTGTTGGAATTCAAGAAAGCAAGAATTAGCAAATTAACGAGATTATCTTTCAAAAACAGCATGAAAATTGAAACCAGACAAAGAGATACAGAGTGAGAGTAACAGACAGAGAGACAGAGTGAGAGTAACAGAAAGAGAGAGAGAGAGAGAGAGAGAGAGAGAGAGAGACAGAGACAGAGAGCGAGACAGAGAGAGAGCGAGACAGAGAGAGAGAGCGAGACAGAGAGAGAGAGCGAGACAGAGAGAGAGACAGAGACAGAGAGAGAGACAGAGACAGAGAGAGAGAGAATTTCCCTTTTAATGATTAATACCCAAGGAGAGAGAACACTGTTTGAGCAAATGTGCCCAGACTGATGATGTGACTAATAACAGTGTGGCCAAGCCTGTTCCAATACAGTCATGGACAGGTGTGTATGTGCAGGCAGGTGTGTGTGTGTGTGTGTGTGTGTGTAAGGAGTGTGTGTGTGTGTGTGTAAGGAGTGTGTGTGTCAGTGGATGGGTGCGTGTGCAGTTTTATGTGGTATGTGTATAGGCTAATGTGTATTTGTCTAGGTAGGTCTGTGTAAGTAGGGTGTGTGTGTGTGTGTGTGTGTGTGTGTGTGTGTGTGCGCACAACTTCCTGTCTCCACACAACAAAGTCACTAACTGAGAATCCAACTTCCAACCTTGACACAGATCCAGTGGAAATCTTTTCTTTCTTTTTTTTTTTTTTTTAAGCAAACGATACGCGGTCCAAAAACACCATCTTCAAAAGAAGCACAAAGTCCTGTGTGTGGATGCCAGGCCTGTGTCGTCTGGCCGAGAGAAGAGAGAGGCACAGAGGCACAGGCCTGAGGTCAGTGGGGACAACTAGGCCTCAGCTGTCCAGGCCTCAGTGTATTAACGCGAAACACGACCAACGTCAGTATGGCGATTACCCCACCAATCTCACAATCTCAATGTCTACAGACGCACCAAAACAGGAAGACGTGTGACTGACAAGAAGGCACCTCTTGTCAAGGGGTGTGTGTGTGTGTGTGTGTGTGTGTGTGTGTGTGTGTGTGTGTGTGTGTGTGTGTGTGTGTGTGTGCATGCGCGTGTGTGTGTGTACGTGCATTCTTTTTTTTTTTTTTAGCAAATGATGCACTGTCGCAGTAAATCAATTAATCACATGATCAAAAAAAAATACTGAGCTCATTTTAATTTAATTGCAATTTAGACTTGAAAATCCATTTTATTTATTGTTTCCGTTGTGTGTTTTCTATTTTTATTTTATTTATTGTTTTTGGTTGTGTTTGGTGTTTATATATTAGGATATTTAAAATGTCTTTCAGTTCCCGTTTTAAATATTCTTTGGAAATAAAAGCTTATTGATCTTTGCAAGGATGTACACGTTTTGTTATGCTATTATCATTACATTAGTTGAAAATGGTCTTAAAGAGACAATATTATCGTTTATCACAATAATTCCTGGAACAATTAATCGTCCAGCAAAATCTCTTATCGTGACAGGCCAAAATTAGTCTGGTAAACCTAGCCTGGCTATCGCGACTTGTCAATGCAGAGCATTGGTCTGGCCAAGCTGTGTTGTAAACCCATTTCTCAGAAGGCGGGCTTAACCCACCTCTTTCAAATGCCTCTGTTTGCTACTAGACGAAGCTTCAACCAATCACACCCCTCTGTCCTCTGACGTTTACGCAGCGAAGAACAAATCCGTGCGAAAAACGAAAAACAAATCAGTGCGATCAAAGGGGAAATGACCACAACAACAGGGTTCTCGCAAAGCCCCATCGACTTGGCTACCAGCGGGGCTAACTTCTTTTACCGAAGTCGGTAGCATTGCGAAAACGTCCTTTCCCGCAACAAATGCTTCAAGGGCTGCCCTTTGCTCTATTTTCAGAGAGAACTTCCCTTTGAATTCATCCAAAACAGCAGCTACAGCTGCATTGAAATCTTGCCGTTGCTCCACAGTCGCCATGTAGTCAGTGACTGAGGTAGATTTCCGGTCGCTAAACTACCGCGTCTTTGCCTTTTTGAAATGCTCGATTTTCATTGGCTCCCATTCCTAGGCAGAATCAGA
>CM050198.1:8257261-8267261 GCA_027475355.1 Coilia nasus
ACACAGCTGTATTTCGACTGACACAAGAATCACGTAAATGTCATTACATTTAAGATTTGAGCGATAAGCAGTGTTTGACATATGAGGTTTATGAAAAACTGGTGTGGGTTCCCAGGGGTAGGTGACAAAAGCCAACAGCTTCAATATCCCGGTAAAACAAAGCCATACAGGTCCTCTAATGTGTCTAAATGTTACTGCTGCAAGCTGGCTTGCCACTTCACCACATAGGCTACTCACAACAGGGCCCTGATGTGCCCAACTTAGTGTGGTAATACACACACACACACACAGAAAGAGAACACACACTCATCTATATATCCACAGGCACCAAACACACACACACACACACACACAAACACACGTATCGACGGAAAATTACATACACCCTCACACTTTACAATGTGGTGTAAAAATACCACCATTCATCTATCCGTACACACACACACACACACACACACACACACACACACACACACACACACAATACTGAATGGTCAGGCTATGCCAATAATAAGGTGCATGTTGACACATGAGGCAAAGTCACATTGACCCAGCATGCAAACTAGGGTTATGTTTTCAGAGAAATACTGTGAGAGCAACATGTCCTCTTCCCTGACAACTTCAAACCTCATAAAACACACATCCCAATTCAGTATTCATTAACATTCAGCTACATAATAATAAGGGCATCCTATCCATGTCTACGCTAGTCTGAACATCCACTGATAAAGATCAGGTAGTCTGCACCAGGTACATTTTAGCAGGTCAAGGGAATGCTGGTGGGTTGGTTGACTGACAGTGCAGTATACTTTCGAAATGTATTTTCATATGTAATTTAATTTCATGTGACTCTTACACAGTGTTTATCATTTCTAATGTAGTCACCTTTACTGGGTGAATGCAGGTAAACTGTTTCTAACCCAGGTAGCATGAGTGCTCTCAGGTAAGCGTCATACCTTTATGTAATACCTGCAGTTAGACATTCAGGCATTACTGACCAATCATTGCTCAAGACCTCCGCGCACTGACCCATATCCAGAGCAGCTCAATGATAAGGGGCCTGGCCAATAAGGCCTCCCTCACGTCCTACAGGTGGAATGTCTTACAGCCAATCGGGTTGGGCCTGGAGGCGGGTCCTTGGCAAGAGCATTATGACCTCATATGAATGTGACTGCACACTGAGCGCTGTGCTGCATTCAGATGATCTTTTCAGGGGAAAAAAAACAACTCTGTCTCATGAAAGAAACTAGTTATAGCCATGACAAGAGTGGCCTTGGGAAAAGTCTTCAAATGCTTAAGAATGCAGATAAGTGCCACTTCAATGCTTACTCTCAAATGCATGGGGTAAATCTAACTGCAGTTTACAAAAGAAACAACAAAATAATTCACCATTACTGGCAGCAGCTGCTTGAACCAGCCAATGTATTAGGTCAACAGCCTTCTTCACATTACTACACAGCCTTCTGTTGGCATAAGGGAAGTCAGCTTGCTGTAGCAATCAGAGTGAGGGCAGTCATCTCTTCCTGAGCCTTTTGACGTTTCTCGTCAAGGTCACAGAGTAGTGCTTACGCATAGAGACGATAAGATGGACTACTCGATGGCACCCTGCGTGTCCATGTGGGTGGGAGTCAATAGTGGCTTAGCAGAGACTCGTACAACCTGTACAGTGTCTCTCTCTGTCTCCCTGGGGCAACTGTAATGTGACCGGCCCACATGATCATTTCAATTGATTTACTAATTAGCGAAACAAAAGAAAAAAATGGGGAATAAATAAATAAATAAATAAATAAATAAATAAACAAATAATAATAATAATAATAATAATAATAATAATAATAATAATAATAATAATAATAATAATCATAATAATAATAATAATAATTCAAGCATTCTATGCTCAATAATAACAATAACAACAATTGTTGCTGTCATCATTCACAGGATGCTTTAAAATTAAATGTTGAATGAGTTGTGAGATGAAAATGCTGATGTTACATTAAAATGTAAAGGTAAAAAGTTGTAATTTCCTTGTAATTAAGAGAACACACGTTTGCTCATTAGGGGTGGTGATTTTGTGTAAGGAAGTGGGCACTGAGGCAAACTGGATGAACAAATACAGCAGGCGGGTTTAAAGCCCCACAGGCCTGGCTGGGCTGAGCTAAGCTCGCAGGGAAGGCGGCCAGTGATAACGCCTCGTAAAATCTTTAGAGCAATCAAACATTTACAGTGCAGTCACTAGGGTGTGCATACCAACCACGACTGCTATTGCTCAACAAACAATCCACACTGCAGCTTACTGGGAGAAGCTGGGTGTCAGGTTTACCGTAGGTTAAACAGTGAAGGTTTTGAGTGGATTGACTCCACACTGAATATATGCATAGCGGGGCTGGGCAAAGTTTAAAAATAATAATTCTAGGTCCTGGTTGCTGACCAAGTTCAAAATTACACTCAATAATATGTTGATGGTGGTGTTTTTTTTTTTTTTTTTATTTCCTCGTTTTTAAAAACGACTACAACTTGCTGTAATACCTGTAGAAATGATGCGTTTGTAGGGCAGAGGTCGAAAGCAGGAGTAGAATGACACGTACATGGCAACCTGATCAGCAGTCCCTCCACTGCTCGACAAAAGCTGCCGATTTTGCCTTCCGGCGACTGCGCAGGGACCTTGGAACAACAAAGGCCCAGAGCGCGCCTCTACTTGTTGTGACCTGCTTATACGATAGCGCTGCTCCTGCAGACGAGTCTCAACCGCCGGGTCATCAAAACACCTCTCTGTTCAGGGATGACGTGGAGCGAACCAGGCAAAGTGATGCTCCAGCAACCCTTAATGTTCACACGGGCCAGTCTGGAGGCACACACTGCATAACATTGCACTTTTGTTTTTATTTTTATCGTAAGCTACTTACAATAGAGGACACAAACCAAACTACAGTTATGCAGAGGAGAACGGGGTAAGCAAGAGTGTAAACAAAGCTAAGTACACACAGAGTACAGGAAAGCTTAAGAGGGGAACTGGGCAAAGTGATGCTCGAGCAACCTGGAATGTTCACACGAGCCAGTCCTGACACACATAAGACACTGTGGCACTCACACTCACTGCAGAGAAATCAGCTCCGCTCACAACAAGCCCGTACGCGTGACTGCAAGTGTCATGTGTCACCTAGTTTGCTTGGGTGTGATCACTCACACCCTTCACACCCTTCTGGGTACTGTGGGGTGTTTATTTTCGGTGGCTAGACGCGGTGGGGGAGGGTGTTTTTTTTTTTTAATTACTAGCAAAAGAGAACTTCTGAGAAGCAGCAGAGGAAACTGATTTGGCTGTGTGCACTTCCTTTGACGTAGCAAAGCCACTTTTTTGCCTTCACCACAGCAGAGCACTCCAAACGAGCCCTGCATATCTGACAGAGATCACTCTGTATGGCCTGAGCCCTGCATATCTGACAGAGATCACTCTGTATGGCCTGAGCCCTGCATATCTGACAGAGATCACTCTGTATGGCCTGATCACTGCTGATGGAGCCCAGCCTGGAGCAACACAAGTTACAGTTTGACTGCATAGCTTGCCGGGCCTGCTAGCTGTCCGTTAACACCAATGCTAACCTTTTTTTAATCCTTTATTTTACCAGGAATGTCCCATTGAGGTTACATTGCATTATCTCTCCTTCCAGGAAGCCCTGGCCAAGGTGACAGTAAATAAGCCTTGTTTAAAACAGCACTCAAAGCCAGACGCTCAAGGACGTTCTACGTTTAAGAACAAAAAAGAACATTCTCTGCGCTTCCACAAACAAACAACCCGGTGCAACCAGGCCAGAACCGGAGCAATGCAAAACACGAAAGATCGCCGGCGCAGCACAGATATTATTTTATATCGTTTTTATTCTGCATAACAATGACTTAACAGTGACTTAACAATGACTAACGTTTCAATGTAGAGTTACATTGTCCTCAGAGTCGTACACACACTCAAACAGTCTCTCACACACTCTCACACACACCAAGAGTTCCGGGTCAGCTGCTGGACTGTTCCATCTGCACACCGCAGTGTGGGTGTAATCTAGAACATGCCGCTTCTTTGCCAGAACCCACCACTTCTGGGCCAGAACCCACCACTTCTGGGCCTCACCTGCCCCCTGATCTGGCCTGCATGCTCCAGCACTGCCATGTGGCAGCGCTTTGTGTGACTGCACCATGTGTGTGACTGCACTGTGTGTGTGACTGTAGTGTGTGATTGCACCGTGTGTGACTGCGTTGTGTGTGTGACTGCACTGTGTGACTGTGCCATGTGTCTGTGCCATGTGTCATGTGCCTGACTGTGCCATGTGCCTGACTGTGCCATGTGCCTGACTGTGCCATGTGCCTGACTGTGCCATGTGCCTGACTGTGCTGAGACTGTGCCATGTGTCTGACTGTGCCATGTGTCTGACTGTGCCATGTGTCTGAGGCACATAAGGAGATGTTGCAGCGGCACGGTGCATGAGCCGAGCTGGGTGTGAGACAAGCGGAGAAGACTGAAAAGGAGCGAGAAAGAGGAAGGACAAAGACGAGCGTGTGGGAGTGGGGAAGGGACGTCCACAGAAACAAAGAAAGAGAAATGAAGAATCATCAGAATTTGAATTAGTGTGTGTGTGTGTGTGTGTGTGTGTGTGTGTGTGTGTGTGTGTGTGTGTGTGTGTGTGTGTGAGTGCGTGCGTGCGTGTGTGTGTGTAAGCGTGTGTGTGTGTGTGTAAGCGTGTGTGTGTGTGTGTAAGCGTGTGTGTGTGTGTGTGTCTGTGGAGGGGGTGAGAAGAGACAGAGAAATCATCACAAATGAAGTAATGGAAACCAGGAAAGGAGTCTGAATGGGAGGGCCTACAGAGGCCAGCCAGCGAGAGGAATGTCACTCGCTTCTGGTAAAGCCGCTGAATTATCATAACAAGGTGGTTTTTAGCATAATCAGCCCTAACCTAGCACAGCCTACTAGAAGCATTTACATTACAGCATGCACTAGAAGCACTTACATTACATTACAGCATGCACTAGAAACATGTACTAGAAGCATTTACATTACATTACAGCATGCATTAGAAGCATGTACTAAAAGCATTTACATTACATTACAGCCTGCATTAGAAGCATGTACTAAAAGCATTTGCATTACATTACAGCATGCACTAGAAGCACTTACATTACATTACAGCATGTACTAGAATCAATTACATTACAGCATGTACTAGAAGCAATTACATTACAGCATGCACTAGAAGCAATTACATTACAGCATGCACTAGAAGCAATTACATTACAGCATGCACTAGAAGCAATTACATTACAGCATGCACTAGAAGCAATTACATTACAGCATGTACTAGAAGCAATTACATTACAGCATGTACTAGAAGCAATTACATTACAGCATGCACTAGAAGCAATTACATTACAGCATGCACTAGAAGCAATTACATTACAGCATGTACTAGAAGCAATTACATTACAGCATGCACTAGAATCAATTACATTACAGCATGCACTAGAAGCAATTACATTACAGCATGTACTAGAAGCAATTACATTACAGCATGTACTAGAAGCAATTACATTACAGCATGCACGAGAGAGAGAGAAGAAGACAAAACAGCAGAGCTGAGGGGAGAGAGAAAGACCAGACAGGAGAGACAGAAAGGAGAGAAGAAGAAGAAAGAGCAAGAGAGAGAGAGAGAAACAGAGAAAGACAGAGAGAGAGAGAAAGAAGGGGCAAAAGAGAGTGAAAAGGGGAAGATTGAGAGAAAGAAAGGAGAGAGAGGGAGAGAGAGAGAGAGAGAGAGAGAGAAGGAGAGAGTTTCAAGGACAGCATCAGCCCCTGTGACTGAAGCTCTGCCACACGAAACCAACTATCAACAATTCCTCTAAGGGTGATGATACACGGGGCAACAACGTGAATGGCTCCTAATTTTCAGATGGGGTGATCACCAAAAGTTGGCTCCTTCTTATCTAAGTTCACCTGATAAAAACATGCTGCCTAATATGAGTGATAAAGTGCCCAAATCACATCTGTTCGTATCGTTGCCCGGCAACATTGCTCAAAAAATTGCCCAGTGTATCATCACCTTAAGGCCTTAAAGTGGATCCTATATTGAATGAGCAACCAGTGGGGAGAAGCTAGGATGGGTATAAGATGTTTAAATTTTTTGTTACTAGTCAGCATTCTAGGTGCTGCATTCTGGACCAATTGAAGGGGAAAGATAAGAGATAAGGGAGCACCAGGTAGACTGAATTACAGTAATCAAGCCGTGATAAAGGCATGAATTACTTTTTACAGAACATGACATGAAAGAAAAGGTTTCAATTTAGAGATAACACTGAGCTGATAAAAGCAATTTTTAACTACAGCAGAAATATGCTTATCAAAGCAGAACTCAGAGTCAAAGATGACAGGGTGACAAGATGACATGCTAGATTTTTACCACAGGGATTGACATAGGGGGTGAGATTGCTCAGGCTGGGTTAGGGGGGGGGGTTATTGGATTTATTGGATCAGTTTTATCCTCGTTGACTTGAGTTTATTGTAATGATGATTCATCACAATATAATAAACATGTTGCCTAGTATGAGTGATAAAGTGGCCAAATCACATCTGTTCGTATCGTTGCCCGGCAACATTGCTCAAAAGGTTGCCCAGTGTATCATCATCTTTAGGGCTCATTCACACCGAGTTGAGCGTGTACAGCGCGTATGCGTATACAATATGTTTGTGTAGGGACAGAATACACGCAGATCACGCTTGCGGTGTCAATAGTCTAATTTGGTAGCATACATTCCAAACGAATACGGACAGAAAACGGGCACGCGCTGATACACAGAGTGTTTGGTGTGAATGAGCCCTAACAGGACTATAGCTTGAAACCATAAACAAACACTGCAGTTCAAAAGCATCAGACACAAGAAAAAGTACAGTACACATCCCAGAGGAAGAGACAGAGAGAGAGAGAGAGGGAGGGAGAGAGAGAGAGAGAGTGAGAGAGAGAGAGAGGGAGGGAGAGAGAGAGAGATAGAGAGAGAGAGAGAGAGTGAGAGTGAGAGTGAGAGAGAGAGTGAGAGAGAGAGTGAGAGTGAGAGAGAGAGAGAGAGAGAGAGAGAGACAGCTAGACAGGGAAAAACTGAAAGGCAGACAGAGAGATAGCAAGTAATGTTTACAAGAAAGAAGGACCACATGATAGGGGTGTGTGTGTGTGTTTATTCAACTCAAAAGAGCACACATCACATCTCTGGCTTAATACAGAAATCCCAACCTGCAGAAACCCATTTCAGGGAGGTCAACAATTCCCCCCCCCAGAGACAGAGGTCATCTGTTACATCTGCAAAAATCTGACTGCTGCTGACTTCAGACTATGCACCCACTCATTTGACGTCAGTTGTAAAAGGCGTACATCCTGTCCTGGGCGTATACATCACAACAACAACAACACCGGGGCTTGTCGCAGTGATCTCTTATATTTGCTAGTTATATATACTGTTGTCCATTTCAGAATCTTTATTCTATTTAACTGATTTTATCTACCGTCTTCTACTCTGTGCATCTGTTTGCTTGCACAGCAACACAGCGCAGTGAAACCACAGAGCAGTTGGGCAAGGGCCAATGGCATGGGCACTGGCACACACAAGGGCGCTGGCACACATAAGGGAACTGGGAGGTGGTAAGTGGGAAGTGGTAAGTGGTAAATGGGAACTGGGAAGCACCTCAGTCACAGCGCGAAGTGACCACAGCCATGCAAACACCCCTTGGGAAAAAGTACTAAAGAGTACTACGAGAATCTTATAGTATTTTTGGGACATTTCATTGTAGAAATATTGTAGAAATACTAGAGATACTACAGAATCTATATGATTCTACAATATTTTACTTGGACAATATTGTACAGGGACACTACAGGGACAGACAAAATATAGAAGTATTATACATGTATATACAGGCATAGCAGCAGTACTATAGAACACCATAGAGGTACTATATAACTATTATACATGCCATAGAGATCTTATAGGATTCCCATAGGACCGTTTTTGTAAGGGACCCCAGACAACAACCAGGGGCCAAACGAAAGCACTGAACAGAGCACGAAAGCAATGACCCGAGCAAGGACACTGCAGGAGGAGAGAACGACAGAGGAGGAGGGGAAAACGACAGAGGAGGAGGGGAAAACGACAGAGGAGGAGGGGAAAACGACAGAGGAGGAGGAGGGGAAACGACAGAAGAGGAGGAGGGAACGACAGAAAAGGAGAAGAGAATGACAGAAGAGGAGAAGAGAATGACAGAAGAGGAGGAGAGAACGAGAGAAGAGGAGGGGAAAACAAGGAAGAGGAGGAGGAATTGTAGCCTGGTACACCCACCCCTCGTACTTCATTTCATTTTGTACAGAGGGTCTGGACAGACACCGTTAGAAATGATTTCCAGTTTAAAAAAGTGCCTCTGTCTTTACCCAATCGCTGACGCCTGGTCGTCACGTATGCAATTAGCCTACCTACGCACTACAATTCAAATGTAGCACACAAGCTCAACGTCACGGCTAACGAACACACCCTCTGTTCGCTGACTGGATCGGTCTTGCTGGGACTTGCTAAATGACCCTCAAGAGATTCCAGTCCAGACCCTCTGTACAAAATGAAATATAGTATGCTGGTTTACCAGGCTAGAGGAAAGGCTGTGTGAAGGAAGTGCTGTGTGTCTGTCTGCGCTATGAGTGACTGTGCATGAATGAAGATGCGGGGGGTGTAAATGTGTCAACAATAGTGTGTCAACAATAATGTGTCAACAATAGTGTGTGACTAGTGTGTGTGTGTGTGTGTGTGTGTGTGTGTGTGTGTGTGTGTGTGTGCGTGTGTGCGTGCGCGCGCATTGTATTTTGGTTAGTGAAACTAAAATAAGAAGTCTGAAGCGACACTGTCTGCACACATGAGGAAGTAAGGCTGTGTGTGACAGTTTGTGCGTGTGTGTGTGTGTGTGTCAGTGAGTGAGTGAGTGAGTGAGTGAGTGAGTGAGTGAGTGAGTGAGTGAGTGAGTGTGTGTGTGTGTGTGTGTGTGTGTGTGTGTGTGTGTGTGTGTGTGTGTGTGTGTGTGTGTGTTTGTCCATGCTGGTGCTGTGTCTAGTTTTTTACAATGTGGCAGTGTGTACATTCTTACATGCATGTGTGTGTGCTTAAGAATGTCAAAAGACAGAAGATGAATCGGCCGGTTGACCAGTCACTCAGTCTCTCTCAGTTTGGCTTGTATGTGTGTGTGTGTGTGTGTGTGTGTGTGTGTGTGTGTGTGTGTGTGTTTTGTATGCATGTACACGTGCACGTCTGGATGAAGCGGGCTGAGTCAGTAAGCACCAGTTCCAGTCCAACCCTACTATTACGGCCCCAGACACACCCACCCACGTCCGCCCTGGACTGCCTCTCTCTCTCTCTCTCTCTCTGTTTCTCTTCTCCCCTCTCTCTCTCCCTTTCTCTCTCTCTCTCTCTCTCTCCCTATCTCTCTGTTTCTTTCCCTCCCTATCTCTCTCTCTGTTTCTCTCCCTCTCTCCCTATCTCTCTGTGTTTCTTTCCCTATCTCTTTCTCTCTCTCTCGCGCTCTGTTTCTCTCCCTCTCTCTCTGTTTCTCTCTCTCCCTCGCTCGCTCGCTCTTTTTTCTCTCTCTCTCTCTCTCTCTCTCTCTCTCTCTCTCTCTCTCTCTCTCTCTCTCTCTCTCTCTCTCTCTAAGCTGTGTCATTTAAACACACACAACTCAGGAATTTCTGCAACACTGGAACTTTTTTTTGACAATTTCCATGCACCAGTGGGATTGCAGTTTGCAGTTTGCGACACGCACCCCCACATACACACGGCTTGGGCTGGATGGAAATCCTCACACCCCGCACATCTAGACTTGAGTGGAATGTTTTTACACAGCAAAAAAACACCAGGGTTGAACTGACTCCCACGGAGTTGATTTTAACAGTTTTTTGAGAGTTTATAAAGCGCCACAATCTCCAGAGTTAAGCAGACA
>CM050198.1:8287261-8354761 GCA_027475355.1 Coilia nasus
CGCACACACCTTTGCAGGCCCGCTGGACCCCTTGGGCTCCTGTTTCAGTTTCTCCTGGAGAAAGGTGGGCGGGGCCGGGGATGTTGTGGGGTGGGGCCTAGAACTGTCCGTCGGCCTGATGTGGCTTCCTGATTGGAAGAGACACACAAAAAGATGAGTGTATTTAATAACAACGCACATGCATGTCCAGTGTGTGTGTGTGTGTGTGTGTATGCATGTGTGCGTGTGTGTACGTACGCAGCACAGTTGAGATATGTCAAAGACACGCGTGAGTCAGGTGAGTAAGTGTTCCTGCTCCAACCCTTTAACCTGGACATGAAAATCAGCCATTTTTGTTGTGGATGAGTGCGGCTTGCACAAAGACCACTACAGCACCCATTAGTCTGGTAATGCTACTATAGTCTTTAACGCAAGCCGACAACTCGGCCAGAGAGTAAACACAGCAACAGGCTCCTGGTACCACTTCTACATCGCAGATTGGCCTTCTCCAGACACTTAAGTGTACACTTCTACATCGCAGATTGGCCTTCTCCAGACACTTAAGTGTACACTTTTACATCGCAGATTGGCCTTCTCCAGACACTTAAGTGTACACTTCTACATCGCAGATTGGCCTTCTCCAGACACTTAAGTGTACACTTCTACATCGCAGATTGGCCTGCTCTGCAAAACACCACATCACACATCCAGACACTTAAGGGTACACACAGAAACACGCACAACGCAGACACACACACAGAAACACACAGACCCACACACACATAGAAACACGCACACAGACTAGGCTTGTCCCGATCCAATATCGGCATCGGATCGGCCGCCGATGTTGGCAAAAAAATGCGTATCGGTATCGGCGCGGCGGCACGAAAAAAAAGTCCGGTCCGGGTTTTCCAGCGCACCTACTCAGATAATCCATTCCAGTTTTTTGCTGTGATTTCACTAAAATCCGGTCCGCATTTTCCAGCACACCAGCATTAGCGTCTCCCAGTTTGTAGATAGAGATGGAGCAAAAAGTGTGGAGGAGATTGGGGAATAGAGGGCATTTTTGTTTTTAAATAGTTATAATAGATATTATTTGGACTGGTTTTTAAAGCCTTGGTTTACACCTGCTCAAGAGCAGAGTACTGATACTGAGTTAATAGACTATTTTACACAGAGGTTATTTGTGTGTTTTGCTTTTTTGAGTTAATAGACTATTTTACACTCAGGTTATTTGTGTGTTTTTCTTTTTTTTTCATACAGTTTACAGTCTGATTTGCACTTTTACTGACCACTGATGCCATCCCTGTTTGTTATTTTTAATGTTGTCTATTTTCTGTTTATCCCTGAATAAACAGGTCAGTTTCTTGTTACCAACCATTGTGTATTCAAACTCACTTAAGTCAGCTGGCTAGTTGTTATCAAGAGTACTAAAACCCTTTTCAATATGAGTCTAATAGCTAAGTAAGAAGGCTAAATAACTTTAATACATGCTCGGTTGGATAGGCCGGTATCGGTATCGGCCACCAGTATCGGTATCGGCTCGGAAGTGCAAATACAATATCGGTATCGGATCGGAAGTGCAAAAAGCTGGATCGGGACATCCCTAACACAGACCCACACACACATAGAAACACGCACACACACACAGAAACAAACACACAGACACGTGCACACACACAGAAACACACACACACACACAAACAACAGAAAAAAAAAAACACAGACACGCACACGCACACACACGCCCTGATACTCACTGTGCAGGGTGGGCTTGCTGTCGGGGACGTCCTGGTGAAGCGGGCTCAGGGCCAAGACTGGAGAGGGAGGAAACTTCTCCTCTTTCAGCTGAGCACAACACACACACACACACACACACACACACACACACACACACAATTATTACACAAAAAAATATTACACACACGCAAAATTATTACACACACACACAGAATTATTACACACACGCACAAAAAAAATATTACACACACACAATTAGTACACACACAATTAGTACACACACAATTGGTTAAACACATGGCAAATTACTTCACACACACACACACACACACACACACACACACACACACACACACACAGCAAATTGCTTCCATTCACATGCACATACCAATATGCTGAGCCTAACTAAAATATCCTGTCTCCATTTAAGATTTTTTGTTACTGATCTCAAAACACACTCTCTCAGAAACGAAGTCCCTCAGACACACACACAGCACTGAACGCACAAAATTCACACACACTCAGAAACAACCAGAGGCATCCCAGCTCAACAGCATGCACACACAATTAAGTGTCTCTATTTCTCTCTCTCTCTCTCACACACACACACATACTCACAGGCTTCCTGTCTGGCATGTCCAAGGCAGGTGATTGGTTCACCATTGAGTGGAACTGGGACAGAAGGGAGGGGCTATCCCTTAGTGGACCTATCAGAGAGCAAGAAGAAACAAACATTATGTATCAGTGTGTCTGTGTTTGTGTATACAGATGTGTGTCTCACTTATGCCATGCCGTGGTGTGTGTGTGTGTGTGTGTGTGTGTGTGTGTGTGTGTGTGTGTGTGTGTACAGAAGTATGTCTGACTTAAGCTATGTCGTGATATGCGTGTGTGTCTCACCTGAGCTGTGCAGTGGAGACTCCTCGTCCTTTATGTGTGTGTGCGCGGCCACGCTCTCCTCCCGCTGCTGCTGCGAGTGTGTGTGTGAATGTGAGTGTGTGTGTGTGTGCGTGTGTGTGGGCTCTACGCCCAGCTGAGTTGGCGGGGAGGGGCTGAAGCCCAGCGGCTGCATCAGAAGCTGCTGATCCATCTGACAGCACAGGAGCAAGACACATGGACATTAGGTCACTTCCTCTATTACAGCCCATCATTAGGTCACGTCCTTGCTTGCTGCCTATTATTAGGTCACTTCCTTGGTTACTGCCTATTGTTAGCTCATTTCCTTGGTTACATCCTCCATTACAGCCCATCATTAGGTCACGTCCTTGCTTGCTGCCTATTATTAGGTCACTTCCTTGGTTACATCCTATTGTTAGGTCACTTTCTCCATTACAGTCTATCATTGGGTCACTTCCTTGGTTACTGCCTACTCTGCCCTACAAAGCCAAAAGGCAGTAACTACCTTTGCCAAAACTACTATTGTCAAAACTTTCAAATGAAAAAATGACTTCTTTTGTCTTGTGACTAAATATCTTGCTTCTTCCTATTAAGAAAGTACACAAAAGCATCACCATTATTATACCAACAACATGTTTAAATGGGCAGTATGACAACCTTGAAGGCATTTATTCTTGAATGTCCAAACTCTTGGATAAGTCAGCATTTGGGGATGGCAGAAGGGAAATGGCTGCGAAAGGTGATTAGATCTTTTTATCCACTGGAGCTCTCAGACGTCTATTCATGTTTATCTAAGTCCTTTATGAGGCCAGCACCTACTTTAAATTACTTTTGATGGGCGTGCCTCCTCTTCACTGCTTAAGACTGAGAGCCTGCCATGCCTTTGTTTACTCTGTGTTCGTTTAGCTTGCTGCATTCTCCTTTAGTAGGTCGCTTTGCATAACAGCGTCTGCTAAATGTAATGTAATGTAATGTAACTCCCCACATCCCCATAAATCCAAACAGCTGTGGGAGGCGCCAGGCATGCGTATACCCAAGCCCTGCTCTGTGCCTGTGCTCATCTTTTACCAGAAGACTGCATGTCCCATGATGCAGTGGGAGAAGGTAGCAGCCCCGCCCACACACATCCCCTCCCCCACACACACCTGGCCAATGGGCAGCGGCGGGCTGGCGGGCTCCTCGTCCTCCTCGTCCTCCAGCAGGGCCTGGGGGGGCTGGGCGGACACCTGCCCCAGGATGGAGCTCCCCTGGTGGGCCAGAGGGGGCAGCGGGGTGGGGGTGGGATCCAGGGGAACCAGGGACAACAAGGGCCTGAGCGGAGCCTGCTGCGCCTGACGCTGAAGGGAGGAAGAGGAGGAAGAGGAGGAGGAGGAGACGGAGGAGGAGGAGGAAGAGCGGGGAACGGAGGTGGGGATGGAGGAGGAGGAGGAGAGGAGCGAGGGATGAGGGGGAGGGATGGAGGGAGGGGCGAGAGTAGGGGTGGGGGTAGGGGGGGTAGGGGTGGGGGCAGAGGGGGGCTTGGACGGGAGAGCGGCGGCCCGGTGGCTGGGGCGGGATGGCTGCTGAGGAAGAGTAGAGTGGAGAGCTGCAGGGAGAGAGAGGGAGAGGGAGGAGGGGGGAGAGAGAGCGAGAGAGGGGGAGAGAGGGAGAGAGGGGGGGGGATGGAGGAGAGAGCAGGGCAAAGAGCAGGGCAGGGCAAAGAGAGAGCGAGAGAGAGAGAGAAAGAGAGAGAGCAGGGCAGGGAGAGAGAGAGGGACAGGGAAAGGGAGGGAGAGCAAGAGAGAGAGAGAGAGACAGAGCGAGAGAGAGACAGAGAGAGAGAGAAAGAGAAAGAGAGAGAAAGAGAGAGAGACACACAGGCAGAGAGAGAGCAGGGCAAAGAGCAGGGCAGGGCAAAGAAAGAGAGAGAGAGAGAGACAGAGACAGAGAGAGAAAAAGAGAGAGAGAGAGCAGGGCAGGGAGAGAGAGAGGGACAGGGAAAGGGAGGGAGAGAAAGGAAGAGAGAGAGAGGGAGGGAGGGAGGGAGGGAGAGAGTAAGGGTAAGGGAAGAGAGACAAGAGAATGTCTGGTTTATAGCTCTAAGACTTGATAAAAATGCAGTTTTTTTTCATCCTCTTCAGTGTGGTCACTGTGATGGTGGCGGCTGCTACCTGCCGCCATGTGTGAAACCTAAAAACCACACTCGCTTTCTCTTTCTGCTGCACTGATTTACTGGACAAACAAACCTGTTTTGGCACTAGGCCACCAACAGCCCTTTTTAAGTGTAAGTTCAATTTGTTTTTTTTGACTTGCACCCGAACAAACGCCTTAAGCTAGGTGTATACTCGCCGCATGCAGAAGTGCGCGCGCAAACGTGACGTCACAGCGCCGCACGCCCATACATACTTCATTCGACACACACGGCAATCTTCTCGTCAGAGGTGTCAAATGCCTCAGTAGTTCGGGAGCCTTGCGTGTCAGAGGAGTGAAACATGACTGAATTGCAGGTTTACATCATGGGAATTTGGGAATTTGGGGATTTGGGAATTAAACTGGATAAATCCGAAAAGGTTTGAGTCAGTGTGTATATTTACAGTGTTTTCAGCTTTATACGACCTTATGAATGATGATAGGATAAGGCAAAAAGTTAGCTTAATAAACGAACTGCAGGTTTGCACCTAAGTTGGTTTGTGGATAAAACTGAACAAAATTCTAAACGTTTTTAGTCAGTGTTTGTATTTCTTGTGAGTTTCCAGTAATATTAGCTGATTTGTAGCAATGGAAAATACATGTTTAGGCTGGGAGTTACTAGGCTAAAGTTAGCTGAAACCAGACTAGCCATTGCCTATGGTTTTCAATGGGGCTGCCGCGCGCAAGTTACAAAAAATCGGAGGTGCGCGCACGGCAAACCTGCGCTTGAGAACGCCGTGCCAGATGTGCACTGACGTCATTTTGACGTCACTTTTGCGAGTATATCCAGGCCTTTAACCTTGGGAGTGGAGCGCGCCTGCTGTTCTCCTCCTACCTGGAGCCGTCATGGCGGCGGGGTTCTGGTTGAGGAAGGCGTGTGTGTCGGGCTGAGGCGGTGTGTGTGTGTGCTCCCCTCCTGCTCCTCCTCCTCCTCCTCCGGCTGCTGCTGCTGCTGTGCCATCCAGGCCGAAGGGAAGCCCCTGAGCAGGCAGCTTGTGTGTGGGCACCGCGGCCCCACCCGCCTGGGGATGGGGATGGGGGTGGTGGGGGTGGTGAGGCTGATGTTGTTGGTGGTGGTGGTGCTGCTGCGGCGGGTGGTGATGGGGATGGTGCGACGTCGCCCTCTGCTGGCCCGGCGGGGGCGGTGCGAAGGGCTGCGAGCTGAAGTGGGCCAGGGGGTCGTAGCTGCTGCTGTTGCCCAGGAGATGGGAGGGCGCCAGGGGGGGTCCGGTGGGGGGCAGAGGGGGGGCTGCGTGTGTGGGGGGGGTGGGGCTGGGGCTGGGCTGGGGTTTGGGGCCAGCGGAGGAGGGGGCGTGGGGAGGGCCAGCGCTGCTGCTTCTGCTGCTGGTGGTGGTGGTGGTCTGGGCGGAGCCTCGCTTGGCTGAGGGGGCGCACGACTTCTGCTTCTGTTTGGGGACCAGCCCTGCCAGAGACACAGAGAGAGTGTATAGGTCAGTATGGAAGTGTGTGTGTGTGTGTGTGTGTGTGTGTGTGTGTGTGATAATAAGTAGATAAGTAAACAATTGTGTGTATGGGAGATCATGGCGAAGCGGAGTGTGTGTACGTGCATCTGTGTGAGATTAGTAAGAGGGGTAATGTGCGTGTGTGTGTACCTGTATCAGAGGTGTCGCTGTCTGAGGAGCTGCCATCACTGCTGCTGCCTGATGAAGAGCCCATCTTCATCTTCATCTTGTCAGCTGAGGGACGCCGCATTCACACACACAGACACACACACACACAGGATTAGCACATGCACACATGCAAATCCCCCTTCTCCTTTCTAACTGTCCCACACAAACACACACACACACATATACAAACACACACACGCGCAGACACACACACACACACCCTCTTGTTGCGGCGCAGGCAGACGCTGACACACACACCACACACACACACACCTCCCCTCTTGTTGCGGCGCAGGCAGACGCTGACACACACACACACACAAACACAAACAGACACACACACTCACTCACCTCCCCTCTTGTTGCGGCGCAGGCAGACGCTGACGTAGCGCTCCAGCTGGCGCAGCGTGGAGGGCTTGAGCGTCTCGAAGTCGATCTCGATCTCGTTGGGGTTGGAGTGGCGCGTGGCCGGCTCGCGCGTCTGGATGATCTGCACCACGCGGCCCAGCTTGTGGCCCGGCAGCCGGTTGATGTCCAGGCTCAGCTGCCGCTTCTCCTCCAGCGTCATGGGGCTGCTGGAGGCCCCCGCCGCGCCCCCCGCCCCGCCCCCCTGCTCCTCCTCGTCCTCGTCCCCCTCGTCCCCGTCCTCCTCGTCCTCCCCCTCGTCCGACTGGAGCAGGGAGGCGGAGGGGGCCAGTGAGGAGGAGGAGGAGGAGGAGGAGGTGGTGCAGGAGGAGGAAGGGGCGGGGAGAGGGGCCGCGGACCGGCCGGGCTTCTGCTGGAGGACGTCCTTTTTGCTGGAGAGGGGAGAGAGAGATGGGGGACGAGAAACATGAGTGTGTGTGTGTGTGTGTGTGTGTGTGTGTGTGTGTGTGTGTGCGTGCGCATCTTTTTACTGGAGAGGGGAGAGAGATGGGGGACGAGAAACATGAGTGTGTGTGTGTGTGTGTGTGTGTGTGTGTGCGTGCATCTTTTTACTGGAGAGGGGAGAGAGATGGGGGACGAGAGACACATGAGTGTGTGTGTGTCTGTGTGTGTTTGGATGTGTGTGTTTGGGGGTCTGTGTGTGTGTGTTTGTGTACATCATTTTACTGAAGGGGCAAGAGAAAGACGGAGGAGAAACATAAATGTGTGTGTGCGCGTGCGCGCGTGTTTGTGTGTGTGTGGGTGTGCACCTTTGTATTGGAGGAGAGAGAGACGAGGAAGCAAATAAATGTGTGTGTGTGTGTGTGTGTGTGTGCGCGCGCACATGTCTGTGTGTATGTGCTTTAATAAACTGTCTAATTTTAACTGCTATATACCAAAAATGACCAAAGAAAGAAAAGAGCAAAAAAAAAAACTGTGTGCCATAAATGGGGAAAATGTAGTGCCGTGCCTTGTGGGAAATGTAGCACCGTGCCTTGTGGGAAATGTAGTAGGAAATGTAGTTCTCACCCTTGTTTCTTGGGCTTGGTGGGCATGGCCGCCTCCTTGTTGTTTTTGCTCTTCCTGATTGGCTGGAGGGGAGGGGGCGTGGGCTCGGTGTGGAAGGCCTCGGCCAAGAGGGGCGGGTCGCGGGCCGGCGTACTCGTCTTCTTCTTGTGCTTGTCTTTCTTCTTCTTCTCCTTCTCCTTCTCTCGCTTCTTGGGCTTGCTCGGCTGCTGCTGGGAGAGCGCCGCCAGCTGCTCGTGCACCGCTTTCAGCTGTGAACACACACACACACACGCACACACACACACGCACACACACACACGCACACACACACACATACATGCATGCGCACGCGTGCACACACACACGCACGCACGTACACACACGTACACACATACACACACACACATGCCCACGCAAACAAATGTTAACATTACACAACCTCTTTAAACACATGTGCAAAACAAATTTTCAGACAAAGGTCAGCACACAATGTGCAGCTGGGGAGGCACAAGGTTGAATATCTTCACTTTCAAGATATTAATATATACATAGAAAAATCCTTTACCATAATAAACTCTTTTTTATCCTACAGACCAATACTGCCCTACAAAGCCAGGCAGTAACTACATATTTTGTCAAAACTGAGTTTAGACTGGAAATTGTATTATCGTTGTATTATAACAAAAGCATCACTGCTATTAAAACTACAACTTGTTTAATTGGGCAGTATGATAACCTTGAAGGCATTTTTATTAGTTTCAATGTTCACGCAGTTACTGCACATGACTGCCCAGGCCTTGTTGTCTATTGTGAAAGATCTTCATGTTGCTCAGGGGCTCCAATCCGCCGAGTGAGCCCTCTCTAGGGCTGCACGATATTAGAAAAATGTGCGATATCCGGTAACTTTGCCTGAATGTTGCGATGACAATATGTTTTGCGATAAATAAACATTTACATGTTTAAATACATCTTCACCACTAGGCTGTAGCCAGTGTGCAGGACAGGGTTGGGGGGGGGGGGGTATCAAGGGCAGTAGGACTTCATTTGATTTCCCAAATATCTTCATATGTGGAGCGGGAAACATCTTACAGTAACATTGATCGACAATGTTCTACAGTCCCTTAGCCAATCAGGGCGCAGAACACAATGCGCTGTAAAAAAAAAAGCATGCAGTAAAAAAATCCGCGAAACAGCGAGACCGCGAAAGGTGAACCGCGATATAGCGAGGGACCACTGTATTGCGATATCACGACTTTTGCGATATATTGTGCAGCCCTAGACCTCTCTGCCATCAACTTCTCTCCGTGACGTTTGAAAAAAGGATTGAAAAGGAGATCAGGGGTTATTGTGAAGGCAGAGTGTGTGCAGGAGGATATTGCAACATGGTGCTTGCTGCTTTTGTTTTCCCCTTTCACGTGACTAAATCATGAGTCACAGGCCTCCAAACCTTTAGCCACGGACACACCCACGGGTTTCAGCTGCTCCTCCCCTGAGGAGGCCGAGTCTGGTGGAGCTAGTGTAGCTATGCCAAATACTCCTGGGTTTGTCCTTTTTCACTGCCGGCTTCAAAACACTGGATGAATGAATCATCCGAATAAACAGAAGTGGAACTACAAACTCCCGAGGAGGCTGAGTCTGGTGGAGCTAGTTTGTTTATATGTCTGTTAGCAGGGCTTCGCCAAATACTCCTTGGTGAGTTTGTGATTTCTCGTTCCCAGCTCCGAAAGACTGGATGAATTAATCATAACTGGATAAACAGAAGTGTAACTACAAACTCTTCTTCTCTCTGTATTTGGGCCCATCTCTCTCTGTCTATCTCTGCATCCCTCTATCCATCTGACCATCTCTCTCTCTGTTGGTCTGCCTGTGACTGTCTCTTTCTGTCAATCTGTCTCCCTTATCTGTCTGTCTGTCTGTCTATCCATCTCCGTCTGTCTCTCTGTCCATCTTAGTCTGTCTGGTGATCCATCCATCCATCCATCCATCCATCCATCCATCCATCCATCCATCCATCCATCCACGGCCTCTCTCTCCCTCTCTCTCTCTAAATGTCCTGTTCCTGGAGCTCTGCTCTATCCATCCATCCATCCATCCATCCACGGCCTCTCTCTCCCTCTCTCTCTCTAAATGTCCTGTTCCTGGAGCTCTGCTCTATCCATCCATCCATCCATCCCTAGATCTCTCTATCTATCTGTCCATCTCTCTCTTTGTTGGCCTGCCTGTGACCATCTTTTTCTGTCAATTCGTCTGACTTATCTGTCTATTTTTGTCTGTCTGCTGATCCATCATCCATCCATCCACCCACTCATCCATCTACAATCGCTCTCTCTCTCTCACCTGTTCCTGGAGCTCTGCGAGCCTCTGTGCCCTCTCCTGGTCCGAGTGGTCCTCCGAGGTCTCAGACTCGGACTCCGACTCGCTGAAGGAGACGGGTGGGGGCGGGGCCTGCTGGGACAGCATGGGGGCGGGCACCAGGGCGGGCAGGGGCGTGGCCAGGGGCTCATCAGGCATCTTGGCGAAGCGCATCTCAAACACGTCCTGCGAAATGAGGAGGGAGGGAGAGAGAGATGGGGACAGAGAGTGAGACAGAGAGACAGAGGCAGGGAGAGAGAGAGGGAGGGAGAGAGTGTGGGAGAGAGAGAGACAGAGAGGGAGAGAGAGAGAGAGAGAAAGAGGGGGAGAGAGAGAGAGAACAAGACACAGAGATAGAGGGAGGGAAAGAGAAGGATATAGAGAGGAAGAGAGAGAGAGAGATAGAGGGAGGCAGGGAGGACAGAGAGTTATGACAGGTCAAAGGGGTGACCTGAAAGCATGCACATACCATACTGATAAGACACGACAGCTCGTCCAGACAGACAGACAGAAAAGCATGAACCTGGCTTAGCCACAACCCAGGACTCATTTAGAGAGGGGAAAAGGGAAGCGTTACAAAATTAAAGCGTTAAAGATCTGGCTGTATCTAAAACAAACAAAAAAAAAAAACTGGTGCATCAATTTTGTATTTGTATTTGTTGTGTGTGAAATGTGTGGAATGTGTGTGTGTGCATTTACCTAGAGTTTTCAAGAAGTGACCGTTCTTGTCTTGATCATGTGCGTGTCTTTATGTGATTGTGTGTGACTGTGTACATGTGTGTGTAAGTGTTCAGCTTGTGGCCATCTTGAACTAGTCGTGTGTGTGTGTGTGTGTCAGTAGGAAACTCTGTGTGTGTGTGTGTACCTGTAGCTTGCGAGCCATGCCCACCACGTCATGGTCGGGAGGGTTGTACTTGTAGCAGTTGGAGAACATGAGGCGAACATCAGCAGCAAAGTCTTGAGCGTCCGAGTACTGCCAGCTGTCCAGCTTCACCTGGCGGAGAGGAGCAGCAGCGCAAATTCAAACACAGCTGCAACTTAAAAACTACATCACAAAGGCAGAGTCCTCTGGTTCTTACTTGGTGAGGCAGGATAAACTTCACTACACTGAAAGCTTGTTTTATGGCTTGCTAAAGCACAATAACATCATTTTGCCAAGCCATGTTGTTTTTGCCATGGAGGGTCCCCAGTGGCATTTAGTGTTTGGATACCTGCAAATTTGGCAACTTGCATAAATATTATTCAGATGTATTCACATGGGACTCATTTTCATGAATATCAGCAAGCTCTCCTCACTGACACAACTAAGTGTGGGCAAGCAAACATTTCTACTCATATGCTACATCCATGTATTTACGTGTGCGTGTGTGTGTGTGTGTGTGTGTCTGGGTTAGGGTTAGGTGCCGAGGTCCATGAAGTGCTTGATGATGTCGTGATAGGCGCGCGCGCGCGCGTGCGTGCGTGTTGTGTGTGCACGTGTATGTCTGTGTACATGTGTGTACATGTATGTGTGTGCCAGGGTCCATGGGATGCTTGATGATGTCGTGGTAGTCGTGTGTGTGTGTGTGTGTGTGTGAGAGAGTCCCACCTTGATGGTGCCGAGGTCCATGGGGTGCTTGATGATGTCGTGGTAGTCATGGAGACCGAGGGCCTGGGCGTCGACGGGCTGGTAGAAGGGCCACGCGTAGGCCATGTGCTTCTTGGCCTGCATCTCCCGCACCACTCCACGACAGTACCGCAGCTGACGGCTCCGCCGGGGACTCACTGCACGCACACACACACACACACACACACACACACACACACACACACACACACAGGTGAGACACAGCACACACCAGACACACACGATACACAACACAACGCACTAATGTGACAAAACTGTGTGTGTGTGTGTGTGTGTGTGTGTATAACTGTATGTGTGTGTGTATAACTGTGTGTGTGTATAACTGTGTGTGTGTGTAAGTATGTGTGTCAGTGTAAGTGTTTGTGTACCTGTGTGTTTGTGTAAGTGTGAATGTGTATGTGAAACTGTAAATGTGTATGTCACGTCTACAGAGCCGGCTGCTCTGTATGTGTATGAGTCTGTGTGTGTGTGTGTGTGTGTGTGTGTGTGTGTGTGTGTGTGTGTGTGTGTGTAAGTGTGTGTGTGTGAGAGCCCTTACACTTGGTGGGGCGGGGGGTGCACTGGGAGTCGGGGGCATCCTGGTGCGTCTGCTTGTGTAAGAGTGAGTGTGTGTGTGTGTGTAAGTGTGAGAGCCCTTACACTTGGTGGGGCGGGGGGCGCACTGGGAGTCGGGGGCGTCCTGGCGCGTCTGCTTGGGGCGGCTGCTCTCGCGGCGGGGGCGGGGCTCGGTGGCGGCGGGAGATGATTCGCTGAGCTGGTCGTTGGCCGTGGGCGTGGTGGTGTCCGCCTTGCGCTTCTGACTCTTCCGCTGCTGCAGGGGGCAGACACGCAGGGAAAGAGAGAGGGATGGATGGAGAGAGAGGGGAGAGAGAGAGGGGTAGAGAGAGAGAGAGAGGGAAGATGGGATGGAGGAGAGAGAGGGAGAGAGAGAGAGAGACAGAGAAAAGAGGGAGAAATGGAGGGAGGGAGAGAGGAAAGAAAAGAGGAAGGGAGAAAGGAAAAGCAGGAGAGAGGGAGGGATGGAGAGAGGAATGGAGGAGAGAGAGGGGGGGAGGGATAGAGAGAGGGAGGAAAAGAGGGAGGGAGAAAGGAAAAGGAGGAGAAAGGGAGGGAGGGAGAGAGAGAGGAAGGGAGGATAGAGGGAGGGAGGAAAGAGAGAGAGAGGGAGGGAGGGATGGTGAGAGGGGTAGGAGAGAGAGACAGAGAGAGAGGGAGGGAGGACAGAGAGGGGGGAGAGAGGGGGGGGGGGGGAGGGAGGAATGGAGGGATGGAGAGAGGGAGGAAAAGAGGGAGGGAGAAAGGAAAAGCAGGAGAGAGGGAGGGGGACAGAGAAGGAGAGAGGGATGGATGGAGAGAGGGAGGAAAAGAGGGCGGGCGAAAGGAAAAGGAGGGGAGAAGGAGGGAGAGAGACGAGAGGGAGGGAGGGGTGAGAGGCACAGGGAAAGAGGGATGGAGGTTAAGAGAGAGAGAGCAAAAAAGAGATGGAGGGAGAGAAAGAGAGAGGGAAGGAGAGATGGAGAGAAGGATGGAAAGGGGGAGGGAGGGATGGAGAGAAAGAGAAGAAACATGGGCATGGTGTTGGCCTGTTGTTTTTCAAAGTAGTGACCCACAAACACACACACACACATACAGTTGTGCTCATACATTTACATACCCTTGCAGAACTGATTATTTCTGAACCATTCTTCAGAGAATCATGTGGGTAGTTTCTGTTGTCATTATGACTTAAAAAAGTAAACACAGGTATTTGACAATAAATGGCTTCAGCCAACCACAAACTATGAGTGAAAAAAAGTTTTTGTGTTGTCATTCATATCCTCTGAAAAATGGTTCAGAAATCATCGATTCATGCACTCTCTTACACATACAAACGCGCACGCACATACACTTTCTAACTCACACGCACACAAACAAACATAACTATTCTCTTACTCACATACCTACACTCTTTCTGTCAACAACACACAACCCACACACACTGCCTCTGTCACTCTCACATACAATGCACACTCTCTCTCCAGACTCTCTTGCACACTCTCCTGCCCACTCTCTTTCTCTCTCTCTCCACACTCTCTCACCCACACACACACACACACACACACTCTCACATGCAGACGCACTCTCTAACCTTGGTGAGCGGGGTGGTAGGGGGCATGGCAGTCAGCAGTGGGGGGGCCACGGAGGTCAGTCCCTGAGCCAGGCAGTCCAGCGCCCCCAACTGGTAGGCCGGGTCCAGCACAGGCAGCATGGAGGGCCCCAACGAGGGGGCCATGGAGGAAATCAGACCAGGGGGCCCCAAGGAGGGGGCCATGCTGGATATCAGACCTGGGGGGCCCAGCGAGGGAGCCATGCTGGATATCAGACCTGGGGGGCCCAGCGAGGGAGCCATGCTGGATATCAGACCTGGGGGGCCCAGGGATGGAGCCATTGTGGAAATCAGACCTGGGGGCCCCAAAGAAGGGGCCATAGTGGAGGTCAGACCTGGAGGGCCCAAGGAGGGGGCCATGGTGGGGGTCAGGCCGGGGGGCCCCAGGGACGGGGCCAACAGAGGAGCCGGGGCCAAGGAAGGGGCCATGGAAGGGGGGCCCTGCAAGGAGGGGGGCATGGAGGGGCCCAGGGGGAGCGGAGGAGGACCTGAGGGGAACCAGAGAGAGGACAGGGTGAAGATTGGCAGAGGAAAAGAGAGAGAAAGAAAGAAAGAAAGAAAGAAAGAAAGAACAAAAGACAGAAAGAAAGAAAGAAAGACAGACAGAAAGAAAGAAAGACAGCAAGAAAGAAAGACAGACAGAAAGACAGATAGACAGAGAAGTCGCTTCTGTCCCTCTGAGCATTATTGTAAGCATATGTGCCTTACATGATATTCATAATATTGCTATTCAGTGTAACTGATCCACCAGGTTTCTTTTGAAAAGGGTTCTTTGGTAATAACGTTGGCATGACAACAGTAGAGTGTTTTCTAGGCTCTAGAACGTTCCTAACCTGGGTCCCTCTTCCTGCCCCGGTTCTTGGCTGCCACGGCGATCTCTATCTCCTCCTGAGGCATGTCGGAGATCTTCTGCAGGAAGGCCTTCTCCAGAGCCTCCGCCATCAACACGATGTCATCACCGGGCTACACACACACACACACACACACAAACACAAGTGGAATATATATGTAGAGGAATATATATGTTTTGACCTAATAGTGAATGTGGGTACATTTGCCATCTGTAACAAAGCACTTGTATGCGCGTCCTGTGCAGCAGTGTGCACATGTGTGAGTAAGCAAGTGTGAGTGCCTGTCTGTGTCTGTTTGTGCGTGTTCGTGTGTGTGAGTGTGAGTGTGAGTGTGAACAAGCGTGAGTATGGGAGAGTGTGTGTGTGCGCGTGAGTATGTGTGAGTGCCTGTCTGTGTCTGTTTGTGCGTGTGAGTGTGTGTGAGTGTGAGTGTGAACAAGCGTGAGTATGGGAGAGTGTGTGTGTGCGCGTGAGTATGTGTGTGTGACTGTATGAGTGTGTGTGTGTGTGTGAGTGTGAGTGTGAACAAGCGTGAGTATGGGAGAGTGTGTGTGTGCGCGTGAGTATGTGTGAGTGCCTGTCTGTGTCTGTTTGTGTGTGTTCGTGTGTGTGAGTGTGAGTGTGAACAAGCGTGAGTATGGGAGAGTGTGTGTGTGCGCGTGAGTATGTGTGTGTGACTGTATGAGTGTGTGTGGGTGTGTGTGTGTGTGAGTGTGAGTGTGAACAAGCGTGAGTATGGGAGAGTGTGTGTGTGCGCGTGAGTATGTGTGTGTGACTGTATGAGTGTGTGTGTGTGTGTGTGTGTGTGAGTGTGAGTGTGAACAAGCGTGAGTATGGGAGAGTGTGTGTGTGCGCGTGAGTATGTGTGTGTGACTGTATGAGTGTGTGTGTGTGTGTGTGTGTGTGTGTGTGTGTGTGTGTGTGTGAGAGTGTGAACAAGCGTGAGTATGGGAGAGTGTGTTTGTGTGCGTGAGTATGTGTGCGTGAGTATGTGTGTGTGACTGTATGAGTGTGTGTGTGTGTGTGTGTGTGTGTGTGTGTGTGTGTGTGTGTGTGTGTGTGTGTGTGTGTGTGTGTGAGTGAGTGTGTGAGGCGCGCACCTTGTTGTAGATGTAGCAGTTGGTGAACATGGTGTTGAAGTCCTGGATGCACTCCTGGGCGTTGTAGTAGTAGCCGTTCTCCAGCCGCTTCTTGATGGTGCCCATGTCCATGGGGCTCTTGATGATCTTATAGTAGTCCTGCGACCACACACTGGTTAATGATCTTATAGTAGTCCTGCAACCACACACTGGTTAATGATCTTATAGTAGTCCTGCGACCACACACTGGTTAATGATCTTATAGTAGTCCTGCAACCACACACTGGTTAATGATCTTATAGTAGTCCTGCGACCACACACTGGTTAATGATCTTATAGTAGTCCTGCGACCACACCACACACTGGTTAATGATCTTATAGTAGTCCTGCGACCACACCACACACTGGTTAATGATCTTATAGTAGTCCTGCAACCACACACTGGTTAATGATCTTATAGTAGTCCTGCGACCACACACTGGTTAATGATCTTATAGTAGTCCTGCAACCACACACTGGTTAATGATCTTATAGTAGTCCTGCGACCACACCACACACTGGTTAATGATCTTATAGTAGTCCTGCAACCACACACTGGTTAATGATCTTATAGTAGTCCTGCGACCACACACTGGTTAATGATCTTATAGTAGTCCTGCAACCACACACTGGTTAATGATCTTATAGTAGTCCTGCGACCACACCACACACTGGTTAATGATCTTATAGTAGTCCTGCAACCACACACTGGTTAATGATCTTATAGTAGTCCTGCGACCACACCACACACTGGTTAATGATCTTATAGTAGTCCTGCAACCACACCACACACTGGTTAATGATCTTATAGTAGTCCTGCGACCACACACTGGTTAATGATCTTATAGTAGTCCTGCGACCACACACTGGTTAATGATCTTATAGTAGTCCTGCGACCACACACTGGTTAATGATCTTATAGTAGTCCTGCAACCACACACTGGTTAATGATCTTTTAGTAGTCCTGCGACCACACCACACACTGGTTGATGATCTTATAGAAGTCCTGCGACCACACCACACACCGCACATTAAACAACACCACACACTGGTTGATGATCTTATAGTAGTCCTGCTACCACACCACACACTGGTTAATGATCTTATAGTAGTCCTGCAACACACCACACACTGGTTAATGATCTTATAGTAGTCCTGCAACCACACACTGGTTGATGATCTTATAGAAGTCCTGCGACCACACCACACACTGGTTATAAGACAACACCACACACCCGATATAAGACAACTGGATCAACACCACACACTGGTTATTAGACAACTGGACTGGACACACCCTCTGTGACGCTACACACAGACTCTCTCACAGACCGGATGAAGCCAAAATTAAAGACTCTGGGTGGAACTGAAAAAAACTCAACTGAGGGCTACTTAGTCCAGCTCCATCCAAGAAACTAGCTCTCTATTATACAACAACACGTCACACACAAACAAAATCACGAACACACACATTTACACCAAAAGGCTGCAGACTCACCGGAATGTTGAGTTTGTCGGCGTCTACAGGGGCCTGGAAGGGCCACGCGAACTGGTGCTTCCATAACGTCTTGTGCACCACTTTCAGCAGATACTGCAGCTGATTGGTCTGCCTGGGGGGGCGGGTGGGATGGATGGTTTCCAGGATTGGAAACTTGCGGTTCTCCAGACCATCCCCCATGCTGATTGGCCAGGGGGCGGAGGTGGGCGGGGCGTGGTGAGTCAGTGTGGAACCTTGAGGAGGCTGGGAGGAGTCAGGACTGGACCAGTCATCCTCCTCACTGCAGGAGGAAGATGGAGAGACAGGGGACACACATGAACCGGGGAACACTGGTGAATAACCTGCAGTGCTTCCTACACCAACAGTGCTTTAGAGATTCATGCTTCACACCTGTTCATTAACACACACACACACACACATACAAACAAACAAACAAACAAACACGCACAAACACACACACACACACACGTCGAATGATTTGTGTGGTGTGATCAAATCAGTTTCCTTCTGGATCTTGGCGAAACACAGCAAATGATGGCTGTCTTGTCGTTGTCGTCAATCCTGTCTGTGTTTTTAGACCGCATTTCTCCAGTATAACATCAAACTCCATATCAAATCAGTCAAAAGCCATCAAAAAATATGCCAAAATGTGGATTCTAAAGCAGCAAAACAATATTTTACACCAATCTTTGGCAGCCTCTTCTTATGAGCACTGTGGCTATGGCAGTTGCATAGGGTTCGATTACAGGACATTTACATACACTTTGCTGACGCTCTTATCCAGAGCGACTTACAGTTATTCACAGGGTTTCAGTTACAGTCCCTGGAGCAGTGTGGGGTTAGATGCCTTGCTCAAAGGCGGGATTCGAACCTGCGACTCTCCAATACCAAGAACACCTCTCTAACCCCTTGACCACAGCTGCCAAAGATCTACAAAAACTCAGCCAGAGTGGAAATCCAAAATAGTCACTGATCCACTATGTTGTACACACTATGTAGCATATCACGCAACAGAACTGACCCTCGACATGATAAACTTTATGGTAATAAAAAAAGTGCACATTTTGGACACAGCCATGTACAACACTCCACATAGCTTCAAGCGATGAGGTGACACTGGCAGCCCACAGGATGACTTTAACACTTTGTTTGAATGCATCTGGGTCATGTTAAGAAAACAAACAAAAATAGACAACTACAGACGTCAAACAGAGCCTCAACGAGAGTCATTCGGAGCACTTCCCTGTCAAGTGACTCACTAATCCTGTGACTATGTGTGTGTGTGTGTGTGTGTGTGTGTGTGTGTGTGTTCATAAGTTTGGGCATGTAGGTGTGTACACCTACATAAGGACGTTTATCCATGTTTCCTTGTTCGGTATAGGCATGTGAGAGTGTTTGCCACACAACTCTGTACTTCGTTGTGCGCACACACACACACACACACACACACACACACACACACACACACACACAATTTACAACACAAACACTGGTGTGCAGCGTAACAATGGGGAGCAAAACAAGTCTGACACGTCTCGTCTCGTCTCGTGTATGTCTGTTTCGCTCTCCGTCTCTCTCAGAGAAACACAACAATACCATACATGTACAGTGTAATCCCCCCTTCTCTCTCTCACTCACACACACACACACACACCCCAAGCTGTAAAACAGGAACCACCAGAGCAGTATGTCCACAGCATCACTACCCGTCATCTGTATTTCCCTTCCCATCTGTCAGAGACGGACAACACACACACACACACACACACACACACACACACACACACACACACACAATGTGAACATCAAAACACAAGATTTTAACATTGACAAGGGTGTACTTTGTATTGATATACTGATAAATGTCAAATTTGACCTTTTCACAACTGAAGGTATGCGTGTGTGTGAACGTTTGTCTCCGTGTTGTGTAAGTGTGTATTTGTTTTTGTGTGTGCACCTGTGTGTGTGTGTTTGTGTATGTGTGTGTACCTTTGGACCGAGGCAGAATATTTAGTCATTTCCTCTAACAGAGAATCCAACTTTTGAAAGTCAAGTAGTGTGCTGGACTCTGAACGCATTTTGCAAACATCAGACGTAGGCATGCCAGTGAGAACGAGTGTGGGAGGGAAAGAAAAACAGACCGATATACAGACAGGGGGAAGGGGGGAGAGAGGGAGAGAGAGAGAGAGAGAGATGGAGAGAGAGCCTAGAGTCTTGAAGTAAGAAGGGGAGGAGGGGTGAGAACCATTAAGTCTCAACTAATCATGCCCCGCGATCTCCATCCACTTCCCCGACTCTCGGCATAGCCCGTTGGGGGAGCAGTACTAGTCTCTGGGGAGCCCACACTGTATCCACATACGCCTTGCTCTTGGGCAACCCCTCACTGTATCCACATACGCCTTGCTCTTGGGGAACCCCACACTAAATCCACAGAGGCCTTAGGGAACCCACACTGTATCCACACACGCAATGGGGAACCCACAGTGTATCCACAGACACCTTGCTCTTGGGGAACCCCACACTGTATCCACACACGCCTTGCCCTTGGGGAACCCACCACTGTATCCACATACGCCTTGGGGAACCCCACACTGTTTTCACATACGCCTTGGGGAACCCCACACTGTATTCACATACGCCTTGGGGAACCCCACACTGTATTCACATACGCCTTGGGGAACCCCACACTGTATCCACACACGCCTTGCTCTTGGGGAACCCCACACTGTATCCACTGACAGAATCCCACTGACAGATCTTCACTGAAAACAGGCGAACACAAACTCCAGTGCCCAATGCCAATCCACTCTGAAGCGCAGGAATGCCAGCAGCTATCCAGGGCTTCCAAAGCTGCTCCGATTAAAGAGAAGAGCGGGATCCACGCAGAGTCGGCATGTGCGGTAAGGATTTGTGCAGAGACTCGAGCATTAGTTCAATCAGAACATCAGGGGCTGATGGGAACATATAAATGTGGCCCCATGAAGCCAAAAGAGGAAAACCAAAAACTTAAAACTGAAAATGATTAAAAAAAAGAGTTATCTTGAAGGGTGAAAAGTGAAAAGCCTGCAGCTGTGATTGATGAAAGTCCACAAAATCCAGATTATACTCCACACAGAGAGCTGCCTGATGCAGTAAGGGGTGTGTAGATGTTCAAATGTGGACCCACAAAGCTGAAAATAAATTATAAAAAAATAAATAAAATAAAAATTCTTGAAGTCTAGAAATCTTGAAGGGTAAAAAAAGTGAAAAGCCAGCGGTTGTGATAGATGAGAGAATCTCGGTTAATAAAATCCAGATTATAATCCACACAGGGAGCTGCCTCATGCAGTAAGGGGTGTGTAGATATTCCTTCATCAAATACAGTCGTCATCCATCCTCTCGTTGTCTTTTCATTCTATTCCACTGTCTTTGAAGAAACACCAAGAGGAAGGAAAGCCTGTCAGACTACGGAAAAAAGTATAGATAGATAGGCAAAAAGGCAAATCTTAGAAAAAAAGAAAAAGCCGCAGAAAGTGTTACACTCTTTGTTGGCAGCTGTAGTTGACATCGTAATCGAAGCTCAACAATTAATCACTTGAGGAGAAATGCTAATGAATGAGAAAGAGGATACGAGGACAGAAAGGGCTGTCTCGGAGCTCTTCAGCTTTCTTCTGATCAACAGGAGACTCGCTGGTGGCTCTGTCTGCTCAACTTCCTGAAATGCATGATTTTAAAATACCCACACCCACACACACACACACTCTCTCTCCACCCTTTTTCGATTCCCATTAGTAGCTGGAACTCCCACTCTGTTTCTCTGTCACTCTTTAAAACACACACACACCTTAAAAAAATCCCCAACACACACACACACACAAAACAACACACACAACAGCACACACACACACAGTACAGCAGATCGCCTTTCTTCCTCAAATGCACACACAAACTTGCAACGGTTGTTCTGGCAGTTCTCTCTCTCTCTGCCTCTCTCTCTCTCTCTCTCTCTGCCTCTCTCTCTCTCTCTCTCTGCCTCTCTCTCTCTGCCTCTCTCTCTCTGCCTCTCTCTCTTTCCCTCTCTCTCTCTCTCTGCCTCTCTCTCTCTCTCTCTCACGCGTGCAAAGACATGCTCGCTAGCACATATGCACATGTGCACACACACACACACACACACACACACACACACACACACACACACACACTTTTCTGCTCCATCAGAAGCAACAAAGTGGTGTTTAACAGGGGAGTGTACAACTTAATGCCAACAGGTCACAGAGAACAAAAAACATGTTAGTAGTTCCTTATGTGCAATGAAAAACTTTCAGCTGAAGTTCCAAAGAATTGGGGTGGGGTTAACATCACTGGCATATTGGGAAACAGGTTTAGAATACACAGTGTCTGAGTCAGTGTATGTGTGTGTGTGCGTGTATGTGTGTGTGTGTGTGTTTGTGTGTCTGTCTGTAAGAGATTACAGAAACAGCACCATGACACAGCGAGAGGAGGTTACGGTCGAAACTATTATCTACACTGTAACTTTTCTTTCCAATGATTTAGATTTTTTTGACGAATACAATTTCATAAAAAATACATTTATTTTTCTGCAGACACCCTAAGTCCTTATATGTGTCAACATGGGCGTCGGTAGACCTGGGCATTCGAGGCTATAGCACCGGATCTCCTGGGAATAGCCCCGGATCTCTGTGCCGTCAAAAAAAGTAAATAAGTAATGATGGTAATCATGAAAATAGGCCCGTAGAAGAGACTTTTGTGTGGTTGCATTACCAGTAGTCCCAAATGAAACATTGTAGCCAGTGAAAACCAAAGATTCTAGAGCGCTCCTGGAAAATCTTGCGGGACCATATGGGCAGCTTTAGAATCATTTGTTACAATATGTTACAAATTCAAGACGTCTGTATTCTTTCTATGCGTAGGGCTATTTCGTGTTTCTAGCTAGAGTGAGATCCGTGTTTAAAAGATGGACATTAGAAATTTCTTTAGGGAAAAAAGTGTAGAGAGTGGACAAGAGGTGCAGACCGAGAGTGTGGCGTTGGCTACTGCAACGGCAACCCATGAGAGCGTTTCGATCAGCACAGGTTCGTGAAAAGCAGCCCCAGCCACAGTCAGCCTTTCGATAAATGCTGGTCTGGTGTGGTTAGCACTTTGCCAGAAGAGACTCCTTACAGGTTATCCTGTAATACCTATTCGACGTAAGTCATGACTCATGACGATTGTCCTTTCTTTTCATTCTTAAACAACGCTAAAATTGCATTTTCATCAGTTCGATTTTTTAAAATTTTCTCAGGGGAGAAACCCCCGAACCCCCGCTCAAACAACAATCTAACTTCTGGGCTAAAGCCCCGAATGTTTCCACAACCTAGCGACGCCCCTGTGTGTCAACATACTCGGCAAATAAAAATTGATTTCGATTCCATTCAGATTTTGCTGGGTTGATTTCTGGGTTGCCAAGGTTACAGATGCCTCCACAAGGTTACAGATGCCTCCACAAAGTTCAGGATCTGATTTAATCTGAGGTGTCATCGAATGTAGCAGACAAAAAAAACTAAACAAAAACCTGCAGGCCGTAAAGTATGTCTAATTTTAAGACTCCACTTTCTCTGTCACATTATAAGACTCCACTTTCACTGTCATCTTTCAAAATCTGATACGATGCTGAAAACGTGTTGGCTACGATAAATTTGTGTCACAATCGGGCGGATATTGTGTAATCTGACCACACGGTCATTAAGGCCATCAGGGCCATGAAGATTTACAAGCTAGATTGACATCCTTCCTGGTGTCGAGCACAGGTGTCAATCCCAGGTTCAGAAAGTAAAAAACCCTGCCACGTTTTCCCTCTAACACAGGTGACTTCGCTAAGCAGCTGATCTACCTGTCTTGAGTGCTCATTACGATCAGCTGATTCAGAGCTGGTTGAATCAAATTTGTGGCAGGGTTTTTCCTTTCTGAACTCAGGATTGACACCTCTATTGTCTAAGCATTTCCAGGTCTCACCTAAGACCTGATTATTAGTCTTTGCTCAGAATTCACTCTTGGAAAGCCCTGAATGCACTTAGGCTCACCCCGCCTCTTTGAAAAACAAGACCAATCAGGGCCCAGTGGGTGTGGATACATGTAACAATGTTGAATTTAAAGCAGGCAGCTTGAAGTGTTGCTAAAACAACTAGTGACAGTGATTACAGCAATACCAAGTAGTTTTCGCCTTTGGTCGCTGTAGAGGTTAGAAGCGGAACTGTCACTCATTGAGAACTAGAGAGAGATGCTGTGCTCCTCCAAATTTGCTTAGTGCAGTTATAGACCATGGGGAAAGACATACTGCTCACTTGATTTTAGCACCTTATAAAAACCACATGAGGTCTGTATGCAAACGAATACATTCCAAGTCTCACGACTGCAAGTCTCACTGCTGTTGGAATATATTCATTTAGTTATAAACTTTTAATCGATTAAATACTTACTGACGAATAACTGATTCGATTGTTCATTATCACCATGATAAAAGCAGACCTGTCCTTATAGTCAAGCCAATGAATTCATAGTTAAGTCCAAAATAAAGCACATATCCAGCTAAGATACCACACTGTGTGTCTTAGGTGACTGTAATTGTCTGTGTGTACAAACAGTGAGTGGATTCAACTCCCTTAAACTTAAATGATGGAGTCTTATTAATTATTATTAATAATTATTATATTATTATTATTAATAATTATCATCTGCCAATAGTAAAAGAGACTTTTACTGCCTTAAACATTGAAGGATCATATTAATGCATTATTAGGTGTTATAGTCACAATATCTCCTTTACACTGCACTTAGCAGGCACTTCTATCCAAACAAGGCACCTTATATGTGTAGAATTTAGCATACTTTTAGGGCTAAATATAAAATGTTTAACATTCAAAATACTGTCAATGCATTAATTGTTGCCTCTAAAGGCCTACCGATAACGGAACACTGTAGTTAGGGAGAAACTAAAATTCCATGACTTTTCCAAAACTTTCAGTGAATTTACAAAATTCCATGACTTTCCCAGGCCTGGAAATGACATTTTTAAAATTGATGAATCGCACAGCCCTAGCAAGAAGTATGTGATTGTTTTTGAATCATCGCCTGAGACTTACCTTCGCCTGTGGCAGTGGGGAGTGGGTGAAGCAGCTGGGACGCTACTTCTAAGCAGAAATCATGTCGCCTCCGAGACGCTACCGTGTTGTCTGTCCAGGCTGAGGGGGGTTGTAACGCGACAGCTGCTAGAACGCCGAGACACACACAGACACAGACGGAGACGTACACTCTCTCAGTATCTCAAACACACTCAGCAGCTGAGGCACACGCTCGCTCCGGCTGCCAGCGTCCCAAAAGCTGCTGGTCGGAGAGACGTTTCGGGTTCGGTGGTGGTGTGCAGCAGGAGACTGGAGGAGAGGCGGTCGCACCTACAGAGGGGTGGGGGGAGAGAGGAAAATGGGAAGGCGGGAGGGGGTTAAAAACTGAATTGTTGTTCACACATGCTTATGGGACTTTGTGACCTCTTTTACAAACATTACCCACGAATGAAAAACACAGGCCCACACATGCCGACTTCATGTGTAAGTTGTCCTTAGTTGGGACATGGGGAATAGTCGGAGACATTGCTCATAAAAGGTGCAATCAACAAAATGACAGACGAATGATAGGTGTGGAAAAAAGCATGATAGATTTCAGAGGTGTCAGTCCCAGGTTCAGAAAGTAAAAACCCTGCCACAAATTTGATCCAACCAGCTCTAAATCAGCTGATTGCAATGAGCACTTAAGACAGATCAGCAATTTAGTGGTCACCTGTGTTTTAAGGAAAACGTGGCAGGGTTTTTAACTTTCTGAACCTGGGATTGACACCTCTGATAGATTTGTGCACCGTGGACCAAGGTGGTCAGTCATGGCTGTTTTCAGCATGCCGAAAATGGGGCGGGGAGTTGATGTGAATTTGCATAACATTGACAGAGCTGCTAACTGGTTAAGAAATGTTGAATTATACAAGTCCTAGAAGTGAAACACGCGAACTGGTGCTTTGCAGCTGCACCAGCTACATCTGAAGGGTCATCGATTTCGCAGGCAACCAACTAGTGACCTTTGATGAGGTGTCTGACAGCTAGATAAGGCCAATCGTATAGTTAAGCACATATACAAAAGACACAGAAAACAATCAACGGGGTTGATGCACTCATGGTGACTCGAGATTGTTTTATAAAGGGACAATCTCTCGCTCAACGACTACCAACATTTACTGATACCACGGTGTAACCTCTGTGGCTAAAGTTTCCTGTGCAGCGCTAGTTAGCAATCCAGCTAGACCTGTCAGATAGCCATCTTTCATTGACACCTCAAAACAAATAGACGTGGTTACAGCTGCACTCGCGACATGGGTGATGAGAAATGGTGGTCAGTATGGTAGCTAGCTGATTAAATCATGTTCCACACCAGTTGACCTACATTGCTATTAGCATGGTTTGCTAACAAGATTAGCTAGTATGCTAACTCCCTCGTTCCGGTTGGCCCAAGTAAAACTTATGACCATTCTGTCACGTAGCCGAATACGACTACAACGTTTAGCATAGCAACTTGTCTGGGTCTGCTTGAGACTGTATATTCCGTAAGTAAAAATAAAATTTTACAGATTACAGAATCTGACCAGCGACACACACAGGACACATATTTTTTTCACCAGATAATCGATTTACAACTCGAAATAAGTCGGCTAACACAGTTACACATTACTTCAGAAAATGCCTCTTCTGTGCATGCGTATCTTGCCTTCACAATGCAGCAGTTTGCGTAAACCCTGTTCATGAATACAACGTGGACTGTCTTCCTATTCCCCATATCATTATGCAATGCAAGCTATGTGCGTACAGTAAGCCCCTTGTGCGCAACGTACGTTCCCAAAGCTACGTAACTTACATCACGAATATGGCCTCTATGCTCCAAATAAACACCCAGAACTGAGCGTGGCACGTTTTGACAGTCGTAGTCACATGTAAGCACCGAGACATCGCAAACACTGAATTCCAATATTTGAACAATTATCGAATCACATGCGAGAAAGCAGTAATATTAACAAAAGACCAACATGAATTCTTAATCTTATCCCGGTGCCTCACCGGCGCGAGGCCTCCAGTTTAACTCGTCCCCCGTTTGGCGTCGAACACAACATCCAGCGACCTACATATGTCTCACTTGCCTTCGACTTATTCCCAATACATTTCGCGGTTGAAAAAATACTACGAAATACCTACTTAAGGCAAGAAATAATCAGAAGACACCCATTTATTTACCTTCTTCACCTAGCTGTCAGTGAGCGCGCGCAGACCTTCCTCTCTCCCCGAATCCAGAACAAACACGGTCGTTTGTTCGACGCCGTGTGACGTCAGACGCAAGACGAGAGGAACGTCCCGTGCTCTCTCTGGTGGGGTTACTAGCAAAGCCCTTCTCTTATGACAACGTCTCTGTTGCCTTTAAGGCTACTAGTGCGGTTGAATCCCACAAAAACGTGGTGTGAATACAAATAATAAAAAAATATTTAAATAAATAAATGTGTACTACAACTAAGTATCACATATTTAGCAGTATATGAAGATCAGTTTACAGCTCTAAAATGCTGAAAACACGTTAACATTCGTAGACATGTTTATATTGATAGCAAAGGTGTTTAAATATATGTACATAATGTATCATAAACCCAGAGCAAAGCAGCACCCCCGGTATCGCAGGCCAAAGGTGTTGCCAGAATGTATGAAATGCAGCGCCACCCTGTGGCATTATCAGAACATTACATGGGCTGTTACTGTGGTGGGGGTCACTCCTGTCCCTCAGAACTGACGCCTAGTGTGGAGACACACCAACCATGTACATTTTTTTTATAATAACTCTATTACCATGGACCCATTTGGAAAGAAGAAAGGCTGAATTATACAGCTCTGAGAATGAGGAAACCACAGCATACCCCCATCACGTTTACGGTCAGCCAAAATAGGCTCGTTATTGGTCAGTTTCGTGGTGATGAACACAATATTAAAAGGTAAAGAAGCCAAATGGTGACAGATGTTTGAAGAGCTCACTCAACTCACTGACACAATCTAGGCTTATGCGTGTGCATACACATTTAACACATTTGCCACCTTTGGCAAGTAACTTCTGATTGATTTCTATACTCCGTATGCAGTTTGCTTTGAGTAAAATAAGTAATATTGCACAATAACACACAGTATACTCCTGATCTTCTCTCATCCCATTTATCTTGAGGAGGCTGGGAGGAGTCAGGACTGGACCAGTCATCCTCCTCACTGCAGCAGGAAGATGGAGAGACAGGGCACACACAGGAACCGGGGAACGCTGCTCAATAACCTGCAGTGCTTCCTGCTCACGAGGACACACTTAACAGTGCTTCAGAGACTTATGCTTCACACCTGTTCATTAACACACACACACACACACACACACACACACACCTCAAATGATTTGTGTGGTGTGATCCAGTCAGTTTCCTTCTGAGGACACACGATGCTTCACACCTGTTCATTAACACACACACACACACACACACACACACACACATACACACAGAGCAAAGACAGAGTGAAAAATATACTGAGTACTGAGATATATTGAGTACAAGTAATATACTTGTACTCAACAGCACATTGTACACATCTGATTTTCTCCCACCCCATTTGTCTTTCTGCCACACACACACACACACACACACAGCAAAGATGAGGTGTGAAAAAAGAGGACCCCCCACCCACATAAAACACAGACAATCAATTGAGTAATAAACATTTATTTCTGAAGGTGCAAATAATAATAAAAAAAAAGATCCTGACCAAACAGAAGCTGTCAAACAATAGGCCAACTATAATCTCTTAGACCAGCACAAATTTAAGAAAATAAAAAAAAAAAATAATAATGAAAATAATAAAAATAAAAACAAAAAGAAAGTCCACAGACACCAGAGAAAGAAAGACCAAAAAAAATAAAATAAAAATACCACATTTTTAAAATAACACCAAAATAGGTCATGTGTATGTATGTATACATGTGTGTATGTAGTATGGATGGGCCTTTCTTTGCCCATCACCCAGCCTCCACCGGCACTGTCCTGTGTGGGTCACTGCGCAAAGAACCCCCTATCAGACACAGAGGCCGATCCTCAATCCTCACACACAAATCCACACCCAAAAGGCACGGAACAGGTCAAGCTATTTACAAAAATGTTTGGGGGTGGGGGTGGGGTGGGGGGTATGACTCTGTACACAAGCTGGCAGGCGGGGGGGGGGGGGGGGGGGGGGGGGGGTGAGATGTCCGATTGGCTGGATGATGAGACACAGTGATGGATAATAGGCTGGGCTGCAGGGTGGGCGGGTCTTAACTTATTGGTACTAAAGCATGACAAATAGGGACAGTTTGGGGGAGGAGCTCCTTGTTTTGGCCCAGCGTGTGAATGAGAGTCAAAGGTCATACAAAAAGAAAAAAAAAAAAAACCTCAAAGTTGTAGAAGTGAGGGTCAGCCAAACAATACTGTTTCGAGACCAGCTGTTTTCCTGGTGGACATGTCTACCCAGTCGCCTCAGCGCTGGACAGAGAACAGCAGTGTGTTCGGCCCCCTACCCCAGTGCCAGACACGCAGAGGTGTGTGTGTGTGTGTGTGTGTGTGTGTGTGTGTGTGTGTGTGTAAGACCGGCGGTGGATGAGCGAGGTGCCTGGTAGAGTACATACTAAAGGTCAAAAGGTCACGTGTGGCAGGAAGGTCACTCGATGATGACCACGTCTGCACTAGCCGCGTCGTCTGCCTCCTTGTCTGCCTCCTTGTCGCCTTCCCCTTCCTCGAGCACTGCTGCCTCCTCCTCCTCCTCCTCGTCTTCATCCAGCAGCTCATCGCCCTCCACGCCATCAGCATCCTCGTCGCCCAGCTCCACGCCTTCCTCTCCTTCCTCCTCTTCGGCCTCCCCCTCCTCCTCCTCTCTGTCCCCTCCGTTAGCCCCGCCCTCCTCATCTCCCGTCTTCACCTGGAAACAAAAACAAAACAAGCATGAGCTCAGCCTCCCCTGTTCCATCTGCATGGCGGTGTTTGGTAGTCAAGAATGTTTTTAATTTTAAATCCATTAATTAATTTAATCCCCAAAGAATTTGCCTTGACGTTCATAGAATAAATTGGCAAAGATGGTGGCGCCCAGAATCATCAACCGAAGCTTTATCAGGTCTGTGAGAAGGTCTGTTTGTGACGTCAAAGAGGGTTTGTCCAGTTGCCTTATAAAGGCTATGTTTGGTAATACAGCACTGCACACTAAACATCCTTGAGTGTTTAGGCCTGTTCTGCAGCTATAGGTCATTATTCTGTTTCACCATGCAGCTCTAGGAAAAAACTGAGAACACTGTAAAAATTGTCAGTTTCTCTCATTTAACTCTTTGTAGGTATATGTGCAAGTAAAGTGAACATTTTTGTTTTATTCTGTAAACTACTGACAACATTTCTCCCAAATTCCAAATTCAACTGACACTGGAAAGGAATGGCATGGCTGTCATACATGTAAAGATGCTGATTTTAGGAAAAATGTGCAGTGTTCTTTTGATTTTTTTTCTAGAGCTGTATGTAAAACTGGCAAAAAAAAAAAAAACCCACACTCAATTGTGACCCTTGTGGCTCAAAGAAAGGGGCATTTAAAACTGTGGGTGGTTGGAGGAGTAAGTCAGTCAGTTCATAAGTTAATGAATACAAATGTAAATAAAAATGATAGGTAATTACAAAGTATGTGTGCAAGTATGCACGTAAACGCTAAAGCAAATAAAAGAGGTAAGTAGGTAAATAAATAAACAAAGTAAACAAGTAAACAAACACAGAGGTCCTCACCTCCATCTCTTTAGCCTCGGGCTCCTCAGCAGCTGCTGCTGCTGCTGCTGCTGCGGCGGCTTCCTCCTCCTCCCCGTCGTCATGGGTACCGTTGCCCTCCGGCTTGGCATTCTCCTCCTGCTCCTCCCCGTCCTTGGCCTCGGCCTCAGCCTCAGCCTCGGACACACTGAGGCCACTGACCTCCGCCTCTGCCTCCCCCTCCCCCTCCGCTTCTGCGTCCGCCTCCCCCTCCGCCGCAGACACCTCCATCGCCATGGAGTCCTCGGGGTCTTGGTCGTCCTGGTTACCGGTGAAGGGGTTCTCGCCCTGTTGCAGCGAGACGCCAGCGAGCGAGTGAATGAGTAAATGGTTGAGAGTTTGTTCATGTAGAAACGTGTTAAGTAATGTTATATAATATGCAGGTTAGAAGGCTAATTTGGAAATGTATAACATGCTTTTGCATATTAACAAAAAACAGCAGAGTGAGCAGAAAATGGTTAGTTTAGGTTTATGCTAAAAGACTGCACTACTAAAGCAGAGGATTTCTGCACACACAACTCTTTCGATATAACTAACTTGCAACCAAGACCAGTGTGTGTGCGCATATGTAATCAATCAAATAAATAAATGAAATGTATTAAAAGGTTTTTTTTTTTTACATTAACACATGTTCACAAGTTCAAAACCTATGAAGGCGAGACCCCATCATAAATGTGAACTGCAGTATTGTCTTTAAAAAACTGCTGTCTCTTACTTCTCAGTGCAGAGCAAGACAACAAATGTGGGGACATAAACACAGGAGTCCTCTCAGCAGGAGTGGGACTGCATGTGTGTGTGTGTGTGTGTGTGTGTGTGTGTGTGTGTGTGTGCGTGCGCGCGCGCGCATGCTTGCCTTGAGGTAGCTCTCCAGCTTCTTGCCGATGACCTTGTGGTTGAGGATGCTGCGGGCCACGGACAGGCTGTGACCCTTGGACATCTCCATCATGCCCTGCACACAACACAGAGCAGGCAGACACTGAGAGACATTGAGACAGAGGGAGTGCAGGCAGGTGGGGACAGACATTAGGAGAGAGAGGGAGGAAGAGGGAGTGCAGGCAGGTGGGGACAGACATTAGGAGAGAGAGAGTGCAGGCAGGTGGGGACAGACATTAAGAGAGACAGGGAGGAAGAGGGAGTGCAGGCAGGTGGGGACAGACATTAAGAGAGAGAGGGAGGAAGAGGGAGTGCAGGCAGGTGGGGACAGACATTAAGAGAGAGAGGGAGGAAGAGGGAGTGCAGGCAGGTGGGGACAGACATTAGGAGAGAGAGAAGGAGTGCAGGCAGGTGGGGACAGACATTAACCTGTTTGCGCAGATAGGGTTCCAACGGACCCGCGGGCGGGCCCAGATTCAAATTCTGGGGTTTGCTGCTCATATATGTGTCCCATTTTCGAAATACAATCAAAATACCCTTATATCTATCTTATGTCATGTCAGAGCTGTGTGCTAAAAGAAAATTGGTCTCCGTTGTAAAAACGTTAGCGTAGCATAGCAATTCCCATTCACTAACACAGGAAGTGGCGTCCTTCTAAAACATTGCTCTTTGTATATGTTTAACATATTCGGTAAGCTCAAATAAAGTCATAATACCATTATTTACCTTTCAGTCATCTGGAAACTGGTCTTTATTGCAAGGGAATGGTAAAATAATGCTTTATATCCTTAGTAATGTCATCGTGAAAAATAGTAGTATTTTCCCCATTTAAAATTATTGCGGTCTTCTGTAACTCGTCCTGACCATCAAATGCACATTTACACGTAATGTTATACATGGATAGAAACGTGAAGATGTCCTCTACAAAATTCAAACAGTGTTTATTTGCAATCCGACAACTAATTTCCACAACGGACGCTGTTTTTCACGTGTGCACCGTTGTAAACACGAGCGCATGGTCCAGCTCTCTTCCTTGTTGTATGCGTCAGACTCGCCTGAAGTGATTGACACCTCTCTCAACCAATAGTACACTGACTAACGATCACATAGAGTACAAGCTTAACCGTGCTGGCAAACGTGGCTCTGGTATGGACTGCTTTCACGTATAGCCTCACAATCACTCCAAAACACAACCTTTTCCAATCGGTGGCCAAGAGTATTTAGGTGTTATATAGGTACTTAAGTTCTTGTGAATTTTAGTCTGAAATGCAGTAAAATATATGTGTACAATGCCAAAACAAACAAACAAAAAATATTACAAATCACCCCCTTTTGCATGGTGCATTTCTTTTTTGGAGAGCTTGGAGACGCCTATTTGTACACTATGCAAATGGTTGTGTATGGCTATGTAATATTATTTATCTACTTCAAATTTTGGATTTTACTTTCCAAAACCATCTACAATCAGGGCATGTATAGTATGACCTGCAATTCTTACTCATCAGCCTTGGGCTTACTGAAAACTACAAAAAAATTAGGCGTTTTTTACTTTTTTGACATTTTATTTCATATATAATGTTCTGAAATTGATATTTTATGAATAAAATAAACAGCTAGACATCAATATATGTCTTGGTCCTTCTGTCTTCTTTAATTTAAGCCCCCATTTAGCTATGTGCCACATGTGTAACATGATATAATGAATGCTGAAGTCTATGTCTACAAAACGTTTCCAAATTTAGCTGAATTCCTATCTGCACAAACAGGTTAAGAGAGAGAGAGGGAGTGCAGGCAGGTGGGGACAGACATTAAGAGAGAGAGGGAGGAAGAGACCCTTGGACATCACTTGGACAGGTGTAATGCATGTGTATGTATGTGCGTACGTGTAAACATGTTGTGGTCTATGTGAGTGCTTCTCAATTTTTTAGACTGAGGACCCCACCCCCACCCCCAAAAACAAAACAAAACAAAACACTTCACTACAGGTGGTGCATCTGTGTCTTTGTGCGAGAGACAAAAAAAGATTGCATGCATGTGTGTGTGTGTGTGTGTGTGAGAGAGAAAGATTGTGTGTGTGTGTGTGAGAGAGACACAGGGTGTGTGTACCTTGCAGTTGTAGTTGTGGTCGGGGGAGCGCAGGTGTTTTCTTGATGAGGTGGAACTGCATGGGGATGAAGACGTCACAGGCAGCGCAGTGGGCCGCCTCCACCTTCTTCATGAAGTGCTCCATGCCGATCTCTACATCAGCAGGGAGGAGGGGGGGAGGGGAGAGAGAGAAAGAGGGAGGGGAGAGAGCGAGGGAGAAAAGGAGGGAGAGGAAGAGAGAAAGAAAAGAAGGGAGAGGTGGAGAGGGAGCGAGGGAGAAAAGGAGAGAGAGGAAAAGGAGGGAGGGGGAGGAGAGTAAGAGAGAAAGAAAAGGAGGGAGGGGTGGAGAGAGGAAGAAAAGGAGAGAGGGGAGAGAGGGAGCGAGGGAGAAAAGGAGGGAGGGAGGACACGAAGAAAAGGAGGGAAGGGTTAAGAGGGAGACAAAACGAGGGAGGGGCAGATAGGGAGAGAGAAAAAAAGAGGGAGGGGTGGAGAGGAAGAGAGGAAAAACAAGGGAGGGGTGGAGAGGGGGAGAGAGAAAAGGGGAGAGGGATGGAGGGGATTATATACACAAAGTCAAAGTCAGCTTCATTCTCAAAACTGTATGTGCAGGCCATACACAGGATTTGAAACTGCAACGCTCCCTAGGCCCACAGTGCACACTAAACATCTTATAAACATAAACATAGCAAACATAGCAAAAGTAGAAACACTTGTATGTACAAATAAGTAAAACAGGATGTGTAGAATGTTTTAGCTCAAATGATACATTTTACACAACGTCTTATGTTTCACTTAAAAAAAAAAAAAAAAAAAACACTGCCATAAGCAGACAATGCAATGAAGACAAGTAACAGCCCAAGTGCAAATAGGCAGGTCCTTCATTCACTCGAAAAAGTCTTTAAATATCAGTGAGGGGACAACTTATCGAAATCTTACAGACAGAGGGGTCTGTTGGAAAACCTCACACACACACACACAAACAGTACGTACCTCTGGTAAGGTCCTGCTCCTTGAGAACTTGGCAGATGGCGGCGCTGAAGTTGTCTATCTGGCTGACGCGCTGCTGTGTCTTGGTGAACTTGTTGTTGAGGTACTCCTGCAAGGACCGGGAGCATATTAAGCGTCTTCTTTTGCAAAGTGCTTTGCCATGTCTTGTTTGGGTGACGTGAAAAAAGACAAAATCTGCACCCATACATGCCCACAGAACATACAGATGTGTGTGTGTGTTACACATAAGCTGCAAGGTAGGTGGGTGTGTGTGTGTGTAGTGTTATAGTACCTGCAGGAAGTCAGTGGTGGGCTTGGAGAGCTAATTGGACAGGAAATTGAAGTGCTCCTTTGTGTGTGTGTGTGTGTGTGTGTGTGTGTGTGTGTGTGTAGTGTTATAGTACCTGCAGGAAGTCAGTGGTGGGCTTGGACAGCTGATTGGACAGGAACTTGAAGTGCTCCTTGTGGAACTTGCTCTCCAGGTGGGCGGCCATGTCCTCGCTGTAGAAGGAACGGAACTTGCACACCGAGCAGGCAAACATCATCCTGGGGAGGGAGGGACAGTGTGTGAGTGAGATAGTGTGTGTGAGAGAGAGAGAGAGAGAGAGAGAGAGAGAGAGAGAGAGAGAGAGAGAGAGAGAGAGAGAGGAGAGAGAGAGAGAGAGAGAGAGAGAGAGAGAGAGAGAGAGAGAGAGAGAGAGAGAGAGAGAGAGAGAGAGAGAGAGAGACAGAGAGAGAGAGAAAGAGAGAGAGAGAAAGAGAGAGATGGAAAGGAGAAAGAGAGAGAGATGGAAAGGAGAGAGAGAGAGCATAGAGAGAGAGAGAGAGAGAGAAAGAGAGAGATGGAAAGGAGAAAGAGAGAGAGATGGAAAGGAGACTATACATAGTGATGTTGAGAGAGAGAGAGAGAGAGAGAGAGAGAGAGATTCACCACAGCCTTATACTTTCACAACATTAACCGCCCAACCAAAGACTCAACTAACAGGTTTATATCCTCCCAGGAATGGGATAACGTGGGCTACTAGCTACGTAAGGAGAACAACCCATTTTAAAAGATCTGATCCAACTTCATAGCTGAAATGTGATTAGATTGCTTTTGAAGTGGAGCAAGTCAGAGTCTGAGTGTGTATTGTGAGGAGTGAGTGTGTGTGTGCGCACGTGTGTGTGTGTGTGTGTGTGTGTGTGTGTGTGTGTGTGTGTGTGGAGTGAGAGTGAAAGAGTGCGTGGAGTGAGTGGCTGGGTATGTGTGGGTATGTATGTGTGGGAATGTGTGTGTGTGTGTGTGTGTGTGTGGAGTGAGTGTGTGTGTGTGTGTGTGTATGTGGTTTAAAGTGAGACTGACCTCTGCACGTTGAACTTGACCCCGGACATCTCCATGAAGCCGCGGCGCTTCTTGAACTTGGGAAGGCCCTCCTCCTGTGGCACGGCCTGCTTGCCCTGCAGCTTCTTCTTGATCTGGGAGATCTCCTCCTTGATGGTCACGGCTACCGACAAAGACACACACACACACACACTTTGAGATCATCACACTCATGATAACGAGCTGGTATGTTTGCTGAGGAGCAAGCGGCTGGCCACACAGACCTCCTTGATGGTCACGGCTACTGAGACACATACACACACACACACTTTGTGATCATAGCACTGATGATAATGAATTGATATGTTTGCTGAGGAGCAAAACTACGCTAGCCTGTTGCATGTAATGCTGAAGGCACACAGGAATGTGTCCAGTGCCCTTGCATATATCTACTGTGAACTTTGATGGCGAAATTTGTATCACACAGCACTACAGCATACTTGCGGATGTGCAACACACATCATGGGCCTTCGGAATCATAAAAAAATGATGAAATAAAATGAAAATGAAACACAGGGTGTGTAAATGGTGTGGAACAGCAGGGTGGCATCTTACCTTCTTTGTCTTCACCAGCAGCAGGCTTGGCATCCTGTAACGCAGAGAAGGAACTTCATTAGACACACACACACACAGACAGATAGGCAGAGACACAGACAGACACAGAAACCTCATATTTTGCTGAATCACCTAATGATTTAACATGGTGACAGCACAGATACAGATCAGTGGTGAGACACATACAGGAAACATTTTTTGCTGAATCACTTGTTTGTGTGTTTGTGTGTGTGTACGTGCTTCTATACATAGTGATGTTACATCAGCTGCAGGAGTATCCTTGGTCTCTACCTTGTGTGTGTGTGTGTGTGTGTGTGTGTGTGTGTGTGTGTGTGTGTGTGTGTGTGTGTGTGTACGTGCTTGATGCTTGCACACACACTTACATCAGCTGCAGGAGCATCCTTGGGCTCTTCCTTGTGTGTGTGTGTGTGTGTGTGTACGTGCTTGATGCTTGCACACACACTTACATCAGCTGCAGGAGTATCCTTGGTCTCTACCTTGTGTGTGTGTGTGCGTGTGTGTGTGTGTGTACGTGCTTGATGCTTGCACACACACTTACATCAGCTGCAGGAGCATCCTTGGTCTCTACCGTGTGTGTGTGTGTGTGTGTGTGTGTGTGTGTGTGTGTGTGTGTGTGTGTGTGTGTGTATGTACGTGCTTGATGCTTGCACACACACTTACATCAGCTGCAGGAGTATCCTTGGGTTCTTCCTTGTCTTTCTCTGCACTATACATAGTGATGTTGGTCTTCCCTGCAAAGCCAACCCAGAGCAGGCTTAACACTTCACCTTCACAGACTCCAACCCAGAGCAGGCTTAACACTTCACCTTCACAGACTCCAACCCAGAGCAGGCTTAACACTTCACCTTCACAAACTCCAACCCAGAGCAGGCTTAACACTTCACTTTCACAAACTCCAACTCAGAGCAGGCTTAACACTTCACCTTCACAGACTCCAACCCAGAGCAGGCTTAACACTTCACCTTCACAGACTCCAACCCAGAGCAGGCTTAACACTTCACCTTCACAAACTCCAACCCAGAGCAGGCTTAACACTTCACTTTCACAAACTCCAACTCAGAGCAGGCTTAACACTTCACCTTCACAGACTCCACATTTCTCCTTATTCATGGCCCCCCCAGTACAGACACGTTTTAAAGGCTGAGTACGGTGTACGATAGGGCTGGGCGATATGGCAAAAATAAATACATAAATACATTTTTCAAAAGAAATATATTCTCATATTGTCCGATATGGATTTGTATCACGATATTTCCCCTGATACTGCCAGTTTGGGAGCATACGGATTAAAACCAGGCTCTGCAGGCACAGAATACCAACATGTGTCACATACACCAAACCATCGCCACACAACTGACACTGTATAACTTAACATGATTACCCCCCAGCCCTAGTGTACGGTATGCTAATTAAGATGCAAACAGAGGAACAGGATTCACACCAATTTATTTTTAGTGCACTGGAATTGAAGTAATAAGGTCTTTCCATAACAGGGTGACTTTAGGTGCATTTTATTTGCTGGATGTTAAAAATCAGGATTATGTCGTAATATATTATATACACATACACACACACACACACACACGTACATACATACTTGGGTCGCAACTTAATAGTGATGAGAAATTGGGGGTCCCCAGCCCACACCGGTATGAACCACTGCAGTAGCATGTACACATCTACACGTATGAGCGCACCCTTTACCTTTAGTGGCTTCGCTCGAGTCCTTGTGCTCCGTCTTGCCCACTTTGGACTCGGGCTCATCTCCCGCGTTCTGGCTCTTCCTCCTCTTCTTCTGCCCGTCACGCGGCGACCTCATCTGCTGCTGCTGTGAACCATCCGCAACAACGTCAACAAACCAACGTGTGTGCTCACATTAGACACACACACACACAGGAAGAACAAATGCGCACCCTCACACCCACACAGAGGAACACACAAACAAACACAGCTGCCGAGACGCATGCTTGCCGAAGTGACAACAAAGCTATCAGAACGCTAGGACTAGAATCAGTGGCTTCACTGGAACGACAAGCCAAACCCTTCCTTACGCACGTACAGAACGGCTTACTACGTACTGCTACGCATGCCAATACATGCAGACAGACAGGTGAGGCCCAGCATGCTCGTGACAGACAGGATACAGTCACACACACTCTCAGTCAGCCACATGAAACACTGAAAACTGTCAAACATTTGTTCTAAAAAAAACACTCATGTGAAACTAATGCATCTCAGACAAGAACCACTGGAATTTTGCCACATTAAAAAAAAAAAAAACACTTACCGTAAACATGCAAGACAACACAAATACCATAAACCAAGCCTGCATCGTTTGTGAGGGAAATGTTGGACCTTAAAAGCTATCTGACGCAGATTCTGAAAGGACTTTTATCAAAGTTTTAGCATTACTGGAAAAAAAGAAATCTAGCACAATAAATGATAGACAATCTCCAAATGGGCAAAAAAAACTTACAAAAGGAAAATACCTTGAGAACAACCTTAGAACTATGACTGGGGCATAGGTGTAAGTACTAGCAAGAGGTGACCAGAGCAAAAGAAACCTTAATTACAATCGCTTTTAAAAATAAATCATATAACAGAGCTCAGTATCGCTGCGTTTAGGGGCGAGGGCTTGTGTCAACTGTAAACCATACTGTTATTATTCAACACGGCCAAAGTGGGTCTGTGGGCAAACCAATGGGGATGGAGAGGGGGGGTCCCTCGTGACCAAGGAAGGGATGGGGGGGGGGGGGCTACATCAATGGGCTCTGTTACTTTGTATCAGTGGTGAGGTCGTCAGCTGGTGAGCTGGAGCTGGTCTATGGCTTCACCAGGGCAACAGAAGGACAAGGGGAATATGGGGGGGTAGGGGTGGGCATTTAACATGTGCTTGCTTTGGGGCAGGACCTCAAAGTTTTCCTTTTTCAGATCTTATATAATAATAATAAAAGATAAAACAAAAGTACTACCAGCTCTGAAGGCTGGACACAGAAGAGCTTGGCCTTTCTCCCTCTCGAACTTGTATTTTTTTTTACTTGGGAGGTACTTACTCGGTTGAGGGGTCTCTTGCGGCCCCGCTGGCGGTTGGCCCTGGGGCCCCCTCCAAACTGGCGAGGAGAGGAGAAGTCCTGGGGACCGTGGGGGGGTGCCTGGAAGCCCCCGGTCTCGGGGTACATGCGCTGGCCCAGGAGGGAGGGCAGCTTGCCTCGTCCGCCCGGGGAGTGGGCGTGGCCGTGGGTGCCGGCGCGCCCCCCGCCGAGACCTGAGCCTCCGCCTCCGCCGCCCGGGGGGCCCATCATGGCGGGGTTGTCCTGCCGACGGCCGAAGCCTCGGCCGCCCAAGCCCAAGCCCAAGCCCAGGCCTCCCAAGCCCAGGCCCCCGGCCCCCGCGCCACCCCCGCCTCCAGAGCCCCTCCTGGGGGAGCGCTGGCCGCCCCCGGAGCCCCCCCAGCCGGAGCCGGAGAAGGCGTCACGGGGGGAGGGCATCTGCTGCGCCTGGCGCATTTTGGCGCCGCCGCCGCCGTAGGACGAGTGGCCATCGAAGCCTCCGCCCCCACCGCTGCCTCCGCCAAGGCCTCCGCCTAAGCCCATGGACCCGCCCCCCATCCCGCCTCCCCCCCCGGCCCCGTAGCCTAGGCCGCCGCCCCGCGAGCCAATCAGGTCGCCCCGGGCCTCGCTGTAACCATAGCTACCAGATCTGTAGAGATCTCGGGACCCCATGGAGGAGGAGCGAGAGTCGAAGGAATCGTATTGGTCAAACCTGCGACAGAGGGGGGTGGGGGGGAGGGGGGAGGTGCAGAGCAAGCACAGGGTGAGGAATGAGGAGATTTGATTGTTTTAGGATTGCACATTCCCTCCACTTCTTACCCAGCAACATCCCTCATTCACTCTCCCTCACACATACATGAGTAGAGGAACACAACATAACTTCTTTCCCCTCCCCCAGTAACCATAAAAAATAATTAAAAAAGGGTAAATAACTGAAAATATAAGCCCAAACAGTTAGTCTGGATGTAAAAATAAATAAATAAATAAATAAATAAATAAATAAATACACTGAAAGTGCTGATTGGTTTATTAACCCTGAGGCCAACCTCCTCCCACACACTGCCTCACAATCACCACGGTGTTTTGGACTGTCTGTTGGGGAGGGGTAACCCCCTCCGAGTGGTGGTGGGGGATCCACTGGGGAAGGCCATGACCAATGGGACTCCATCTCGGGGTAGGGATCCCAGAGAGGGGCAAGAGAGACCAAACGTTGATGGCACATTGACTTTCATGGGCCTTATTTGCCAACCTCACAGGGCCTGGGTACACAAGAGTCATGCCTGGCAAAACTCATAGGGACTGGTAGAGGAATGCGGAACTGAGTGATCTCATGTGGGGTGGGAGAGGGAGGGATGGAGCACATCTGGAGAGGGTGTAACTAAGAGCCAGAGGCTCTGGGAGCCAGCAGGTCAATTTAATGTTTAGAGGGCTGTGTGCTTGTGTTTCACATTAATGTAGGGCTTCTCAAAGAAGGGGTTTGTAATCTTGGTTTATAATCAGACACCAGGCACAACCCCACCCCCCCTTTTTTGTTGAGGGGGTGAGGCATCACCAACAGTGACACCCCAATCCCACCCACCCACCCAATCTCCCCATCCCAAAGGCCCCACCCTGTGCCTTTTCGGTGCCAATCTACGCGTTCAGGAAGAGACAGACAAAACAAAACCCCGCAAAACCGAAGGGTGGAGAGTGTGGAGACACTTAACTTCATGGCAGGACTAACAGGAGTGGGAGGACAGTGAAAGAGAGTAGAACACGACCACCATCTCTGTCTCGCTCTCTCAAAATGGACAGGCAGAGGGACACACAGGTGGGAGAGTGAAAGGTGGGGTGGGGGTGGGTGTGGGGTGAAGGTGGGGTGGGGTAGGGGCTGGGTTGTCCAGCCGGAGCACTGACAGAGACAGAGCGCTTTGTGAAGAGGAAGGAGCATACCAACAGCAGGAGGTGTGAGGATGTGCTTGGTGATATGATAAAGCATGGGGTTGTGGGGCAGGTAGTCGGTTGCAAGTGCCTTCAACCCCAGTGCTCCCAGAATTTTGCGACCCTAAAAGGGTACGGATTCAGTCTACAGTTTAGACCTTGTAAAGACTCCCCATAAAGACGCTGTCAAACTCATTCAGTGCAGCTAGCAGATCGCGACAGTCTACCCATGAGCCAACAGCCCAACTCAGCTCTACTTCATCATACCGTTGCTCATATTATACCGCTCTATCTTTTGGCCAGAGGACAATGCAAATCTACACTCTGCAACACTACAGGCCAATTAACGCAATTACATCACTGTTGTAAAACAGCCAAGTACTCAACATCAGATAAATCTGTCTTGCAAATGAGGAACTGCTGTTGAACTGCACGCAGGGTGGGTTAAAAATAACAATTATGCTGCCAATTAAGCCCATTAATTAAGCCCATTAATTAAGCCAATTAAGCTGTCTACCCAGCTAATTAAGACAATTATCGCAGCAATAAAACACATTCCCATTTGACCAGAAGTTACCACAAGGGGGGGGGAAAGGACGATAGTGCCATCTTATGGACAACAAGGTGTGTGTGTGTGTCAGTTTATTACATCTAGGGGACTTACAAACTTGTGTTTCAAAAGCATGCATTATTGCCCCTATTTGGAACCACTACTTGGACAAACTGACAACGTCTCTCATATAACCGTTCACACAGAGTATGTCATATTCAGAAAGAGTAACTGACTTAACATCTCTCAACATGACCATCCAGACAGGGAAACTAGCTCAGCCACCAGGTTTAATGGCAGCCTAAACCAGGACATGGTAGAAATGTACCATAGCAGCAAAGACAGACAAGGCAAGAGCAAACACCTGAATCTCTATGCTGGAACACAGTGCTGATGCAATCTAAACAACTGGATGGATTTAACAGGGAGGGTATTTGCATGACATAGGCTTGGGTGTGGTGGCATAAACCAACAAGCGTGTGTGTGTCTCTCTCTAGGTCTACCTCTCTCTCTACCTCTGACACACACACACTTTTAGGTCATACAAAATACCTTAAGCAGACACACACTCTCCCTTTCTTTCTCTCTTTCTTCTCCTCTCTCTCTCCCTCCTTCTCTCCCTCCCTCTCTCTCTGGTACAGAAGCTGTGAAGACAGACTGAACAGCGTTTAGTCACAACAGCTGCACACAGAGAACGTCAGCGATGGCAGGAAAGTGTCCGTGGCGGAAGGAGAGTGGCTCTGCGACAGGAACAACCCCCACCAGCACCACCTCCCTGCCCACACAGATGCAGAAGGACGGGGTGGAAATGGCCCACGCAGACAGTGTGGACATTACACACACACACATATATGAATCCAAACCCCTGCTACTGCCAAGAACTATGCACAGCTGTTTGGTGATGATGAGGACACAAGCTTGAAGTTCTACCTTGATTGTGCGTTATTTAATATATAAAAGTATAACAAACTGACCCTAGTGCTACGGCGAGGTGACATGAGTTAGCAGACATGGAGTAGGTGTTTTAATTACAGCTAGGTCCCAAAAAGCATCAGCTAGCCTAACTGGGTTTGGGGGTAAGAGAGTCGTGAGCTGACTAACTAGGGGAATGCAGGTGAGTCTGAGGAAGGGGGGGGGGGGGGGGTGGGGGTGTGACTGTGGGAAATACATGAACGGGTTTACGGCCAGGTTTCCACTGCGCATCCAAAATTCAATATGAAGTAAATGAGGTCACCCCCCACATCGTGAACTTACAAAAATGTCTAAATTAGCAGACAAGTTCAGACACCGCCAGCTAGAGCACCAAATTACATTTAGCTGACGCTCTTATCCAGAACAACTCAGTTATGTAGAGGGTACAGTCCCTGAAGCAACGGGGGGGGGGGGGGGGGGGGGGGGGGGGGGGGGGGTAGATGCCTTGTGCAAGGGAGCCAAGGATGAGGATGCAGGGGAGCACTGGTTATTTACTCCCTGGCCCACATTCTTCCTACTGGCATGGGATTTTAACTTACGACCCTTTGATCCCAAGGCCAACTCTCTAACCATTAAGCCACAGCTGCCCCGTATGCTATCCTAAATCTACTGTATCAATTATTTTTCCTAAAAAAAAAAATTAAAAAAAAAACCTTAATGGCACGTTTCAGAGTGAAAAACACCACAGGGAGGGGCTTGGGATGCACACATAACCTATCGGAGCACTACATGACCTACCAGAAAAATAGCATGACCGGTTGGGGTGTTGCATAAGAATGAGTAGGAAACGAAGGACAGACAAACGCAAGCAAAACTCAGTGGAAACCCGGCCTTAGGACCGTGGCCCTGCACACTGTAGTGGCCCGAACTGTACAGACTACCAGCACGCCTACCTAGCCTACCTCATGAGGTGTGAGGGGCTACACTGGTATGAACCTGTGCCTAAAGACCAACAACGACATTCATCCTTAGGCCTAGCGGGAGCAACATGTTCTCTCAGACCAACAAAAAAGTGTGTATGTAATTTCAAACTTGTGTGTCTATGTGCGTCAAATGCAGATGTTTGGTCACATGTCCATATGGCTAGATGTTTCACATAGATTTGTGACTAAGTTGGCATAATGTCCGTGCTAGTGCCATTTTAAGTAGGCTGTTTTGAAAGTGCATGTGTGTGTGTGCGCGTGCATGCAGTGTTTTGGTTTTGAAATGCAAGTTCAGTGTAAAACTTTTTTCATGCTAAACTCCAAGTGTGCGCGCGTGTGCGCGCTTGTGTGTGTGTGTGTGTTCCTTTCAGTCCCAAGGACACACATGCTTGTGCTTGTCCTTTTGGAGCAGAAAAGCCAAACATCTTCCTTATGTGTGTGTGTGTGTGTGCGCGCGCACGTAATCCTGCTCAGTCCAACTGCAGGCACACGAGCACACACACTTGTTTCGAGTGGAGAGGTCGGGCCTTACCTGTCGTTGCGCCCACTGCCCTTCATGCCGCCCTCCAGCTGCGTGAGCATGTCCAGGCGCTGGTTGATCTTGGCGATGACGGCGTCGGCGTTGGTGCCCGTGGACGACAGCCCTGAGCCCCCAGACAGCCCCCTCTTCATCAGGCTACCGCCATAACCCCCGCCGCCGCCACCACCACCACCAGACATGGAGTCCTTGTACCCATACAGGTCTGGAGTGAGGGTAAAAAAAGCAGATCAGTAAGTGGAGGAGTGGCGCCCAGACAGGTTTGTCCTTCATCAACAAACAACAGCACCCAGGGTCATTGTGAACAGACAGCACACCACAGCACACAGTGTACACAATGTAATTGACCCTGCACTTAACACATCACACACGTGAGCAGGGGGGCAGTCATGACAACAGCACCCTGGGAGCAGTGTGTGGGGACGGTACCATGCTCAGGGTCTCTCAGTGGCAGCAGGTGGATTCGAACCTGCGGTCACAAGTCTAATACCTTAACCGCCAGGCCAACACTGCCCAAGCTACCACCATAAACTCCACCACAGTCACACATGTTGTCACTGTACCCATACAGGTCTCGTGGAGGGACGGTGGGTTGGGTACAACCAACAGATCAACAAGGAACCCATCTGTCCGTCACATCGCTGAAGATGAAACTCATACAAGACCTCCCACATCAACTAAAAGACTGGACACTTATTTCTGCTTTACATTAATACATACATGTGTGCGTTCTGGTACCTTCTGATGCCACCTTACAAAACGGTGCGGATTCAAGTCAAAGTCGACTTAAGGGACAACACACCTTCCTAAACACACCTTACTAATCGATGCAACTGATGACAGCAATGCCTATACCTGAAAATGATCACAAGCAGTGGTTTCTTATTGTTTTATGACTGCTCCTGTCTGACTACTTAACACTATGGCAAAGTGTGTGGTCAACTGCACCCTTACACGTGGATGTGATCCTAGTGCCTGACTGTCATAACTGGCTATGTTGATTCGCTTTCCCCAGTGACCTACCTCTGCTTGAGGATCCTCCGCCACCACCACACCAACCGGAGAAGCCTGAATGTGGAACACAAAAAACACAGTATAAGGTATCTTAGTGAGTCTAAGAACAAACACTTTAACGTCAAGTTTGTCTCAAATCCGGTTGATTGTGTTTGTAAAACTCCACGATAGAAACCTTCACAATCTCCGAAGGTGGACTGAACCAGTACTTGCCACCACAAGTATACAAGTCTTTACGGTGCTTACATAACATAGGCTCATTGAATTGGGAGTAGGGGAGCTCGGACAGATAGCTACGTGTCCTAATGGTACAACGAAGAGAAACCAACCACTTCAAACTGTTGCATCTTCCTATCTCTACTCTAAAATGGTTGCGAGTGTTGTATAACAGCAGCTAACTTTGTGGCTAGCTAGAGGGGGGTGTGGTGAATGGCTAGCTGCGGCTAAATGTTAAGACATGTCTATGAAAAGTCTAATGGCGGCCATTTTAATGTAAAGCCTGACATGTTAGCTTGCGGTTAACTTCAACATTCGTACTGTGTGTGGAATATACGCTTGGTCAAGTCGTGACTCAGTAACTGCACCCGAATTGATCTAGTCAGATAACTTTAGCCTTTATGTCACTGTTGAGTCAGCCTATTGTGAACCTATGGGCACCAAACAGACTAGCCTCTTAGCTAGCTCTTCAATGCTAACAGCGGCATCGCGGCTTTCCATTGTTTACACGCAGGTCGGTTAGCAACTCACGTTTGAATTAGCAACATTAACTGTACCTCCTCGGTCAACTATACTGTGTTTCTCTGACATATGGTGCGATGTTTCACTTCATTCGTAAGAAAGTTAGTGTAAATCCAAATGCGTTGAGAGGTTAAATAATGAATATTTCGCAAAACGGTCACACAAGGCCTCTGGCCAGCTCGTGTCTACAATCATTACCATAAGCTAGCCTGCCATTAGTCTGCTAGCATTAACTAGCTTAGTTTTACGAAATGTACGTAGAGAGAGCAGTCTTTGTGATCTAAGAAATAGAGATAATGAATTAGCATTGAACTTCACAAAAATAACACAAACAACATGGCCTTACCCGAACTGTAGCCTCGCCCGTCCATACTTAAATGTTGGTTTACTCTTGAATTGGTCTGGGTAAGGTAGGGAAAATCGCACTGCGTGTGGGGAAAAGTAGAGCACGGTGTTGCGGTAACAAAATGTGCCCGTGTTGCCTCATTGGTTCAGAGGACAAGGCGTTGTTTAACCGATTGGACAATCAGGAATTCATTTCACGTCAATCTTCTGCATTGGCCCAATCCAAGCAAATTGGAAAACAAGCAACGCCTCCAAAAACTGCCTGAGATTGGATAAGATTCACTTCACCAGAAATTAAACCTATTTACTAATTCGATTGCATTTAATTACCATCGACAGATTTAGATTTGATGCTAGCCTGGTTACCACCTAGGTGCACAGCAATTAAATATCCCGTAGATTTTTACTGTGATTTAAAATACCGTATGTAGCAAAGTGTGGACCAAATAACTTCAGTAGGCAGAATGTGTTATTTCCCCAAAAAGTCTTTATTTGAAAAAAAAGGGATACCCGAAAGGAAGCAGGGGAAGTATGTATAAAAGTAAGGCAAGATAAACACATCACAATCATCCTGAACCTGATATATACACAATACATTCAAATATACTAATAAACCATAATGACCATGACCCATCGCATATCTTTAATCCAGGACATAAAAAATAACATTTAAATATGACAGACTGTGAAGCGGGCATACAAACACAATACATCTTTAATAATAAAATTAAATAAACAATTTATTTAAAATGTAAGAAAATGTACTGTATGTAGGTCAGCTGTAAATCAGCTGTAATGTGATATCCCGTCAGAACTACCAGTCTCGACCGTTTCCTGAAACTAAATTATTAAGATGATTCGTATAATTTAATCTGTTCCTTCTGTTAACCAAGAGTATCATGCTGAAATTGGCTGACATGATTGCTATTCTGTAAGGTATATTCCAGGTTACTCTCCCTGCCAACCATGCTCTGATGGCATAGTACAATCCTGTAGTCTGACCAAGGAACGACAAGAGCAGTACACAGCTGTTGGAAAAGTGCATTTTTCTTTATAAGGAAAATGAAAGCACCAGACAAGTTAAAATACAGAGACAAGAGAAGAGAATAAAGCAAATCCACACAAAAGACCCTTCAAGTTAATATATGAGTATCTTTGAGGCCATGCGCTGACTGGAAATCAAATAAATCAGCCAATGAGAGATCACATTGGACTAAAACGTGACATGTTAGTCACAATCTCAACACCTGCTTGCATACAGTATGTGTATAACATGTCATGGACACAGACCGAACGTTTAATGACAATCAAACTACTTGTATTCAAACTGCAACTAATGCTTGACCAGGTTTTGAATTTTTTAATTGTACATGTTTCCCCTACACCTCATCACCCCATTACTGTACCTTAATATAACCGAAACATCTATTTACTCCCCAATGTAGGGGTGCAACATCAATTATCACCTCAAATGTGCCAGATCGTCTGCGACTCTTCTCTTTTCTACTGAATCAGTTCAGATTAAGATCATACCATTATGACAACCTTTACCTCAGCTAAGAAACAGGGATCTACACTACACTTAACACTAAACATCTATACTCCCAAACATAGATATAAATGAATACAGATATATGATCACATGGTTGTGTATGTACTCAGACATGATGAGATATGACTGATGTTGTTGACTGCTGATGACTGTGATGATTGTTTAGTCAATGGCTGGCTCAAAGACAGAGGAGTGTAAACATTCAGTGCTCTGTGAGAGACTGTGAATAAATAAGCGTTCACGCGAAAGACAGGGCTTAGCGAGGGGGCTCTTTTATGCTGTTTGTGTGTGTGTGTGTGTGAGTGAGTGAGTGAGTGTGTGTGTGTGTTCTTGAACTGTAAAATTCCTAACCGATCTTACTGCTTAAACATGGTGCCTACAATGAACAGCAAAAAAATAAAAAATAGGCACATAACATGGGAAAAATTACAACATATAAAACGTGTGTGTGTGTGTGTGTGTGTGTGTGTGTGTGTGTGTGTGTACAAGAAAACATGTTTAAGTAAACAGGTGAGACCATTATTAGCCTCTCATTTGACCTATCGACAAATGGAATTGAAGAAGTAAGATCTGTGTTCCCATTGGTGTACTTACGTGTGTGCATGTATGTGTGTGTGTACGTGTTTGAGTGTGAGCAATGTACCTGTGTGTGTGTGTGGTGTGTGAGCATGTGTGTGTGTGTGTGTGTGTGTGTGTGTGTGTGTGTGTGTATAGAAGCAAGTGCCAGATGTGCCAGTTGCCAGATCTGCCTGTGAAGACAGTGTGTAAGCTGGCTGTGGGTGCTGGCATGGGTGTGCGCATCTGCTGCTGCAATAAGGAGTCTGTGTGAGTGTGCGTGTGTGTGTGTGTGTGTGTGTGTGTGTGTGTGTGTTCCTGTTGGTTGAGGCGTGGGGCCTGATCCAGAATCTGTAGCTCTAGGAGGCCACGGCAGAGGGAGAGATGCGCTTGGCTGCCTGCTCCTCCACAGAGAATGTGTAGTTATACTGCAAACACACACACACACACACACACACACACACACACACACACACACACACACACACACACAGTGACAGAAAGAACAAGAGAAACACACCCACACAGCCAGAGAGAAACACATAAGTGCACACACACAGATACAAACACTCACTCACAGACCCACCCACACAGACACACACACAGACACACACACGTGAAAAAGTAAAACATGTAAATGCACAAACAAATGATACTCAAATCAACCTATAGCTGTGCCACAGAAGACTTAGGCCTGATTCACACCGACTTGAGCGTGTATCCGTATACAATATGTTTGTATAGGGACAGAATACGTGCAAATCACGCGTGCACGTGCAAATCACAGTCTAATTTGTTAACATGCATTCTAAACAAATACAGACAGAAAACGGGCACGCGCTGAATACGCAGAGTGTTTGGTGTGAATGAGCCCTTACGGAGAATGGCTAAATAACACCACTAATCAGCTAATGCATGGCAAGGCGAGTGTATTTGTATATGTGTACATGTGAGGTGTTTCTGTGTCCCACCTGTCAGAAGAACAGGCCCATGGGAGAGGGAGAGGGAGAGGGACAAGTTTCTGCTCAGCACGGGGGAAACAAGGAGCAGGGTGGCTAGAATCAAAGTGTGTGATTGGGTGTGTGTGAGAATGTGTGTGTGTGAGTGGGGGGTTGGGGCTGGAGAGACGAATTGCATGTGTGTGTGTGTGTGTGTGTGTGTGTGTGTGTGTGTGTGTGTGTGTGTAACAAAGTGCATATGCCTGCCATTTCCAACTGTATCTGTGATGTATAGCGTGGTAGTTTTTTTCTGTTAACTGTTTGACATAGGGGCAGAAGGTGAGCTTCACACATGCGCACTACTGCCCTGTAACTTCGATGAGCTTCACACATGCTCCCTATTGCTCACAGAGGACATGCTCTCTCTCTGCAGTATTTGTCCCTGTCACATTCAACAGTGCCATCACAGGACGCACAACACAGAACGGAGGAAATGTGAGGTGACGTGAAGGAGGAATAGTAACCGAAGCGGCAGCGGTACCTCGTTCTCTATGTCCTGGATGGACTTGATGCGAATGTTACCCAGGGAGCTGACTGGGGCCTGAGGAGAAGAGGGAGGCCGTGTCAGAGTCTTAATGTGGCGCACACACATACACACACACACACACACACACACACACACACACACACACACACACACATATACACATATGCACTTACGCATGCGCGAGCACACACACACATATACACAGCACACTACAAATTGCTGCACACAAACCTACAGGCACACCTAATGCAAATACACGTAAGCACACATTCTCTCTCACACGCACACACACACAAATTCTCTGTCTTTTTCTCTCTCTCTCACACTCTCTCTCACACACATATACACACACACACACATACACATATGCACTTACGCATGCGCGAGCACACACACACATACACAGCACACTACAAATTGCTGCACACAAACCTACAGGCACACCTAATGCAAATACACGTAAGCACACATTCTCTCTCTCTCTCTCACACGCACACACACACAAATTCTCTGTCTTTTTCTCTCTCTCTCACACTCTGTCTCACACACATACACACACACACACATATGCACTTACGCATGCGCGAGCACACACACATATAAACAGCACACTACAAATTGCTGCACACAAACCTACAGGCACACCTAATGCAAATACACGTAAGCACACATTCTCTCTCTCTCTCTCACACACACACACACACACACACACACGCACAAGGAACACACATAGGGTAGAGTGAGAAACATCACCTTGCCATTGGTTTGGGCCTCAAACTTTGGGTGCAGAGCAAAAGGAACTCCATCTATGGCTAGGACAGAGACAAACACACACTGGGTGTTACCCTATAAGTAGCCTTTTTACTAGTGTACACTCATTCACTCTAGTATGACTGACTAGCCTTTAGTGCATACTCATTCACTCTAGTATGACTGACTAGCCTTTAGTGCATACTCATTCACTCTAGTATGACTGACTAGCCTTTAGTGTGCACTCATTCACTCTAGTATGACTGACTAGCCTTTAGTGTGCACTCATTCACTCTAGTATGACTGACTAGCCTTTAGTGCATACTCATTCACTTTAGTATGACTGACTAGCCTTTAGTGCATACTCATTCACTTTAGTATGACTGACTAGCCTTTACATGGGTTTAGGCAAAGGGGCTAAATTGTACATGCTTATATTATTGGATAGTTTTCACAGCGTTTTAATATGATTAGCTATCCTTAATAGGCTTTTTCTCCACAACAATAATAATAACAACAAGTAAATAAAATAATAATAACAATAATAAAACATAATAATAAACATAATAACAAAATATTGACCTACAAAGTGAGGAGAACCATCTAGTACCCTACTTAGGCGGCCATGATCCCGCAGGCTAACCTCTGAAGAGGAACCAGAACACAATGGTTCCCCAACTAAAAAGTTCCTGACCTTGGTTCCCGCAGTGGTGCAGTGGTTAGAGCACCCAACCATGGGGACCCAGGTTCGAATGCAGCCTGCGGTCATTTCCCAACCCTACCCCATCTCTCTCTTCCACTTACTTCCCGTCACCATCTATCTCAATAAAGCCATAAAAGGCCAACAATATATATATTAAAAAAAACCTTCCCGAGCCCCAACTCCCTCTGGTGCCATGCCCCAGTGCCCTACCTGTGATGCCGTAGATGTTGCTGCTGCTGTCGCTCTCTCCGGCGCTCTTGTCCTCCAGCTTGCTGCGTCGACCGCTGATTCGCGGAGGCGCCAGAGGAGGGTTGCTAGGAGGTGGGTTGCTATGGAGACACCACAAACAGGAAGACGTGGGCGTGTACGGCGACAGGGCAAAGGTATTTACTTCAATTCGATCGTTATTACAGACATAGCATATAAAAGCTAAATAATTAAATAAATTGAATAAGAACATCAATAACGCCTAAAAACCTTAAAGTTTAAAAGAAAACTCCTAATGTAATTAAGTAATATATAATTTTAAAAAGTACCAGATTAGATCATTCTAATGCAACGGTATTATGGCATCCGTTAAGCTCTTCGACAGCTGTGAGACATTTTTTTCACAGCTGTGAGGAGTTAACTATAGTGACATATTCAGAAAGGTGTGGGTACAATCAGACTCGGCCCAAAGCCATGCCGGACCCGGGCCAAACTCACTAGGGTCGCAGGGGCTGTGGGGGCGAAACCCCCTCCAGGGAGAGCTGCCTCATGTCCAGACTGACGCTGCGTGGCTTAGCCTGGGGGACAGGGCCCGAGAAGGGCCCCTTCCTACACCACATCACGATGCCATGCATGTCCCTGCACACACACACACACACACACAACATAGTTGAGTGTAAGTGTGTCTGTGAAAAGTGTTTGTGTGTTTGTGTGTGTGAGAGAGAGAGAGACAGAGAGAGTGAGAGACAAGAGAGAGAAGAGAACAAGAGAGAGAAAGAAAGAGACAGAGAGAGTGTATCTGCTTAAGGTATCTTGTATGACCTAAAAGTGTGTGCGTGTGTGTGTGTGTGTGTGTGTGTGTGTGTGTGTGTGTGTGTGTGTGTGTGTGTGTAAGAGGTGTGCGTTACCCGAGGCAGGTGTACTGCTGCAGCATGACTTTGCTCTTTGCCGTGAGGCGAATGTCCAGCACAGCTGTGGTGACACTGTCTACCGGAACCATCCGCGCACACACACGCTTCTTCTTCAGCACCGAGGCCTCTGACACACACACACACACACACACAGGAAAAAAATACTGTGAGACCACTGTGATGTGTGAATTCAAAACAGCAAACCTGTTCTGCAAGGAGAGTGTGTGTGTGTGTGTGTGTGTGTGTGTGTGTGTGTGTGTGTGTGTGTGTGTGTGTGTGTGTGTGTGTGTGTGTGTGTGTGTGTGTGTGTGTGTGTGTGAATGAGTGAATAGTTATTGAGGTACTACAGATAACAAGCAGGTGGGTGTGTGGGTAATGTCAATAAGAGCCAAGGTCAACAACAGTGCAGGAAATAAGTGGGCAGAGGAGAAAGGTCTGAGAGGGTCGGTGGTACTCATGGTATTATTAGAGGATCATACACACACACACACACACACACACACACACACACCGACAGACCGACACAACAGACCGACACACAGTTACACACACACAAACAAACACAAACACACACACACATATATACACACACACAAACAAACAAACAAACACACACACAGGGTAAGAGGGTTGGGGGAAGTGAGCGTATCATTAGAGAATAGTACATGTATGCTCTCCAGACAAACAAACAAACACACACACACACACACACACACACACACACACACACACACACACACAGAGGATGAGACTAGGGTTGGTGGAGGTGAGCTTGTCAGTAGAGGAGAGTGCCTTGTTGAGCAGACGTGCGTAAAGTGGGACTCACTGGGTTCCATGAACTCTGGGATGTAGCAGTAGCCATGGGGAATGACGTCCCTGTCCGAAATCACCTGGATGTCGGCCACCACCATGCCGCCCGTGGGGTCCTGCCACAGCACAGGACACAGTGGCACAGGGCACAGGACACAGTGGCACATGCAATGACCCATGTCAGTCAGGCTTGCTTGCATATTTCGATTCACTACCTTGTAATGGGGGCTACTACCTTTTACATTTCACAATTTGGCACTGACCCAAACCTGCTATTAGTGTCTCTCTGCGACGTACTGGGGGACACAGCACCCCCTGATCAAGACCCAGTACCCCACTAAGAGACATAAATAGCAGGGTTGGGGCAGTACCAACATGTAAATTGTAAAAGGTAGTAGCCCCCATAAAAGGTAGTACCCCTCAATTATGGAAGGTTAATTCACACTCTGCCTGCTTGCCATGTTGTCTTGTACTGCTGTGCTAAAAAAATCGATACAGAGATATATATATCGATATATATTTAAAAAACAATATAATATCGATATTCTGGCTATTAATATCGCACAGAGAAATGCACTATTGATTCTAAACCAAAATGTAGTAAATGTACTTTGTTCAGTACAAATGTACATTAGCCATATTGTATTCTTTTGCACAAATAGTTTTTATAAGTTGACTACAGCTACCTAGTGAGACTGGGCACCTTTTCTGTGACATGTTTAGTAAAAAGCATGGAAAAAATGCACTTTATTTTCCTGTTCAATAAATTGAACATAAAAATAATATTTGTCTGGTTTTGTTGAGTGAATGCCACTGAGTAATAATTATAATATGTAATATGTATCGATATTGGAATTGAATCGAATTGATTTGCACTGTATCGAAAATCGTATCGTGTCATGAGCCCTGTATCGAAATCGTATCAAATCGCCATGTCCTAGATGATACCCAGCCCTATTGTCTTGTGTGTGTATACATCAATGGGCATGTGCTAATTGTGTCTGTGCAACTGTGTAACTGTGTATATGGCCTGACTCTGTGTGTCTCTACGTAAAGTGATATCTACCATGGTACACAACAGGTAGGGGGTGTAATGTGTACATGGCCGTAAGTGTGTATTTGTGTATGCATGCAACAGCTCTAACTAAGACGTTTTGAAAACAAATAGGTTAGCATGGTGTTTTTGTATAGAATCAATGTAATAATGATGTTTATTGTGTTAAAAAAAAAGAATAAATCATAGGACAAAGAAATCATTGTGTGTGTGTGTGTGTGTCTTTGACCCACCTTACTGTAGCAGAGGAAGTACCCTGACCTGCCAAAGCCCCTGTTAAAGCAGGCGGTAGCCCCATCCTCCGTCATGGAGATCTGCGAGTGAGAGGGGACAACGCAACTCTTCAGCACACACTAAACACTTCACACTTTTCACATGAATACACACAAACAGATGATTGTAATAGTCACACTTCACAGACACACAAACTTTGAATAGCCACTGTTACAGACTATCTCGACACACTCTATAACTATGGTACACAAAGAAATCATCATACTTTTGTCAAAGCAGGAAATCTGAAGGCCCAATCTAAAACTTAAAAGACAACTTAAATAACTTGATCGAAACTTAAGAGACAACTTTTCGTTTCGTTTAATAACGAGGGAGAGAGAGAGAGAGAGTTTAATAATCTTAACTACAACATGGTAGACATGAACCCTAAACCCAAACAAGCAAGACTGTGTTGTTGCTGTGGTTACCATGTGGAAGGGCCCGGGGCAGGTGCTGCTGTTGGACGCCCAGGCCACCGCCGTTACCGGCCTCAAACCCGAGGAGGACAAGTCATGGAGAGACATCTGGAGATCTGAAGATGGATGGATGGATGGATGGATGGGTAGACAGACAGACAGACAGACAGACAGACAGACAGACAGACAGGCAGGCAGGCAGGCAGGCAGGCAGACAGACAGACAGACAGACAGACAGACAATTAGACTGATAGACAGATATCAGTCTGCCACTGGGCTACAACACATTTTAAACCAACAATACACCTAGTCCTCAAGCCTTTCTATGTGGGTTTGCAAAGACATACAATAGGCAGGCATCAGAACACACAGGACATGAGAACACACAGGACTCAAAGGGTCAGATGTCTAAAAACACACTCCAGGATTCAACAGACTCACACCAAAATGACAACAATCACAGGCAGTGTAGAGTGCGTGTGCATGTGTGTGTGTGTGTGTGTATGTGTTTAAGTGAGAACTCAAAGTAAAAGTCTCCACCAAGCCATATGGGTGTCTGCTGTTTGGTTTTCTTGGCAAACAGAAACTGTAAGCTATATGGGGGGAGATTTCCAGATAAATCCAGGTAGACAACCAGGTGAAAAATAAAGCCAACATTTACAGGCACAAAGCTTGTCTGACACTCTCTATCACACACACACACACACACAAACACACACACACTTCTTTTTCTACAATCCCTAACCTTAACCTGTCAGCAAAGAAATGTTTTTGCACTTTTACTTTTTTTCATTCACAACAAAATGGCCAAGAAAACCCTGTTGTGAGGACCACCAGAATGGCCATCCTTAAAGCCCATTTCTAGTTTTCCTATCGTTGTGAGGACATTTGAAATACATGACCACACACCCCCACACACACACACACACACACACACACACACAAAGATGCGCAGACAGGCCAATGACAACGACATCCCCTGACATTGGCTTCTTCACAATGGAACATCTGTCATGCACCTTTAGCCTGTTTGTGACTCAATGTTCTAGAAAACATGAGGTTGGCTGGAATGTAGCCTCAGAAATCACACACACACACACACTCACACTCACACGTACATTTGACAGGCGTCTTTTCAGTACGCCACATAGGCTTGTGGACCACTTATTCAACAGAATAACATTCTTCGGGGTTTTTGTGAAATTGGAGTCGTGGTTACTTTGACACTTTATTGTACATCACAAATCTGTCAGAAAATTCGTTGTAAGGAACTACGTTTCCATGACGTGGTCGTCGCCAGTGTCAAAGAAAGGTTTATTTTACCCACAACACATTGTCATGTGTCCTGAACAAGTGTTATTATAATAAGGAAGGTGTTAAAGTCTTGAACATCGTATTATCACTGTTAGCTTATGGGTGGCAATGTCTGTATATCCCTCTCCAGACAGGATGACAGTCTGACGTCTGATTATTATGGGTTTGATTTGCTTGCTAACCCCACAATATCCTTTGACATTGCTAACTAGCCTAGCTAACACAACCCGATCTAAACAGCATAATTTGTTATGTTCGTGCCTGTTTACCAGGGTTCTAACTGTACTGCCTGTTATTCTACATTTCATTGAGGAGGATAGCAGAGTGCTTACCTTTGTCTGAAGTGTGATTTTATATATTACGTAAAGTCAAAACAGGGAACAAAGTTTTCAGTCCTTTGACGTTAGTTTCTTCCGTATGGAAGTCCAAGGAGGAAGCAAACTTCCCACGACTGCAATACCCAACATGCCCCGAGGCTGTCCTGTTTGTTTCAGAATTCTGTGCAGTTTCCGCAAAGACCGCTAGGTGGGAGCACCGCCCTCTTTACACAAAGGGAAGATTTCAGAGGCCCTACTACTCAATGGCACTCAGCCAGTTGTTTACACCTGCAACGCTCCAAAGTTGGTTATTCATTTCACAGCTAGGCATCAAATCATAATAAGTTGAAGCGCACTTTGTCCAACTTCCTTTCTGACATGGAATAACCAATATGAACAGCTTTTAAAATGCACAAGTTCTTTTCCTACAGAGAGTGGTGAATATCAACCTAAATGCATAAGCTAAAAAGTGTAAGTTAGAATTAACTTAACCTTATGTGTAACATGTTGTTTTGTGTACTATGTGTATGACTGAAACAACAATAAAACCTACCTGACTTAAGTCGATGATGGTGATTTTGATGATGATGATGATGATGATCATAAATGGAATGCATTTATATAGCGCTTTTCCACTAGAGTGACCCAAAGAGCTTTAATAAGAATGTCCCACATTCACCCATTCACAATCTCACTCACACAATGATGGTGGAAGCTGTTAGACAAAATAAATTGTAGTTATTTCATATAGGCCTAATTGTAGTTATTTCATGAACGAATCACTGGGTTTCACAATGTTTTAAATATTCATTTTGATAATAGAAAATGAAGAATGTAATTCTGCTTTTCCGGTTTATCTCTATGTCTATGTGGCAAAGGAGAAAACAAATCTGATATGCAGTGCTACCAGTTGGGCTTAGGAAGGTGAATGGAGTCAGACAGAATAAATGTTTTTTAAGTGACCAGGTTATTTCCCTATATTCTTTATTTCTATATATTTCTATATTTCTTTATATTTTAATGTTTACCTTACTCTAGAGTCTCGACTTGTTAGTGTCTCATTTTCATTATTACGATAAAAATAGAAAAAAAGTCCGCTTCAACCAGGATTTTTATGCTCCCGCTGTTTTTATTATTTTATTATTATCCAACAATATTGGCACATAATAGCATCTGACCCATCCCTGACATGTTTTACATCACCCCGAACAGTTGTATTCAAAAGATCACCTAACCTCAGAAATTTACTGGTGAGGGATCACAACCCCCTCCAACCAGAACATTTCCTGCACCAGATTCCGCAGGGCAACTATAAGTGAGGTCAGTGTGCCCAGTGCAATTTCACAACAAAAACAAAGATTTTCCATCATCCCCTCACAGGGAAACAGTTGCATATTAAAGGTGTGATAACCTGCAATACCAATAATGTAATCTATATGCTTAGATGTCCCTGTGGGCTGGCCTACATTGGTAAGACCACCAGGAGCCTGAAGACGAGGATTGCTGAACACAGATCCAACATTCGTAACCACAACGACAAAAGCCCAGTGGCGATTCATTTCACAGCTGCCTCACACAACGTCTCCAGTTTGAGGTATATAGGCATCGAGCATGTCAAATCCCCCAGTCGTGGGGGGGATGTTAATTCTTTATTACTAAAAAGAGAAGCATATTGGATATACACTCTGGGGACATTGTTTCCTAAAGGATTGAATGAAGACTTTGACCTGAGGCCTTTCTTGTGAACTGTACTATACAAACTCTGGAGGGTATCTACACCTACGGTGCCATTTTGGCCCTGTGACTCTTGAAGTACTCTTGAAGATTGTACTGTGTGCTCTGCTACACTTCGCTGTGGACGGACACATTGTGGCCCTGTGGACTGACTTAACTGAACTTACATGTGTTATTTACGTTTTGACTGTGATCACACAATTGCCATTGTAAATCTATTGCTTGCTTGTTGCGGCTATGAGGTTAGACTCTAGAAAATTGTGCCGAATTCTGTATATACTGGTGAAGGGATATGCAGAGAAAATTTTTTTTCTTTTCCACTTTTTTTTCTTTTCCTGTACTTTGCGATGTATGCCACTATCCACTGCATATATTAGGGTCTCTGCCAGGTTGGCACTGACTAATATGGGCTGTCATATTGTCAGCCCTGCAATGTGATTGCTGCAAATTGTTCTAGGTTGTGAGCGTGATCAACAATAATTGTTAACACCTGTAATGAGGATCATGTGATCACCTACGAAGTATGGGGTGTCATTTACATGTATTGTTACGTCTGAAGAAGGGTGCAAACCCGAAACGTTACGAAAAAAATAATAAAAACAGCGGGAGCATAAAAATACTGGTTAAAGAGGACTTTTTTTCTATTTTTTTCTATTTTTATCGTGACAATTTCTTGTCCAGCTCCCAGGTCAGACGTTTGGACGTGCAAGCTTTTATCTACCTCATTTTCATTATTAAAAAAAATGGTGTGACTGTATATGTGCTACCAGTTGGGCTTAGGAAGGTGAATGGAGTCAGACAGAATAAATGCTTTTTAAGTGACCAGGTTATTTCCCTATATTCTTTATTTCTATATATTTCTATATTTCTATATTTCTTTATATTTTAATGTTTACCTTACTCTAGAGTTTCGACTTGTTAGTGTCTCATTTTCGTTATAAAAAAAATGGTGTGACTGTATATGTGTGATGCTCCTCTTTAAGGCAGTCTGGTTAGGAATCTGCTTTACTCATATTGAACCAACTGCCCATTAGCTGCTTATACAAATTTATATCGACTGTATTATATTGACTGAGTCATTTCATGTTAACCACACACATACACACACAGGCACACAGACATGCACACACACACACGCACGCGCACACACACACACACACACACACGCGCGCGCGCACATGCACACATACACACACACACATACACACACACACACACACATGCGCACGCACGCACACACACACACACGCACACACACACACACATACACACGCACGCACACACACACATGGGTGTGGGGAGTGGGGGATGGGGGGGACCAATCAATGAATCCTACCCCCACTCTCTGAAGGAGAACCCAGAGGTGCTTCTGTCACCAGTTGGCATGGCAACATGCCGAGCACACCAGGGGGGAAGGGCAAATGGGGGTGGGGGGGGGGGGGGGGGGGGGCAGGTTGTTATGACTGCCTGTGTGTGCCCAGTTTATTCTCGTGAAATTGTTTAATTCATTTAGCGTTTTATTAATCAAGTCATTACAGTAATTAGGCTCTTGCCCTAAATGTGTGTTTGGTTAATTAATGTGATGTGATTTGTTGACTAATGAATCTAAACAACACTGATCTGTGCCTGAGAGCATGGATGCCTTTGAGCAAGAGGCAGAGACAGACCAGAGCATGGGCTCAGCCTGACACACACACACATGCGCACAGATACACATACAAACACACACACACATGCGCACACATACACACAGACACACACACACATGCGCACACATACACACACATATGCGCACACATACACACATATGCGCGCGCACACACACAGAGGAGTATACACTCACATACAGTACACACACACACACACACACACGCAGACACACACACACATGCGCACACATACACACACGCAGACACACACACACATGCCCACACATACACACACACACACACACACACACACACACACACGTGCGCACACATACACACATATGCGCACACACACACACAGAGGAGTATACACTCACATACAGTACACATACACACACACACACACACACGTGCGCACACATACACACATATGCGCACACACACACACACACAGAGGAGTATACACTCACATACAGTACACACACACACACACACACACATATACACACATACTGTGCATACACACACAGAGGAACACGCGCATAAGCAGTGTTCCTTCTTGTACTCGCCGATAGACTATGCTTATGTGTGTCCCTCTGTGTGTGTACGTACAGTATGTATACACCCGTGTATGTGTGTGTGTATGTACTGTATATGTGAGTGTATACTCCTGTGTGTGTGTGTGTGTGTGTGTGTGTGTGTGTGTGTGTGTGTGTGATCTCCACAGCCCAACACTCTTCACCCTGCTCCATCTCTGGTCTTTTTGTCACTTCATTTTTCTTTCTCCCTCTCCTCTCCCTTCCCACCCTTTTCTCTCTCTCTCTTCTCTCGCTCTCTCTCCACCTTTCTGTCTCTCTCTTCATATCTGTCTCTATTCTTTTCATTCTCCCCACATCTTTCTCTCTCTTTCTCTCTCTCTCGCTCTCTGAACCGTTTTGTTGCTCTCCACCCCTCTCTCTCCCCACCCCCCTCTGTCTCTCTCTCTCTCTCTCTCTCTCTCCCCCTCTCTCTCCTCCTGAGATTGATTGGTGGCTGATGGCATTGGAATGGTGTAGGCCTCAGCACATTTCAGTCACCACACTGATGATACCACACACACACACACACACACTTAACACACACACAGACACACACTTAACACACACACAGACACACACACACAAGCACACACACACACACACACACACACTTAACACACACACACACAGACACTTAACACACAGACACACACAAACACACACACACACATATACACAAACACACTATGAAGAAAACGCTGTTGTGGAGAGAGCGAACAAGCAGGAGAGATAGATAGATAGAGAGAGAGAGAGAGAGAGAGAGAGAGAGAGAGAGAGAGAGAGAGAGAGACAGAGAGGAGAGAGAGAGAGAGACAGAGAGAGAGAGATAGGGGGAGAGGGAGAGAGAGAGAGAGAGATAGGGGGAGAGTCATTTAATTTTGATTTATTTGCTTGTCAATGTTAAGTGCAGTGTAGTGTAAGGGAGCGAAGCCCCTGTGACTACTTGAGGTCACTTCCATCAACATTGTCCATAAATATCAATTAAGACAATAAAGAAACACTGGGAAGACTCTTCCCACAGCAGGACCTAAATCTGGGCTATGACTCCAGCTGTGTAATACTAATCTTGACATTATCATGTCCTTATGACCATGTTATTTCAAGGGTATACCGTTTTTTAGCAACACAACAAAAGCAGAGATGGGGTTCAGTTGTACTTTAAACCCTCTCACCTTCAGCTGTCTCTTATTTCGATTGAGGTGATGTTTGAAAGTGTGTGTGTGTATGTGTGTGTGTGTGTGTGTGTGTGTGTGTGTGTGTGTGTGTGTGTGTGTGTGTGTGTGTGTGTGTGTGTGTGTGTGTGTGTGTGTGTGTGTGTGTGTGTGTGTTTTAAAGAAAGACAGTTCTCTGTGTTTTTGTGTGACAGAGGGCAGGACACACCATGTGTTTTTTTCTGTGTGTGTGTGTGTGTGTGTGTGTGTGTGTGTGTGTGTGTGTGTGTGTGTGTGTGTGTGTGTGTGTGTGTGTGTGTGTGTGTGTGTGTGTGTGTGTGTGTGTTTTAAAGAAAGACAGTTATCTGTGTTTTTGTGTGACATAGGGCAGGAGAAACTTTGTGTTTTTATGTTTGTGAATCTGTGTGAGTGGCAGATGCAGAAGGACCCAGCCTTTTACTTTATCCCTTTCCCTTCTTTTATTCTGTGTGTGTGTGTGTGTGTGTGTGTGTGTGTGTGTGTGTGTGTGTGTGTGTGTGTGTGTGTGTGTATGTGTGTGTGTGTGGGTGTGTTTTCCATGCCTGTGTTTAAATGAACTGCTGTCCTTGGTTGCTGTCATGGTGTCATTCACTTGAGTGGAGTGTGGAAAAAAATTAAGAAGCGTGTGTGTGTGTGTGTGTGTGTGTGTGTGTGTGTGTGTGTGTGTGTGTGTGTGTGTGTGTGTGTGTGTGTGTGTGTGTGTGTGTATCTGAGCAAGAGGGAGAGTATGTGCTTCTGTTGTGCCGATGTCTGTGTCTTTCTGTGTGTGGGTGTGTGTGTGTGGGCTTATCAGGTCACATGAAACTTTAAACCTGCATGGAGCACCATCACCACCACCCCTCCCCCTACCCCTGCCCTGCTCAACAGTCAATCATCCCCGGAGGAGGGCGGGAGAAGGGGCCAACGGTCTGCTTACCCTCCCCGAGCTGCCTGATTGCCATGGCAACCATGCTGCCAATCAACTAAGCGACCAGGGCTGTCAAATGGCTTAATTTATGGGGAAATGTCACTGTGTGTGTGTGTGTGTGTGTGTGTGTGTGTGTGTGTGTGTGTGTGTGTGTGTGTGTGTGTGTGTGTGTGTGAATGCAGATGGAGGTGGTAGGCTATCTGTTGGTGTTGAGGGAAAACAGGAAGAGGAGGAAGGAAATTGATAGTTAGATGATATGGGTGCGCACACACGTTCTTCCAGTATTAAATAGGCTACTTGCTGCATGCTGCAGATGGCCATCATCTATTTTATTCCATCTTGCTGCAAAAGAACATAAGAATAAAGTGCAGATGTCCATTTGTTTCCAGAAAGGACTCAAAATGGTACAGATGGTTGAGTGGCTTGCATTGGTAAGGCATGAAGGGGCAAAGAATGTGACCTTTTATTTCCATGTTGTATCTAAAAATAAAATATAAAATAAAATAAAAACACATTTTTCTTCTTAACAGCAGCCTCACCATTGTACATGGACAGTAACGTGTCTGAGAATTGGCTTAGACCAATAGTAAGAACTGATGACTGACAGATGTATTATTGACCTAAAAAAAATTTTTTTGGCCTGCCTGTTGGTCAGCCTAATCCGCCAGGTATTTGGTTGTGGGTAAAATAACAACTTCACACTACTGACGTTTTAATTCCGCAGCCTCGTATGACTGTGCGTTAGTGCATTTATCATTTTGTCGCTTCTCACGCCCCCCTGAGGATTGCTTAAGGGGTGACGTACAAACGTGGAGGACAGGAACTCCTTCCGCGGCGCACTACGCTACACAACACAAACTGTTCAGGGAGGGGGAGGGAAAGGGAAGCCTTCAGGAGGCGAAACCCGAACACCGGAGAAAAGGAACCAGTCTGTCCGCGATTACGCGAGGGAACACGGACAATCCTGGTGTGGAGCCATCCCTTCAAGTACCCAGAAGCTGTTTATTGGAATTGCTCGCTTTGGAATACCAAAGCAATTTGTCTTCGCTCGGGACATAACAAGGATGTAGACCGTCCTGCTTTCTTACAAACTGGAGACAGGAAATCTGAGGGATGAGCCATTTTCTAATAGACCTCGCATTGTTAAACTCCCTTTATGGTGGTCTGTGCTTCGTCGCGAGACTGTTCCCTCCCAACTGGTCGTGCGTTTTTGTTGTCGCGGCGCAACGGCTGCTGTAGTAGCCCACTAGCATACTGCAGCCGAATTTACGTCCGATACGGTTTTTTACGAGTCACATCCTTTTACAAAGTAACAAAGGTAGCTTAACGGAGATGAAACTGCAACAGATATAGTTTTTACCTCTGCAAAGGCAAGCCGACGTCCATCTTTCTCTAGCATGGCTTATTGGTCGACATGCAGCTCAAGCCTACCTCTTTTCTCCAGGTTTGTTTTCACCGCGGTCAGTTTTGGACTGTAAACTAGGCTAGCTGGCCTTTTAAACCAAACTCAAGGATTGCCTTTTTGCTGCTGCCCAAAATAACATAGGCGAATATTCTATAAAGTAAGCAAATAGGCGTAATTATCCAGGACTTTGCCTTTGTATGATAAAAAAAGTTTGTTTTTGTAACAGTCTTCGTCACGTAGTCTTCACCTGGATATGAAAAAGTGAAGCGAGGATATTGTCCAGCCCACTGTACCTGGATTATCACAAATTGATCAGGTGGAAGGAGAGAGCAGTTCATTTGTCAAGAGTTTTGTGGACATATGGCGTCTTAAAGGCCTAAAAGTTAGTTGTTGTTGACCTATGTGTGGGTTTCCTTTTTCCTTCCTTGAAAGTCTTGAAGACTTGGAAGAAACAACATTTTCCTGACCAGGATAGCGTAATACTGTTTTGCAATTGCTTCGAGTCACATAAAAAACATCAACCAGTGTTGTATTTTTGTATCAGGGGCTAGTTGTATTTGAATAGCTTTGCGTTTAACTATTTAGCTAAACACAGACTTGGCAGGAGAGGGACTGGAGAGCATTATGGACCCGAGCATGGACGAGCAAACCCACATGATGTCCGGGCATATAGGACTGAGCGGAATCTCGCGGGCGGACGTCGCCAACCTGGACGCTGCTCGGAAGCACGAGTACCCGGGGCAGCCACAGGCCATCGGCGATATCCTTCAGCAGATCGTGGCCATCACAGACGAGAGCCTAGACGAGGCCCAAGCCAGGTAATCACCCTAAGCGGAAGCTGGCGCCCTTTTTAGTTGCAGTGGGGTCGGGCGGGTCAAATTAGTCCTGAAATCAGATGGGCCTCTTGTTGGTGGACATTTCTAAGCCCCACTGCATCACCGTGCATGACAGGGTTATCGGTGTCTCTCCATGGATGGAGAGGCCTACACGTTTCCCCTGTAGGTATAACATTTAATAAAGGTAAGATACTGTAATAGATTAGTTACAACAGTTGAACACATCTCTCTTGTGTGTCGCTGGTTTAAAAAAGCTAAAAGGCAAAACTAGATATCCCCATAGTCCCTCATCAGTATTAGTTAGTAATTAGTGTACATAGATAGACGTAGGCTATTATAGTAAGTGTAGCCTATGCTCGATATGCGTACACTATGCGCAAGTGTATACCTATCCATTAAAGACCAACAGCGCAAACAGGGCAAATAGTGGCTTATATTATTTTTATGGCCTTCACGAGGCGCATAGTGAGTGTGTCCATAAAATCAAGCCCATTAACGACCTAATTTGCCTCCATTGTGCCAATAATTCGACAGAGCCATTAAGCTCTGTTATGATATTTTTGCATTTCAAAAGGCAAGTCAGCTCAAAGCACTATGATGCAAACGCATCTCATCGGGCTGCTTGAGTTCACTTTGCATATGGGCGGAGAGGTGTGTTCACATGTGGCGCGCCTGGATAGCTACGGTTGTGTGCCGTTGTAACGCCCTCCGCGGGGTTCCTATAGAAGGGCAACATGACAGCCCACCACTACATCAGACCTTTGGAGAGAAAACAATTACTATCATACATTGCTTTTAATAGCCTCTCCTTGTTCTCATCTAAACTCAGCTTCTCTCTCTCTCTCTCTCTCTCTCTCTCTCTCTCTCTCTCTCTCTCTCTCTCTCTCTCTCTCTCTCTCTCTCTCTCTCCTACCAGTGAGTAGTCACAGATGGACCCAAGTAAAGCAAATGGTGAAGGAAAGGTCAAGGTGGGGGTTGGTGGATGTTAATTGATTGGGGTCCATTACCTGATTAGCATTGTCAGGCTAATGGGGATGAGAATAGTTGGGGGGGAAACTGACTTTTCTGAGTTTGCTGTAAACCTGTGCACGCCACCTGAAAAAAAAAAACAGACTAAAGTGGATTTGGATTAAACATGTCATCTTACAAACAACATTGTCTTAAGTAAGCTCAACTTTTAACTTCCAAGTGTTTTCAAGGCAATTGGTATCCTTTCTTTTTGTTAAGTAAATTCGACCAATTCTAAATTACACTGCAGGTACAATATGCAACGTGCATCTGATTTACAGTACAGCACAGTATGCAGAGCCACATCCTGCCTCTCACAATCATACAGTAGGGTGGCACAACAGGCTCTGTCTAGATTAACTCCACAGTGCATTGAGCAAGTTGCATTGTGTTGTTTGTATTGTATGTATGTTACATTACATTACACTTAGCAGACGCTTTTATCCAAAGCGACTTACAAAAGGAGGACATAATAGCAAACAGATGTGTAGAGAACATCGAAGGTACCTATGTAGGTACATATGAAGGTACCTATGTATAATTCATTACTTCATTATTACATTACACTTAGCTGACGCTCTTATCCAGAGCAACTTACAGATTTTTTACAGGGTTTCAGTTACAGTCCCTGGAGCAGTGTGGGGTTAGATGCCTCGCTCAAGGGCATCTCAACCAATGGTAGGGTGGGATTCGAACCAGCAACCTTCCACAGCTGCCCCCACATTATAAACAATGTCAAAGCAAATTCTTTGACTCACTATTTCTATTTTTCTTGTATTGTTTTGGACGCCACTAAATGGCAGGCAGAGGTGTACCTACCGGCTCCAGAAAGCAAAAACCCTGCTATGGTTTTTTTCTACCTGTACACCTAACACAGGTGATTTTATCTACCTGTCTGAGGATTTGTGTGCCCACTAGGATTGGCTAGTCCAAATCACATCTGATCACATTCACTATTGAGGGTGGGCCATCAACAAATCAGTCAGAGGAGCGATGTTGTTTGAAACTGCACTTCATTCTGGAACTTGAAGGATGACAGAGACTGAGGTCAGAATGAGGTCAGAACTGAAGAAGCCTTTTGAAGGAAAGATGAAACGTCTTCAAGCTCCAAAAAAGAAGTCCAGTTACATATGACTTAGCTCCTTTGACTACCAAGACCTGGATGAATGAGAAATTTCAGACACATCAAAAAAATCAATTTGCACTCCTTACCATCGAAGGATTTAAGGAAAAGACAAAATACTGACGGCACATGAGGAGAGCCGAGAGTGTCCTTACCTTTTCTAACGAGCCTGGGTCACACCTCTTCAGCAGTGGGCAGTGAGCAACAGGGCCTGTAGGAAGGGGCAGCAGACGATTGACCAGATCTTCACGGTGCAGCCCACGGGTCTGTGTGTGTTACATTACATTACACTTAGCTGACGCTCTTATCCAGAGCGACTTACAGATATTTACAGGGTTTCAGCTACAGTCCCTGGAGCAGTGTGGGGTTAGATGCCTTGCTCAAGGGCATCTCAACCATGGGTAAGGTGGGATTCGAACCGTCAACCTTCCGATTGCAAGTCCAACCCCCTAACCACTAGGCCACAGCTACCACAGACC
>CM050198.1:8359761-8402261 GCA_027475355.1 Coilia nasus
CTCTCCCTCCCTCTCTCTGTCCTTCTGTCTTTTTGCCCTTCTCTCCCTCTCTCTCTCTCTCTCTCTTCTTCCCTAACCCTTCTTCCCTCTCTCTGTCTGTCCTTCTCTCTTTTTTGCCCTTCTTTCTTTTGTTCTTTTGTTTGTTATCTTTCTTTCTTTCGTTCATTCTCTTTCTTTCTTTTTTTCTTTCTTTTTTTTCGTGAATTCTCTCTCTCGCTCTCTCCCTCTGTCTCTGTCCTTCTGTCTTTTTGCCCTTCTCTCTCTCTCTCTCTCCCTCCCTCCCCCTTCTTCCCTCTCTCTGTCTGTCCTTCTATGTCTTATTTGCCCTTCTTTCTTTCTTTCTTTCTTTCTTTCTTTCTTTCTTTCTTTCTTTCTTTCTATGTCTCTGTCCTTCTCTTGTTGCCCTTCTTTCTCTCTCTCTCTCCCTCTCCCCTTCTTCCCTCTCTCTATCTGTCCTTCTCTGTCTTTTGCCCTTCTCGCTGTCTCTCTCTCTCTCTCCCTCTCTTTCTCTCTCTCCCTCCCCTTTCTTTCCCTCCCCCCTGGTAGTTCTCAGCATGCGTGGTGCTGAGGAGGAGGAGCCTCCGGACGCTCAGATCATGCGATTGGACAACATGCTGCTGGCGGAGGGCGTGTCCGGGCCGGAGAAGGGCGCCGCTGCTGCCGCCGCCGCCGCGCTGGCCGCCGCCGGGGAGTCGCTCAACGACAACAGTGCCGAACACTCGGACTACCGCGACAAGCTCGCCCAGATACGCCAGATATACCACTCAGAGATGGAGAAGTACGAACAGGTGAGAGAGATGGAGAGAGAGAGAGAGAGAGAGAGAGATCTACCACTCAGAGATGGAGAAGTACGAACAGGTGAGAGAGAGAGAGAGAGAGAGAGAGAGAGAGAGAGAGAGAGAGAGAGATCTAACACTCAGAGCTGGAGAAGTAAACAGGTGGGAGAGAGAGAGATATACCACTCAGAGCTGGAGAATTACAAACAGGTGAGAGAGAGAGAGAGAGAGAGAGATACCACTCAGAGCTGGAGAATTACAAACAGGTGAGAGAGAGAGAGAGAGAGAGAGATACCACTCAGAGCTGGAGAATTACAAACAGGTGAGAGAGAGAGAGAGAGAGAGAGATCTAACACTCAGAGCTGGGGAAGTATGAATAGGAGAGAGAGAGAGAGAGATCTACCACTCAGAGATGGAGAAGCACGAACAGGTGAGAGAGAGAGAGAGAGGGAGAGATCTACCACTCAGAGATGGAGAAGTCTGAACAGGTGAGAGAGAGAGATCTAACACTCAGAGATGGAAAAGTTTGAACAGGTGAGAGAGAGAGAGATCTAACACTCAGAGATGGAGAAGTACGAACAGGTGAGAGAGAGAGAGAGATCTAACACTCAGATGGAGAAGTACGAACAGGTGAGAGAGAGAGAGAGATCTACCACATAGAGCCAGGGAAGTATGAACAGGTAAGAGAGAGAAAGAGAGATCTACCACTCAGAGCTGTAGAAGTACAAACAGGTGAGAGAGATGGAGGGGTGTGGAGATGGAGAGAAAGGGGGTTAAGCAAGGCTGATCCAATCAGCGAACAGAGGGTGTGCTTATTAGCCATGACATTGATCTTGTGTGCTACATTTGAATTGTTGTGTGTAGGTAGGCTAATTGCATACGTGACAACCAGGGGTTAGCGATTGGGTAAAGGCAGAGGCACTTGTTTTAAACTTCAGCAGTCCACACCTCCAAGAAATCATTTCTGACCGTGTCTGGTCCAGACCCTCTGTACAAAATGAAATGTAGGTGCAGGAGAGCACTGGTTGTTTACGCCCCCCACCCCCATTCTTCCTATCGGAGCGGAATTCAAACTTGTCATCTTCTGATCCCAAGACTGACTGTCTAACCACTAGGCCACAGCAGCCCCTAAACTCTAAAATATTATTATTATTATTATTATTATTACTGCTAAGGAACATACAGATAAGCAGAAAGGGAGAAGAGAAAAGCTTGAGAAGCATGAACATGTCATGGAAAACACTATGTGTGTTTGTTTGTGTCTGTTTATATGTGTGTGTTTGTGTGTGTGTGTGTGTATTTGTGTGTGTGTGTATTTCTCTGTGTGTTTGTTTGTTTCTGTGTGTGTGTGTGTGTGTGTGTGTGTTTATGTGTGTGTGTATTTGTGTGTGTGTGTATTTGTGTGTGTGTGTGCTAGGCCTGTAACGAGTTCACGACCCACGTGATGAACCTGCTGCGGGAGCAGTCACGCACGCGTCCCATCTCGCCCAAGGAGATCGAGCGCATGGTGGCCATCATCCAGCGCAAGTTCAGCTCCATCCAGATGCAGCTCAAGCAGAGCACCTGCGAGGCCGTCATGATCCTCAGGTCACGCTTCCTCGACGCCAGGTACGTGTGTGTGTGTAAGAGTCAGACAGATGTGTGTGTGTGTGTGTGAGAGAGACAGACAGACAGATGCAGCTTAAGCAGAGCACCTGTGACCTCAGATCACGCTTCCTCGACGCCAGGTACATGTGTGTGTGTGTGTGGTTGTGTGTGTATGGTTGTGTGTGTGTTTGTGTGTGTGTTTATGCCTGTGTACGTGCATGTGTGTGTGTGGTTGTGTGTATGTTTGTATGGTTGTGTGTCTGTGTATGGTTGTGTGTGTGTGTTTGTGTGTGTGTTTGTGTGTGTGCGTGCGTGTGTGGTTGTGTGTCTGTGTATGGTTGTGTGTGTGTTTGTGTGTGTGTTTATGTGTGTGTGCGTGTGTGTGGTTGTGTGCGTGTGTATGGTTGTGTGTGTGTGCATGCGTGTGTGCATGTGTGTGTGGTTGTGTGTGTGTGTGGTTGTGTGTGCATGTGTGTATGCAGCTGTAACCCCCTGTGCTGCTGTTGCAGGAGAAAGAGGCGTAACTTTACCAAGCAGGCCATCGAGATCCTGAACGAGTACTTCTACTCCCACCTGGCCAACCCCTACCCCAGCGAGGAGGTCAAGGAGGAGCTGGCCAAGAAGTGCTCCATCACTGTATCACAGGTCAGACCACACACACACACACACACTGGCCAACCCCTACCCCAGTGAGGGGGTCAAAGAAGAGCTGGACAAGAAGTGCTCCATCACTGTATTACAGGTCTGCACATACACACACACACACACACACACACAAGCACACAAGCACAGCCACAAACACACACACACACCACACACACTCACACACACACACAGAGGAATGCATAGACACACACACGCCCACATGCACACACACGTACGCATGCTCAAACACACACACACACATGTGAGAACACACACCCATGTTCTTGCCTTTGTGCATGTCAGGTGTCTAACTGGTTTGAGAATTAGTGTATAACACACAGACACACACACACACACACACACACACACACACACATACCTTTGTGTGTGCCAGGTGTCGAACTGGTTTGAGAATGAGTGGATAACACACACACACATACATGTGAGCGCATATGCACGCGCGCGCACACACACACACACACACACACACACACACACACACATACCTATGAGTTTGTCTTTGTGTGTGTTCCAGGTGTCTAACTGGTTTGAGGATGAGTGGATAACACGCACACACGCACACAGAGGACTGCACACACAAACACACATACACACACACACACTTATGATGCTGTCTGTGTGTGTGTGCCAGGTGTCTAACTGGTTTGAGGATGAGTGGATAACACACACAGACACACACAAACACACATACACACACACACACTTATGATGCTGTCTGTGTGTGTGTGCCAGGTGTCTAACTGATTTGATGATGAGTGGATCACACACACACACATGCACACACACTTATGATGTTGTCTGTGTGTGTGTGTGTGTGTGTGTGTGTGTGCCAGGTGTCTAACTGGTTTGGGAACAAGCGTATCCGCTACAAGAAGAACATCGGCAAATACCAGGAGGAGGCCAACCTGTACGCCGTCAAGACGGCTGTGGACGCTACCAACACCTCAACACACAGCAGCCAAGCCAGCTCGCCACACACACCAAACTCAGGTACACACACACACACCAAACTCAGGTACACACACACACACATACATACACACACACACACACCAAACTCAGGTACACACAGACATACATACACACACACACACCAAACTCAGGTACACACACACACACACCAAACTCAGGTACACACACACACACAAAAAAACCCCAGGTAAAAACACTTACACACACATATGCACACAGGCACACACACACACACACACACACACGCAGAATGGCATGCAGAAGTTGGTTGTGTACACATCAAATTTATAAAACACAGATACCTCTTCACTAACACACACACACACAAACAAACACACACACACACACACACACTCTCTCTCTTTCATGTGTGCTATATGTTTTTCCCATATTGGCTATAGGTGGATACCCAGCACCCTGTTACACTCCTGATGGAAGGTTATGAGGCCCTCCCCACCACTCACCCAGCCAATCAGATTGTGAGTGGCACTGTTCTATCACACCTCATTGGCTCACCCACATAAGCAGCAACATATCCCCGTCATATGCTGTGAGCAACATTTAACAAAGGCACTTCTGGACGTTGTCATGGTTCTTAGAACTAACTATACTAGGAAGTATTCCCTGCAGGAAAGAATGATTATAGTTCGTATGTGTCATTTCAGGGTCTTAAAGCAACACTAAGTAGTTTTCGTCCTAGGCCGCCCTACAGGTTGGAAGCAGACTTGTCTCTCATAGAGAAGTACAGAGAGACGGTCCGCTCCTCCGATCGTACTTAGTGCGATTATAGTCCATTAAGGGTAGAAAAGTGAATACAGAAGTGCTTTTCCCCCTGTTATAAGTTAATGAACCACATAATGTTTATGTTTTTTTCTACTTAATATTTGTGTATTAATAATATATGTATTTACTATTCACATTTTGTATTCCTTGAGAAGATGACTCAGACAATCAGATAACATTGTTGTCATTGTCAAAGTTTGAGGAATTACAAATGTTATTTATAGTCATGGAATCATGGATCATATAAACATATGATCATATAATCATGGAATTGGTTCTACTAATTTCTTTCTCCTATCTGTCTCTGTTACAGGTCATTTTGACATCTGGTTCTCTCTCTCTCTCTCTCTCTCTCTCTCTCTCACACACACACAGACACACACACACACACACACACACACACACACACACACACACACACAGTCATTAGGTTGTAAGGATGGATACCTGGACACTGTATTTGTAATCTAAACATGATTCTGTTCTTTTTTTCTTTTATAAAATCCTTTCTTCCCCCTCATTTTATATCACATAATTTAATCACGTATGTAGAATAGTGCATTCTTTTTTAAAGACACCTCACTGACCAGTGAACCAAGTACACAAGCAGAGGGACAGACAACGGAGACTTCTGGAACTGGTGACCATGGAGACTTCTGGAACACTGGTGGCCATGGAGACTTCTGGAACACTGGTGGTCATGGAGACCTTTGAAACACTGATGATCAATGTCAGTTCCAGAACACTGATGATCATGGACAGTTCCAGAACACCGATGATCAAGAAGATTCCTAGAACACTGGTGACCATGGAGACCTCTGGAACTCTGGTGACCATGGAGACTTCCAGAACTCTGGTGATGTGGAGTCCTTTACTACAATGAAAACATATTAATAAAGAAATATTTGAAGACAAAATGCATGAGTGAATTATTTAGTGTGGGGGGAATGGGCTGAGTAAGAGAGTTCAGCGAGATAATTTACAAACATTAACAATGAGATATTTGAAAGTAAATGACTTATAGCACCACAGTAGTGTGAGCCAAAACCTTAAACCAAGTTCTGAAGTTTTGAAAAATGCATCTGTTCTTGCCATATTTTCAAATTTGGGTGGTTTACTAAAGCACGATAAAACGGAAGCTCAACAGGATTTTCATGTTCAGATCTCTGGTGTCCTGTGTTTAGCACAGAGTGTATGAACGTCACACCAAACCTGTTGTATGCCTCCTGACCTCTCGGAAATACTGCACTATTTTGAATTTGATTGCAGTACCAGCTTTGGCCACAATCCTCTACATAACACCTCTAACCTCTTGACACTAGTCATCTTCAAGCTCTTTTTTCCTTATATATTTCCTGAACACTCTCAGGATGTGATATGATACGGCATGAAGCATGTCCCATCATAATAACAAATTGGCTGTTGGCAAATTGGGGGTATGGCTGACAACATTTAGCCCAGCACCATAAAATAAGATCTCATAATAAACCATGTGCATTTCATGAAAGCTTATCTCCTCAGGATTCAAAACATTTCAAAATGTCCCACCACACTCATATTTTGAAGACTGTGTATATTGTGTTAGAAAAAAAATAATAAAAAATCAATTATTGTTTATTTAGTTTATTGTTTATTCATTATTAATAAAATATTATAACATATACACTGGGACAGACCCCACTCACTCTCCTGTTGTCACAGGCCTGAAAGTATTGGCTTTACGCCCTTAATGATAATGCCCATTGCAATATGCAGCAGATTGGTAGCAACATAATGAGGAGGGTGGGATATGTCTCAACGTATTTTATGACATCCTGAGAGAATACGCTTTTAGAAAAAAGGCATGGTTTAGGGGGACATAGAGAATAGCGTATGTCTTCCTGGCACAGGCCTGTGTGTAATAGCCATACATGTATGTGTTTGAGAAAAGAGGAGGGTGGGACATGTCATAAACAGTTGTAGGTGAAATATATAGGGCATATACGTACTTTCAGATATCACAAGGTTTATGTGGTCTACTTTGTTTTCCTTAAAGGAGAACTTCGGTGTAAAATGAAAATTGGCATGTTAAAACATCATACCGAGTTGGTATGTGTACTGAGGAGCAAAACCTGATTTAGCCTGTTGCATTCAGAGTTTACCTGTTTTTTATTGTTTGTCCCAGAAGGCTAACAATGGAAGTGGTAGGTGCCCTTAGACGAAGCACGACGACTACGCTATTTTTAAACCATTAAAGCAGCTCGAAAAAACTCCACACTCCATTGGTAGTACAACAAAGGCCCTGACATACCACAATTTACCCAACACTCAATGTAGTAATTATGGGCTGCATAGTAATGAGGAGGATGGGGCATACCCTTATGTTATACTGTATCCCATCCTGAGGGTGTAGGCTTTCCAAAAATATATGGTATGTGTGTAGCAAAGGGCTAGCCTGGTAAACCCGCCCCCGTACTTCATTTCATTTTGTACAGAAGGTCTGGACCGGAATTTCTTGAGGGTCATGTAGTCGACCCCAGCAAGACCGATCCAATCAGCAAACAGAGGGTGTGCTTATTAGCCATTACATTGATCTTGTGTGCTACATTTGAATTGTAGTGAGTAGGTAGGCTAATTACATACACGACGACCAGGCGTTAGCGATTGGGTAAAGGCAGAGGCACTTGTTTTAAACTTCAGCAGAGTCCACACCTCCAGGAAGAAATCGTTTCTGACAATGTCTGGTCCAGACCCTCTGTACAAAATGAAATGAAGGGCAGGAGAAGTCACCCCACCCGGCTTTGAACCCAGGTCACCAGGGTACCAAACATGCACTTTGACTGCAACACCAAAGAGCCAGGATTGTTGGTGTAGCGGTCAGAGCCCACCCACAATCCTAGTGATGGTCATTCCATCGCAATTTATGATAAAATCAGTTTCTCCATGTTTTAGACAAAAATGGTTGTATATTTTTTTCACCTGAATGCAAATCATTTCTACGGGAATTGACATAAACTCTAATAGGAGGGCATTTTTATCAGCTTGATTGTCTGTAGACCTTTATCTACAGTTTAGAAGTGAAAACGAAACTTTTGCATTCCAAATTACAAATTGCCTATACACAGACCCCCACTACTTGTGATCTTGACAATATCCTGTCAGTTTAGTCTCGTAGGCCTACATAGATTAGTCTACGACGTAGGCCCTGGCAACAAATATCAGACATACTAAGTCTCCCTGGAGCTCTGGGAGTCTCCCACATTTGAAAAGCGACCCCTGGATGCCCAAAAGTAATACAAAATCTCCATCAAAGCATCCCTGAAATACACTACCCTAACAACATCTACATGAATCTAGGGTCCACAATGTCACTTACAATTTACCATGGGGCTGTATATTGTATTGTATTGTATTGTAATGTATTCTAACCTCTTCTGTTCTGTTAAGCTGTGGCACATAAGCACTGCTGTAGGTATATAGCTGACTATAAAGAACAGAAAAGTCCAACATCTGATATGGTTTGGACTTTTGTGCGGTTTGTAATTTGAAGTATCGTTGTCATCTTTATTCCTCATCTTTAGTCCCTCCCTCACCACTGAATACAGTATCAGGGTAAGTTCAATTTTAGGGACTAAAGTAAGAAGAAAAATACCCCCCCTCCCATCAAAAAAATCTAATTAGAACATTTTAAAGTTATTTGGCTATTATGCTACTATTTCCTGACGTTGTTTTTACGTCTGTGACAACTGTTAAGGTTTGAAAGTAAGCCTAGCCTGAAAACCTCCAATCACCGCCGTCGGAACGCCTAGTTTTCCAGTCCAGACAATACTTCCCTATGTAGGCTGCTGTACAATCTGTCTATGTGTACGTCAGGGTGTGTCGCCAACCCGACGGGGTCGCGAAGACTTCGGATTTTGTCCGACTCGAAGTCATCTTACTTTTGCTAGTTGAGTCTGTCTGCGTTGCCTGTAATACCCTTGTATTGAATGCGATAGATAGAGTTTGATTTTGTGTTTAAATAGCAAGGGCTGACTCTAGTCGACATTTGATTCTGGTAAACTGCTACCCTACTCAAGCAGGAAGTTATGTCTGCATTGCTGACACACTGAAAGGTATGTCGGATAACTTTGTTTTGTCAGTTTTTATCAGAATAAATGACCTAACACTGGCTTTTTTGTTCGAGTGTTTAACCACATGCTGTTGTCTCATATTGGCCTGTTACTTCAGTCTAATAGATATAGCAAAATAACACAGAGATTAGCACACTATTTAGGCCCAGGCGACAAATAGGCCTACATTTACTTCAGCTAAAGTAACGTCATAAAAGTGTGTATAAGTGCGCCTGCTGAAAATGAATTAAATAGCGATGTGAAAAGCAATTATAGCGTAGCTTAAACGTATGCCACAATACGAATACAAATATAATTTACGGTTTATATATTTCCGCTTCAATTTAGGTTTCACTTTCCATTTAAAAAGGCGGCCACTATGTCACAATAGGCTATAGTACACTTGGTAGGGTAGAGAAACACTGCCCATAGCCTATCTCAGAGAAATGTTTAGGTCTTGTCGAAGAATCCAGGTATTGTCGAAGAATACCCTTAGCAAATTACATAAGTGAGTAATTATGAGGTCAGTGCTACCTAGTCTTAGCCTGGCTATCGCGACTTGTCAATGCTCTGCGAGCATTGGTCTGGCCAAGCTGTGTTGTAAACCCCATAGACATACTATATATGTATAGTATGTCTTTCAAATGTCTCTGTTTGCTACTGGACGAAGCTTCAACCAATCACACCCCTCTGTTCTCTGATGTATACGTAGCGAAAGAAACTGCTTGATCCAAACATAAAGTAGTAGTAGCCTGTAATCATATAGAAATGGCGTTAAATGATTTTTGTCGGACTTGTGAGGTGAACATGAGAGTGGCTGGTGTTGGTCATTCAATATTGATATTCGGAAAACGAATCAGTGCGATCAAAAGCGAGCCTACACCTCTGGTACTGACCACGGCCTTTACCAGATCCACTTACCAGTCCCATCACTACCTCTATGGATGCTCAACACTGTTTCCTTAAATATACCATTGGGCAATGTGTTCACAATTAGAAAATGCAACAATTAGAGTCCACTTTAAAATGGATAATTTGTGGCTGTCCAGGCCCAGTACACAGACATGCAAGTCTGGAGCCTATAAATAGCCTTTGTCTTACTCCTGCTCATGTAATACTGCCTAAAATTAGGCTTTATCGGTCACGTTTCTTCCATCCTCATGCAGTTTTGCCCTCCATGACATCAGATAGTTTGGGATACACCTCAGTAGTTATTGTGTATACCCCCATGATCTCTCATAGACATGGCTTTATTCTTTACAAAACCAGACCTGTGCAGATTATCTATGCATTTAACAGCATGTCTTATTCTTGATCAGCGGAAGACATGCACAAAACCAGCACAGTCCATTTCACTCTGACCTTTGCAGTAACATTTTAAACGTTTTATCTACCTGTATCGTGATTTGGTGATTGCTGCTGAAATCCCAAATTTTCTCAGAAGGGACCTCCCATAGGAATAAATAAAGTTTATCTTTTGTACTGTATTGTATTGTATTGTATTGTATTGTATTGTATTCTATTAAGCTGTGGTACTGGGCCACTGCAGTATGTAGCTGACTATAAAGAGCAGAAACATTCCAACATCTAACATCTGATAGTGGTAAAATGGACTGTTTGTAATTTGAACTATCTTTATCGTCCTCATTCCTGTCTTACTCGTGTGTAACATAATACAGAGAACACTTTCCCAGCTGCATGAATGCCGTATGCCATAAACTAAATAACTGGAAATATGAGGTGCTTATAATATTAACCATAATGACCATTATTTATTATGAACAGATACTTCCAGGCATGGGCAATCTTTATGTTGTTTATTTATTACCCTTCTGTTTGCCTTAATGAAACACCTTCAGGGTTGGAGATTCCGAAATAATAATGAGTGTTCCTGAGACAGAGGAGGATGCCAGCACCGCTGCTAAGATGAATCCTCCTGAACAGAGTGCAGATGAGATCCACAAAAAAGCCTTGATTTCACTTAAAATGACAGATGTGTAAGAGAGTAATATTAATGGTCTTTATGAATGTGTCATTTAGTTTCACTATTTACTTCAAGGTATAACAGATGTTGTTGTTGACTGTTCATTCTAATATTTGGCCCAATGAAATATCTTTAGTGCCAGGCGAGGTCCCAAAAAAAGGAGTTACATTGGAGAGCTACATCCTGAAAAAATGAATGATCCTGAGACAGAGACCAGCACCGCTGCAAAGATTCCTCCTGAAAAGAGTGCAGATAAGCCCTTAACATCAACTTTACCAACACCCTTCAAGAGGTAGGAAACTGTATTTTAACAAACACACTTACAGTAACATTTGGACAGGTATCGATACAGTGATGTTTAGAGTAGAGCTTTTCAGTATGGGCAACAAATGTATTTCTTATTATTGTCTCTTGTGTAGTGGATTATAAATGATTTAGTGAAGCACTAGACAGTCAATTGCAGAGTCTCCAGTACAGCCTTAGCATTTGGAATGTGAACAGTGTCATTTTCAGTTTAGACACCCCTGCATTGAATAGATATATATTAATTTCTGTCTATGCAATGACATAAATAGGAACAACAGAGAGCAAAGCATTGCAAGGACTGTTACAAGGAAATTAAGATCGGGGAACTTCTAAAGTATTCATGTCTTGCTTTTGTTAAGGTCTCCAAAAGGAAAAAAATGGAAATCATTTGTAGAAATAAAAAAGACAACACTTGCTCCAGGCTTTTGAAGAAGGTTTAAGCAAACTTTATGAATGTCAACAGTGGCTTTGCATGTTAGCCATCCACACACTGGATGAAGTATATTTCATTAATACCCCAACCATGTAAGAAAAAGCAAGAATAAAATATTCATCACATTACTTTTATGTTAATTTGTACCACATAGTATACATAGTTCAACCTTGTAAGCCTATTTAGGATCTTTGGAAAATGTAACATCCACACACATCCCATGAAGAGCATATATAACAACAACAACAACAACAATAATAATAATAATAATAATAATAATAATAATAATGGCCGGGTTTCCCAGATGCAGTTAAGTAGTTCTTAGCGTTAAGAACTTCTTAAGACCCTTCTTAAGGCTCCCGTAAGAAGCAACCGCGTCCCACAATTCTTCTTAGCCTAAGAAGACCTGCCGTTAAGAAGGATCTCTAAGAAGTTTCTGGAGCCTTCTTAACACTTCTTAGACAAAACAGTGAAAACAGCACCCCCCTCAGGCAGGTAAAGCAATGTGACACTAAGCAAGCAGTACGTCCATGTCTCCTTATCATGTTTTCCCCCTTTTCCCTGTCGTTCATGACAAGGGGACGCCAATTTCTCAGGTTTTCACATATTTACTCATCATATTGCAGATTTATATCAGACAGATCAGAATATAGGCTACACATTAAATGAAATGACGTACTGACTTCATTTTGTGTTTCCATTTTTATTTCCCTGGTTTTTGTGTGTTTTGGTAATTATTATGTGTCAATTTGTTTTTGTGCGCGCGTGACGACAAATGTCTTATTTTTAGCCGGTATTTTATTGATGACTTCAGTCGGACGCCACGTGTTGTACCACCACTGCAGTTGGGAGCATTTTACCAAAGATTCTAGAGTAGCGCTCTAAAATCTTTGATTTTACTATGGTAACTATGCGCTCCAATCGGCCATTCTGGGATCGATTGCTCATTGCGCTCCAGTTAAGAAGGCAGATAAGAAGGTTCTTAAGACGTTGGTAAGAAGGGCGTTAAGAAAGGCGTCTGGGAAACACTCTTATCTTAACGCTTCCTCTTGGCCGACCTCTTCTTAAGAGCCTTCTTAACTCGTTAAGAAGGTTGTTAATTGGGAAACAATAATAATAATAATACATTTTATTTAAAAGTTATTTTTTTACTTTGCTGACAAAAGCACTCAAAGTTGTATAGTACCTCTTTAAGTATATATTATTCTGAAACTTTTACAGTATGCCAGTATTCTGTCTGCCTCGCATGAAAATCAGTTCATGAATTACCTCACAAAAGGTTCCAAAAAATCTTGAAAGTCTGTACCTCTTATCACTGGCAAGATTTTAAAAAATCATATCTCACTCAATTTGATGATAAACCAGCCCCTCGTTCTTTATTTCATTTTGTACAGAGGGTCTGACAGTGCTGTACTGAGAAATGATTTCTTCCTGGTGGTGGACTCTGCTGAATTTAAAACAAGTGGCTCTGCCTTTATCCAGTCGCTAACATCTGGTCATGACATATGAAATTAGCCTGCCTACGCACTATAATTCAAATGTAGCGCACAAAGTCAACGTCACCGCTCACGAACACACAAAAGCCTTGACTTCACTTAAAATGACTGTAATATAAGGCTTTATTTTTCAGCATGGCTTGTTGTGTACGAAATATCATTTTGGTACATACATTTTGGTACAAGTTGGTACATGCACTAAAATCCCAAAGGAACTACAGTCAGGGTTCCTCTGAATTGCTCATTTGTTGCTCCTGTCCAGTAATGGAGCAGCTGACAGAATCAGAAAAAAGAAAGAAACTCTGAACAGCATTGAACACATGTGCATTATATAACACATATATTTAATTTATGTGCAGGGCATCAAATAAAAAACTACAGGAAAATGAATGCAGGAACTACTTCCATGGCATAGCCCAAGTGCCGTTACTGCTATGAGTAGCACATAGTAGACATTTTGTCCTTGTCAGGATATTCTGACATCCAGACTTACTGCCCTTTAAAAAGCCTAACAACCAAAATGACTTTATTTTTAAGCATCAGATTATTCTTAATTTTTTTTTAATGAAAGGAAATCTCAATTTCAAGACACAGGATTACTCTAAGAAATCCACATAATTCAAGAAACTGCTGAATTCTCACCAATTATTTTTCAACAGGCCAAAATCACCGGATCTGTCGGACCCTATGGCGGGTGCATCTCTTGAATACCTCGATCTGTTGTCTGCTGAAAGGTAAAACCTAGGTTATGGGATTGTGTCAGAAATGTAACATTCCTCAGTGTATGTGTGACCAAACAGTGACTACCGTCAGGGTTCCTCTGAATTGCTCATTTGTTGCTCTCGACCAGTAATGGAACAGCTGACAGAATGAGAAAAAAGAAAGAAACTCTGAACAGCTCTGAACAAATGTGGATTATATAATATATATGTTAGTTATGTCCAGGGCATTAAATAAAAAACTACAGGAAAATGAATGCAGGAACTACTTCCATGGCATAGCCCAAGTGTCGTTACTGCTATGTGTAGCACATAGTAGACATTTTGTCCTTCTCAGCTTAGTCAGGATATTCTGACATCCAGACTTACTGCCCTTTAAAAAGCCTAACAACCAAAATGACTTTATTTTTAAGCATCAGAACATCCTTAATTTCTTTTTTAATGAAAGGAAATCTCAATTTCAAGACACAGGATTACTCTAAGAAATCCATATAATTCAAGCAACTGCTGAATTCTCACCAATTATTTTTCAACAGGTCAAAATCACTGGATCTGTCGGACCCTATGGTGTATAGATCTGGTTACTCCCACAGTCCGTTTTCTGCTAAAAGGTAAAACCTAGGTTATGGGATTGTGTCAGAAATGTAACCTTCCTCAGTGTATGTGTGACCAAACAGCGACACAGAATGATATGTACAGAATGTACCAGGATGTGACAGGATGAATGAAGGATCAAAAACCACGGATAGAAATCCACATAATTCAAGAAACTGCTGAATTCTCACCAATTGTTTTTCAACAGGCCAAAATCACCGGATCTGTCGGACCCTATGGCGGGTGCATCTGGTTACTTCCACAGTATGTTTTCTGCTGAAAGGTAAAACCTAGGTTATGGGATTGTGTCAGAAATGTAACGTTCCTCAGTGTATGTGTGACCAAACAGTGACTACCGTCAGGGTTCCTCTGAATTGCTCATTTGTTGCTCTCGACCAGTAATGGAACAGCTGACAGAATGAGAAAAAAGAAAGAAACTCTGAACAGCTCTGAACAAATGTGGATTATATAATATATATGTTAGTTATGTCCAGGGCATTAAATAAAAAACTACAGGAAAATGAATGCAGGAACTACTTCCATGGCATAGCCCAAGTGTCGTTACTGCTATGTGTAGCACATAGTAGACATTTTGTCCATCTCAGCTTAATCTGGATATTCTAACATCCAGACTTACTGCTTTTTGAAGAGCCTAACAACTACAACGATACTTTATTTTTAAGCATCAGAATATCCTTATAAGCTTGATGAGTGTAATGAAATGACAAAAGTCAGAACACCTCGAAATAACTCATATTTCTCTCCAGTATTTCATTAAGAAAAAACAGAGAGTATTCACGCAGAGGCTTTTCACCTCCTGGAAACTCTCCTCTTATATGTTTGAAATGTGAATAGTGCATTCTCAGTTTAAACACACTTGTGTATTTCTCTCTATCAAGCCTAATGTTTTCTAAATCCTATGTTGTTTAATTTCTTTTTTAATGAAAGGAAATCTCACTTTCAAGACAGGGTTACTCTAAGAAATTCACACAATTCAAGCAACTGCTGAATTCTCACCAATTGTTTCTCAACAGTGTCTCATATGGATCTGCTCAGCCGTTGCCTATGGTGTATAGATCTGGTTACTCTCCCAGTCTGTTTTCTGCTAAAAGGTAAAACCTAGGTTATGGGATTGTGTCAGAAATGTAACCTTTCACAGTGACACACAGAATGATATGTACAGAATGTGCCAGGATGTGACAGTTTATCACAAAAATACAGTCAACAATGTTTTTAAATTATAGTCCTGAATTTAAAATTATGAGGAGGTAAATATGAATAGGTAGTTATTATGCACGCTGAGATGTTTCCTGTAAACAGTGCATCACTCCTGGAAAAGCTCAGCATAGCTGGAGACTCACCCTGTAAGTGTTCCTAAATCTGTGCCCTGTACATATGACAGATGTTTCACCATATGCATTTCTCTACTCTGGTAATGCAGGATCTGTAGGATTTGCCACCAGTACCAGAGGGATCCTGTACACACTCCATGTAGACATGTGTTCTGCAGGCAGTGCATTCTTACACACCTCGAAAAGCAGAGTGAAACTGGAGTTTACTCCTGTCCCGAGTGCCGGCGCAAATTTTCTACACGTCCTGTACTACACCGACACCAAGGGCAGCTGTACCAGTACCAGTATGTCAAAGGTCAGAGTGCTTTCACAGCAAGATTGTACTATTGACTACTGTTTATGACATTTTACAACCACATTAGGGATATATTTTTGTTGCCACCTGGCATAAGTGTCTGAAATATTAATTTCATTAGTTCGGTTCCAGGGCAGCTGACTTGACAGCAGAAAAACATAAAAGGAAACCATAGACAGACATATAACTGATTAGAGTTTTTATTAAATAATTAATAAAAATGTGTATGCGAAGTCAATAGTGTTTGTACACATACTGCAAGAATCCAAAGTCTTCCTATTGTAGTGATGGGTTTGATATATCACAAATTTATATTAGTGGTGTAGCTTTTAAAGCTATAAAAGGTTAACTGATTAAGTGCTTCTACTTATTTTTTACTTTCATTCTGTACTTTGAGTTGAATTGAATGAATTAAATGAAATGATAAAACTGTAATATGCATGTACAGTATGTACACAAATGCTGGTTAATTTCCTTTCTGTTAACAGCAACATTATGTGCCTTAAAAGAAATTTGATAGAAGTTTATGGGGGTCTTAAATGGGGAGTCATTGATGTCTTTGAATAGTTACACATTTTTCCTGTATTTTTTTTATTTAGCTGGTGACCGTTTCCAGAGTGTCTTAATACATCACAAAGCCAGTCTGAAGAGGAGGACTGAGCAGTTTAGTAAAGGCATCACAGAAACTGGGAGTCACACCGATCGTAGGGTCTATATAATCAAAGACGATGCAGTGCAGTCTTACAAAACACCTGAATTCACCATTAACTGCAATGTCTTTTTTGAAGGAATGAGCCCTTTTTGGATGGAGAAGATGAATGTTAGAACTGTGATCACCCAGGGTGCATCTGGTTATGGAAAAACAAACTCTGTTCACAAGTTTATCCTTGACTGGGCTGATGGGAACGCAAATAAGGATGTAGATTTTGTCTTCACTCTTCCATTTTGGAAACTGAATCTTGTTAAGGATTTGTCATGTAGTCTTCACAAGCTCCTTTTAAACTTCCACCCAGAACTTCACACGCTTGCAGATGTAAAGCAACTGGATGATGCCAAAATTGTGGTGATCTTTGATGGGCTGGATGAAAGCCAACTTGCTTTGGATTTCCAAAACAACCAAATGCTGTGTGACATATCAGAAACATCCTCTGTTGACACAGTAGTAACCAATATGATCAAAGGCAATTTGCTTCCTTTTGCAAAAGTCTGGATAACCTCCGATCCATCAACAGCCAGCCAAATTCCCTCTCACTTCATCAACCGTGTCACAGAAATAGCATTGTTCAGTGATTCAGAGTTGGAGAATTGTGTCAGAGAAAGTCTAAATGATGTCACACAAGAAAGCAGCATCTTACAGCAAATTAAGATGTCAAAAGGCCTCCATGCCATGAGCTACATACCAGCTTTTTGTTCAATTGCAGTCAGTCTTGCGAAGAATATGCTTGTACAGGATAAAAGTAGTATGATTCAAACCTGCACTGAGTTGTACTCCCATTATTTTCTTGGTCAGATTACAACGGATGCAGAGGCTAAGAGCAGCTCTGTGCAATGTGAGGCTGAGGATAAGAAAACAAGTAGAGAGGTGCTGTTAAAATTCGCAGAATTAGCTTGGAGGCATTTGAGGAAGAACAATTTGATATTTTCTGAGCAGGATTTGAAAGACTGTCACATTGATGTCTCAGATACCGAATCATTCTTTGGACTTTGCACAGAGATCACTGAAGAGAACTCAGAGTTTTTTCAGGAGACGGTTTATTACTTTACACATGTGACCATTCATGAATTTCTTGCTGCACTTTGTGTGTTTGATGCCTGCATCACAAAGAACATGGACATTTTGAAAGATTTCTTTGAAGATGAATCTGAAATCCATGCTGAAGACATATCCCTGGATATTCTTCTGAAAAGTACTGTTACCAAAGTGTTGAATAGGCAGTGTAGATACCAACATTTTCTGCGCTTCCTCATTGGAATGTCTCTGGAATCCAGTCAGACTCTTTTACAAAGTCTACTGACAGGCATTTGCAGCAGCTCAGCTACAACTGCAAACACACTCAAATACATCAAGGTCCAGGGGAAGTTGGCAGATGTATCTCTGGAAAGACGAATTGATCTTCTCCACTGCCAGATTGAAATGCAAGATCCTTGTGTAATGGAAGATATTGAGAGCCTCCTGACATCGCAAAGATCGTTTTCATCCTCACATTGGATGGAACTTGCCAAATTACTTAAAATGTCAGGACAGGTTGTGGATGAATTCAGGCTACAGGACAATTTGGGCTCATCATTACATCACCCTGTTCTAAGCATATTTGTGGGCTGCAGCAGAAAGGTCCGGTAAGTGTCTAATTTTGTCAAATTTTGGTATTCAAAATTAGGCTGACTGTATTTGAACACCTTTGGGTAGGTGAGGTTGGGGGCATGGTAACTCAAGAACAGTTTTCTATTCAGTAAATGTGGACATCTTAATTGCAGTTTTTTTTAAGTCTCTGGTGACATGTAGGTGCCCTCAGCACATCATGCACTCTGGTTCCTATGGATGGGATAAATAGACAAAAATCACTTTGTTTTCAGACAACAAAACAACTTTGTGTTCTGTAACTCTCCCAAAAGTACAGCACTTTATCTGGTGTGTCTTATCTATGTCCTCACTTCACTTGTACACCGCGCATGCAAGCTGAATCCCATTGACAGTATAAGAGCCGAACCCTGATCTTTGACATCATTCTACTTTCGATGTCCTTTAACCATGCCATTTGTTCAAAGTTATTCTCAGAATATTTCAGAAGACCTACGGTTTCATCCACCCACATTAGAATGCAATTCTGACATTTTCTGACCACCTAGTGGCATGCATCATCTGGAAAAACCCATTTGGGACACCATATCACCAGGGTGGCAGAGATGACAGACTAAAATAAGATAATAGGGCGACATTTTGAAACAAAATTTTTAACATGTAGACATCGTCTTAGTCAAGTATATTTGGGCACAGTATGGATGGCAAAGTGTGAGTATATTCTAAGATAGTTTGTAATGAGTGGAAATTACTTGAGGAAGAAGGGAGGGTATACAAATAATAAAAATGCAAATATAAAAATACAAGTGATGCAAATAATAAATAATGAGTGGTAACTGAGCTATATACAGACTAGCTCAGTAATATTGCACTTGGGTATTGCACAGTATTCTAAAAGAGTGAAATTGAGTGAAAATTACTTGATTCTGAGAATAAGCAACTGTGCTCTTAGCAGCTGTAAAGAAGAAGTACTGATGTAGTGTCTGCATTGCTACAGTAAGAGCTCTTTTGCTTCACTTTTGAGATGAAAAGAAGAAACATCTGATACAATGCCTCAAATCATAATTGCTGCACATGCCCATTGTTCTTGCTGATATATTCTCACAAACTCAGACTAGCACGGTGCAGACTCCTCTAAACATGGTTTGCTTAACAAACCATTTAACAGGTAGCTAAGATTATAAGCAAAATTATCTTTAAAAATATCTGCCTCTATTTGTTTCATTGTTGCAGTACATACCTACAATTGCCCTTGATAGCATATCCTTGCTAACAAAATCCTCTATTTTCTTTTTAGACTGAGTAACTGTGGCCTCTCCTGGGAGTCTTGTGGGTACATGGCTTCAGTTCTCCAGCAGCCAAACTGTCCTCTGAGAGAGCTGGACATGAGTGGAAATCCCCTGTTTGACTATGGAGTTGAGCTGCTATACCCAGGACTCAGAAGTCCAAACTGTAAACTAGAAGTGTTGAGGTCAGTCTGTTGGTGTGTTTATTGAGACTGTATGAGGGGAACCAGAGCTCTATTTGGTAGCACCACTAAAGAATAAGCTCCATACCCATTAATTTAGTACTGATATCATTGTTGTTGTGTAAGTTTTGTCCTCTACATTTGAGCAGACTCCGGAGAGCACTGGTAGAAATATTTTGAAGGTGATGCAGACAGTGGGTATAGCATTTATTAGGGCTTCGCTTTTTAAAACAAAAACACATCATTAATGCCTCATCAATGCCACAACTGTAAACTAGAAGTAGGCTACTGAGGCAGTGTCTGCATTACTACAGTAAAACATATAAGTGCTTAGTCCAAAGGATGTTTGAACCAAACCAAAAGTATCTAAAGGGTTAACACTTTTGCTTTTAACATTGGACACAGGGCAGGGAGTTTTATGGCAGTCCGACTCAGTAGGTAGGAAGACACAGAGAGCCCTTTGTGTTGTTGAGAATCCCTGTCAGGAGAACCCCTTGCGTGGTAGTGTGCACCTCCCCAAATTTTAGAAGACTTCTTGAATACAATGGCAAATGTTATTTTAGTGACAAATACTTGAGGAAGAAGGGAGGGTATACTAATAATAAAAATACAAATACAAATATAAAAATACAAGTGATGCAAATAATAAATAATGAGTGGTAACTGAGCTATATACAGACTAGTTCAGTAATATTGCACTTGGGTATTGCACAGTATTCTAAGAGTGAAATTGAGTGAAAATGACTTGATTCTGAGAATAAGCAACTGTGCTCTTAGCAGCTGTAAAGAAGAAGTACCGACGTAGTGTCTGCATTGCTACAGTAAGAGCTCTTTTGCTTCACTTTTGAGATGAAAAGAAGAAACATCTGATACAATGCCTCAAATCATAATTGCTGCACATGCCCATTGTTCTTGCTGATATATTCTCACAAACTCAGACTAGCACGGTGCAGACTCCTCTAAACATGGTTTGCTTAACAAACCATTTAACAGGTAGCTAAGATTATAAGCAAAATTATCTTTAAAAATATCTGCCTCTATTTGTTTCATTGTTGCAGTACATACCTACAATTGCCCTTGATAGCATATCCTTGCTAACAAAATCCTCTTTTATTTTTAGACTACATAACTGTCACCTCTCAGGGGAGTCTTGTAGGGGCATGGCTTCAGTTCTCCAGCAGCCAAACTGTCCTCTGAGAGAGCTGGACATGAGTGGAAATCCCCTGTTTGACTATGGAGCTGAGCTGCTATGCCCAGGACTCAGAAGTCCAAACTGTAAACTAGAAGTGTTGAGGTCAGTCTGTTGGTGTGTTTATTGAGACTGTATGAGGGGAACCAGAGCTCTATTTGGTAGCACCACTAAAGAATAAGCTCCATACCCATTAATTTAGTACTGATATCATTGTTGTTGTGTAAGTTTTGTCCTCTACATTTGAGCAGACTCCGGAGAGCACTGGTAGAAATATTTTGAAGGTGATGCAGACAGTGGGTATAGCATTTATTAGGGCTTCACTTTTTAAAACAAAAACACATCATTAATGCCTCATCAATGCCACAACTGTAAACTAGAAGTAGGCTACTGAGGCAGTGTCTGCATTACTACAGTAAAACATATAAGTGCTTAGTCCAAAGGATGTTTGAACCAAACCAAAAGTATCTAAAGGGTTAACACTTTTGCTTTTAACATTGGACACAGGGCAGGGAGTTTTATGGCAATCCGACTCAGTAGGTAGGAAGACACAGAGAACCCTTTGTATTGTTGAGAATCCCTGTCAGGAGAACCCCTTGCGTGGTAGTGTGCACCTCCCCAAATTTTAGACTTCTTGAATACAATGGCAAATGTTATTTTGGTGACAAATAAAAAACGAGGTGTTAATGCTGCTTTTAAGTGCATTTAAGAGTCTGCCTATAATGTCCTATAATATCCTATACCCCATATTTTATGGCCCATTACATCTTATCCAATAACAAACTATTTGAAACCCAAGTACTCTTCTTGGTTCCCCAAACACTGCCATGCCAGGTGGGTCATAGGAATAATACTGCTGGTTCACTGCCATCATTCAACCTCTCATCGGACACAGAAAACCTTAGCTAAGCTAACAGCAGAAGCCCCTATGTCTGCATCTCTGCATGGAGTCCTGTACACAAACATTAGTATGGAGTACTGTTCTTAAATGTATTGTTACTTAAAGTTAGAGAAAAAATGATAAACGGTATGGAGGCTATCCTATAAACCTCGATGTGGAAGGCAAGGTGTTCCTAACATGCAGCAAAGCAGTGCAATGTCTAGCCAAAATGTCACTTTGGGTTTGTTCACGTTTATTACATAAATTAAAGTTAATATAAAAACTAGAGCTCACCTCCATGCTGTTGTGCTGTGCAAAAGAGTGCAAAGTGCTGTTTGTGGCGTCGGCTAGGCCCACACGGCTATGGTAAGAACTGTAAGCTCCCACCGTCCACACCTAATGACAATTGATCACAGGCACCTGAAATTATACCTGTGATTGTGTAATCTACCAGAGAAGTGAGGTGCTCCCCCAAGTGGCGAAAACTAAAACTACAATAAACCTACTTATAGGTGACAATAAAAATGGCTCCTACAAACAGTATAGATTAGTTTACTTCATGCATTCCAGGTAATGATATTAATATACTTCAAAATGTAGCTCAGCCGAACAGTATTTTCCACAGACCATCAACCAGTTGGGTTCATTTTTAATTAAAATGCAGAAGCGATAGAGTTAAAGAAGTGACCAGAGTGTACACATATGTGATAGTTAAAGTAATCAATGTAGCCATCATAAATAGAATGTGTGTTCTTCTATTTTGAATGCAGACTATATGGATGTAAACTCAGTGCGAGGAGCTATTTTATTCTTGACTCAGTTTTGGGTTCTGAACACTCCTGCCTGAGAGAGCTGGATGTGAGCAGCAATTATCTGGATGATTCAGGAGAGAAGCTTCTTGCTGATAGGCTGAAAGAACCTGAATGTAAACTGGAAACTCTCAAGTAAGTGGAATGACTGATATTGGATTGAATGGTAATGACTGGTTTTGTAGCCAAAGCACTTTGGGTTTGGTTGCAGACAGATGCAACAATACACTCCTGATCAAAATCTTAAGACCAGTTGAAAAATTGCAAGAATTCACATTTTGCACTGTTGGATCTTAAGAAGGTTCTAAGTAGTGCTTCAAAATGCAAAAAGAAGAAATGGGAGTGAGACAAGAAAAAAAATTGAGTAAGCAATTTATTGCAAACAACCATTAAACTGAAATACGTTGTTCATCAGCTGATCAAAAGTTTAAGACCACAGCTTATAAAAGCCCAAATTGCCACAAAAATGAGAATTCAGTGTCATTTCCTGTCAGGTATCCACATTGTCATGACCTCCTGATGGCAAAGGCAAAAAAGCTTTGTGTCTTTGAACGCGGTCATTTGTTAAGATGCATCAGCAAGGCCTCTCGCAGTGTGCCATTGCTGATCAGGTTGGACGCAGTAAGACACTCATTTTAAACTCCTTAAAAGATCCTGAGGGTAATGGGAAAAAAGTCAAGTGGTAGACCCCCAAAAAAAATTCACCAGCCCTGAGCCAGAGGATCTGATTTGCTGTCCGTCAAGACCCGGGACGATCCATGGCCCAAATTAAGCTTGTCACTGGTGCCAACTGCAGTTCCAAAACCATCAAACGGCATCTGCGAGAAAAGGGTTTTAAGAACAAAAAACGTCTTCAAAGACCTCGTGTCGTTCAATGGCACAAAATTGCCCATTTGGAGTTTGCACAAGAGCACCAAACATGGGACACTGAAAGGTGGAAGAAAGTTTTATTCTCTGATGAGAAAAAAATGTACCTTGATGGTCCTGATGGCATCTAACATTACTGGCATGACAAGGAGATCCCACCTGAGATGTTTTTTACACGGCACAGTGGAGGGGGCGCTATAATGATCTGGGGGGGGGGGTTCCTTCAATTGAACAATGAAGCTTCAGGTTGTGCAGGGCCGTCAAATGGCAGCTGGCTATGTGGAGATGTTGCAGAGGGCATCGCTCATGACTGAAGGCCATCGTCTGGGTGGTAATGACTGGGTTTTTCAACAGGACAGTGCTGCAGTTCACAATTCCCGCCTGACAAAGAACCTCTTCCAGAGAAATAACATCACTTTTAAAGCATCCAGCATGTTCCCCTGATCTAAATCCAATTGAGAACATTTGGGGTTGGATGGCAAGTGAAGTTTACAAAAAATGCACACCAGTTCCAGACAGTGGATGCCCTTCATGAAGCCATCTTCACCACTTGGAGCAACATTCCTCCCAGCCTCCTGAAAACACTATCATCAAGCATGCCGAATCGATGTTTTGAGATTATTAACAAGAATGGTGCAGCTACTCATTACTCCTTTTTTGAACATTTTATTTCTATTTTAGGGGGTTTTCTGAGATGTCGTCTTAAACTTTTGATAAGCTGATGAACAGAGTATTTCAGTTTAATGGTTGTTTGCAATAAATTGCTTACTCAATTTTTTTTCTTGTCTCACTCCTATTTCTTCTTTTTGCATTTGAAGCACTACCTAGAACCTTCTTAACATCCAACAGTGCAAAATGTGAATTCTTGCAATTTTTCAACTGGTCTTAAGATTTTGATCAGGAGTGTATAATACACATTGTAGCACATGTTCAATTTTAGTAATGAACAACGCAGAGTTTGCTGCCGTTAATGCCTTATATTGTTTTACATGCAGCAAAAGCAAAGACTTTGGGAATGCAAAAGTTTTACAGACAATGGACTAACAAACATGCATGTGGAGGAATTTATCTCCTGTGTTAGTTATCATTATTTAGTTATTATTATTATTGTTTAGTTATCATTATGTATTATTATTCAGTGAAGTTTTGCTTATCCAGTTCCATGACATAAATCTGTCCTAGGATTCTGTAGAGCCCTGCTTAGGCTAGAACATGACTTTCCTGGAGCATAGGCGATTTCTGAATATATTCCTTCTTATGTGTTTCTCTTTTCATGTCTGTTTGTGTTTTACCTCTGAAGAGATTAATCCTAATAATAATAATGACAATAATAATAATAATAATAATAATAATAATAATAATAATAATGCATCAAGCTTTTATATGGACCCTATTCTTACCAAGATATCTTTAGATTTTTTACAGTGATCAGGAGTTGAGACACTTGTTTGACATCTGTCCATTCTTTTCACACCCTTAGGACAAAACCTTTTTTGTGTGCAGAATCTCCCCCAGCCTTCTTGGGTCCTTCACCTTTTGCCCTCAACTTGTAAGTTCTTTGCTGATGACGATCAAGTGGTTTTTTTTCTGTTTACACAGCTTTCATGATCAGGGCATGACGTGTGGCTAAGTTGAACAGTGCTACTTTCATATCACTTTGCACAAGTATTTCTGAACCTCTTGAATTGTCCACGTATATCTCAGAAATGAGATGATGAACATGAATAATTACATGAAGTTGCTGCAACCCCGTAGCCAGGCTAGCGCCACCTAGTGCTTCCGCTCAATTTAATTAACCTCCAGCACCTAGTCAGGGAGCAATAACATAAGTTTCTGTTCCGTCCGTGTCCGAATGCGTATGGGCCAATCAGCAAAAAGAGGGAAAAAGATGACATCGACCATAAGTGTTTAAGCTTGAGTTTCCAGTTGTAGTTCAGCAGTACTGAGATAAGCTGGCGAGATGGATGTAGTCCAAGCTATACATTCTGTGTTGGCAATGATTCCTGAATTTGAAGATTTAAAGCCAGAACAGGAAGAATGCTTGTAGAATTTTACCGAGGGGAAAGATGTTATTGGCCTACGTTCTACGAGTTTTGCAAAAGCTTCATTTACCAAGCCGTACCGATTGGTTGAAGCAGAAAGTATCCGCCCACCCTGGAGCGAACGAATGCCAATGCTGATGTTACATGAAGTGAAAGCGGCTGATGCATCAGGCTAGTAATCCTACCACCTTAGTTAGAGTGCAGACAAAACATGTATGCTGTTCTTTATCAGAAATGTCCTGTGAAATATTGTTAAACTGTTACTGAAAGGCAGTAAGTGAAACGGACATGTTTATGTGCTATTTAATTCCTAGTAATACTATTGTTCAATAATCAAATTGTTGTTATTGTGAAAATACCCCAAAATATATGAACACACCTGGCATGACAGCATGTAAATGCTTGTCTGTGTTCTTTCATTCAGTCTTTGTGTTTTGGTAAATGTAACAACCACTTAACTTTTTAATAATAATGAATTGTAAGGCAGAATGTGAAAATTGGAGCTTATTTTAGTTTCTTATAGGTCTTTGTTAACGATTTTGGAGAAATGGCTTACAGGAGTCTACATTGGTTATTGCAGACAATAACTCTCAGACCTCTGAATTAACTGAATGGGCATTGTAATTCTCTACAGATATTGCGTTATTTCACTAGTTGAATGTTTGATGAACTCTAGTCTGTGTCACGTTATGCTGTTGTATCACCAGGCCACATAGTAGTGCCTCATGGTCAGAGCCCAGTGTCACGCTGAAGGCTGACGTGCCCAACATTCAGCATGAAGGATCTGACTGCCAAACATACAACATAGCTGACTTGGCAAGGTGTGCTTACTTGTCTTTTTTCTCTATTGGCCTGTTTGCTTTTGTACATCAATGGAGGAAACTTCACATCTATTCATTACAGACCACATGCTTACACAGTTTTGCCAGGTGTCAATGAAGTATTGAAGAGTGACTTGTCCAACATTCCGCCTTATAGTTCCCTCGAAACCCCCAGGCAACCCCAGCAACCTACTACTGTGGAGGAATTTGTCTCCCGTGTTAGTTATCATTATTTAGTTATTATTATTATTGTTTAGTTATCATTATGTATTATTATTCAGTGAAGTTTTGCTTATCCAGTTCCATGACATAAATCTGTCCTATGATTCTGTAGAGCCCTGCTTAGGCTAGAACATGACTTCCCTGGAGCATAGGCGATTTCTGAATATATTCCTTCTTATGTGTTTCTCTTTTCATGTCTGTTTGTGTTTTACCTCTGAAGAGATTAATCCTAATAATAATAATAATAATAATAATAATAATAATAATAATAATCATAATAATAAGCTTTCAAGCATCAAGCTTGAAAAGCATCAAGCTTTTATATGGACCCTATTCTTACCAAGATATCTTTAGATTTTTTGCAGTGATCTGGAGTTGAGACACTTGTTTGACATCTGTCCATTCTTTTCACACCCTTAGGACAAAACCGTTTTTGTATGCAGAATCTCCCCCAACCTACTTGGGTCCTTCACCTGTTGCCCTCAACTTGTAAGTTCTTTGCTGATGATGATAAAGTGTTTTTTTTTTATTTCTGTCTGGAGCATAGACGATTTCTGAATATATTCCTTCTTATGTGTTTTACCTCTGAAGAGATTAATCCTAATAATAATAATAATAATAATAATGCATCAAGCTTTTATATGGACCCTATTCTAACAAAGATATCTTTAGATTTTTTACAGTGATCAGGAGTTGAGACACTTGTTTGACATCTGTCTATTCTTTTCCACCCTTAGGACAAAACCTTTTTTGTATGCAGAATCTCCCCCAACCTACTTGGGTCCTTCACCTGCTGCCCTCACCTTGTAAGTTCTTTGCTGATGATGAGCAAGTGTTTTTTTATTTCTGTTTACTCAGCTTTCACGATCAGGGCAAGATGTGTGGCTCAGTTGAATAGTGCCACTTTCATATCACTTTGCACAAGTATTTCTGAACCTCCTGAATTGTCCATGTATATCTCAGAAAGGAGATGATGAACATGAATAATTACATGAAGTTGCTGCAACCCTGTAGCCAGGCTAGCGCCGCCTAGTGCTTTCGCTCAATTTAATTAACCTCCAGCACCTAGTCAGGGAGCAATAACATAAGTTTCTGTTTCGTCCGTGTCCGAATGCTTATGGGCCAATCAGCAAACAGAGGGGAAAAGATGACATCGACCATAAGTGTTTAAGCTTGAGTTTCCAGTTGTAGTTCAGCAGTACTGAAATAAGCTGGCGAGATGGATGTAGTCCAAGCTATACATTCTGTCTTGGCAATGATTCCTGAATTTGAAGATTTAAAGCCAGAACAGGAAGAATGCTTGTAGATTTCTACCGAGGGGAAAGATGTTATTGGCCTACGTTCTACGAGTTTTGCAAAAGCTTCATTTACCAAGCCGTACCGATTGGTTGAAGCAGAAAGTATCCGCCCACCCTGGAGCGAACGAATGCCAATGCTGATGTTACATGAAGTGAAAGCGGCTGATGCATCAGGCTAGTAATCCTACCACCTTAGTTAGAGTGCAGACAAAAACGTGTATGCTGTTCTTTATCAGAAATGTCCTGTGAAATATTGTTAAACTGTTACTGAAAGGCAGTAAGTGAAACGGACATGTTTATGTGCTATTTAATTCCTAGTAATACTATTATTCAATAATCAAATTGTTGTTATTGTGAAAATACCCCAAAATATATGAACACACCTGGCATGACAGCATGTAAATGCTTGTCTGTGTTCTTTCATTCAGTCTTTGTGTTTTGGTAAATGTAACAACCACTTAACTTTTTAATAATAATGAATTGTAAGGCAGAATGTGAAAATTGGAGCTTATTTTAGTTTCTTATAGGTCTTTGTTAACGATTTTGGAGAAATGGCTTACAGGAGTCTACGTTGGTTATTGCAGACAATAACTCTCAGACCTCTGAATTAACTGAATGGGCATTGTAATTCTCTACAGATATTGCGTTATTTCACTAGTTGAATGTTTGATGAACTCTAGTCTGTATCACGTTATGCTGTTGTATCACCAGGCCACATAGTAGTGCCTCATGGTCAGAGCCCAGTGTCACGCTGAAGGCTGACGTGCCCAACATTCAGCATGAAGGATCTGACTGCCAAACATACAACATAGCTGACTTGGCAAGGTGTGCTTACTTGTCTTTTTTCTCTATTGGCCTGTTTGTTTTTGTACATCAATGGAGGAAACTTCACATCTATTCATTACAGACCACATGCTTACACAGTTTTGCCAGGTGTCAATGAAGTATTGAAGAGTGACCTGTCCAACATTCCGCCTTATAGTTCCCTCGAAACCCCCAGGCAACCCCAGCAACCTACTACTGTGGAGGAATTTGTCTCCCGTGTTAGTTATCATTATTTAGTTATTATTATTATTGTTTAGTTATCATTATGTATTATTATTCAGTGAAGTTTTGCTTATCCAGTTCCATGACATAAATCTGTCCTAGGATTCTGTAGAGCCCTGCTTAGGCTAGAACATGACTTCCCTGGAGCATAGGCGATTTCTGAATATATTCCTTCTTATGTGTTTCTCTTTTCATGTCTGTTTGTGTTTTACCTCTGAAGAGATTAATCCTAATAATAATAATAATAATAATAATAATCATAATAATAAGCTTTCAAGCATCAAGCTTGAAAAGCATCAAGCTTTTATATGGACCCTATTCTTACCAAGATATCTTTAGATTTTTTGCAGTGATCTGGAGTTGAGACACTTGTTTGACATCTGTCCATTCTTTTCACACCCTTAGGACAAAACCGTTTTTGTATGCAGAATCTCCCCCAACCTACTTGGGTCCTTCACCTGTTGCCCTCAACTTGTAAGTTCTTTGCTGATGATGATCAAGTTTTTTTTTTTTATTTCTGTCTGGAGCATAGGCGATTTCTGAATATATTCCTTCTTATGTGTTTTACCTCTGAAGAGATTAATCCTTATAATAATAATAATAATAATAATGCATCAAGCTTTTATATGGACCCTATTCTAACAAAGATATCTTTAGATTTTTTACAGTGATCAGGAGTTGAGACACTTGTTTGACATCTGTCCATTCTTTTCCACCCTTAGGACAAAACCTTTTTTGTATGCAGAATCTCCCCCAACCTACTTGGGTCCTTCACCTGTTGCCCTCAACTTGTAAGTTCTTTGCTGATGATGAGCAAGTGTTTTTTTTATTTCTGTTTACTCAGCTTTCACGATCAGGGCATGATGTGTGGCTCAGTTGAATAGTGCCACTTTCATATCACTTTGCACAAGTATTTCTGAACCTCCTGAATTGTCCATGTATATCTCAGAAAGGAGATGATGAACATGAATAATTACATGAAGTTGCTGCAACCCTGTAGCCAGGCTAGAGCCGCCTAGTTCTTTCGCTCAATTTAATTAACCTCCAGCACCTAGTCAGGGAGCAATAACATAAGTTTCTGTTTCGTCCGTGTCCGAATGCTTATGGGCCAATCAGCAAACAGAGGGGAAAAGATGACGTCGACCATAAGTGTTTAAGCTTGAGTTTCCAGTTGTAGTTCAGCAGTACTGAAATAAGCTGGCGAGATGGATGTAGTCCAAGCTATACATTCTGTCTTGGCAATGATTCCTGAATTTGAAGATTTAAAGCCAGAACAGGAAGAATGCTTGTAGATTTCTACCGAGGGGAAAGATGTTATTGGCCTAAGTTCTACGAGTTTTGCAAAAGCTTCATTTACCAAGCCGTACCGATTGGTTGAAGCAGAAAGTATCCGCCCACCCTGGAGCGAACGAATGCCAATGCTGATGTTACATGAAGTGAAAGCGGCTGATGCATCAGGCTAGTAATCCTACCACCTTAGTTAGAGTGCAGACAAAAACGTGTATGCTGTTCTTTATCAGAAATGTCCTGTGAAATATTGTTAAACTGTTACTGAAAGGCAGTAAGTGAAACGGACATGTTTATGTGCTATTTAATTCCTAGTAATACTATTATTCAATAATCAAATTGTTGTTATTGTGAAAATACCCCAAAATATAAGAACACACCTGGCATGACAGCATGTAAATGCTTGTCTGTGTTCTTTCATTCAGTCTTTGTGTTTTGGTAAATGTAACAACCACTTAACTTTTTAATAATAATGAATTGTAAGGCAGAATGTGAAAATTGGAGCTTATTTTAGTTTCTTATAGGTCTTCGTTAACGATTTTGGAGAAATGGCTTACAGGAGTCTACATTGGTTATTGCAGACAATAACTCTCAGACCTCTGAATTAACTGAATGGGCATTGTAAATCTCTACAGATATTGCGTTATTTCACTAGTTGAATGTTTGATGAACCCTGGTCTGTATCACGTTATGCTGTTGTATCACCAGGCCACATAGTAGTGCCTCATGGTCAGAGCTGATGGCTGACGTGCCCAACATTCAGCATGAAGGATCTGACTGCCAAACATACCACAAAGCTGACTTGGCAAGGTGTGCTTACTTGTCTTTTTTCTCTATTGGCCTGTTTGTTTGTGTACAGCAATGGAGGAAACTTCACATCTTTTCATTACAGACCACATGCTTACACAGTTTTGCCAGGTGTCAATGAAGTATTGAAGAGTGACTTGTCCAACATTCCGCCTTATAGTTCCCTCGAAACCCCCAGGCAACCCCAGCAACCTACTTCAGGGTAATACACTTTTTGACTTGTTTCTCCTGTGGGCTTTTCTCATGTATCCAAAATCTCATTTAATGTATGTAAGATATTTTGGGATATTTACGTATTTCACAGATAATTATATGAATCTCAGACAAGATTGTAACCTTTCCTTTTACATAAAAAAACATTGTGATGTCTGTTTAAATTTTTCTGTGACATTGCCTTAAAATTATCCAGTCACGTACCTGAAGAGGGTGGAGAGATCTCAGATGAACCTGTCAACCTTACAACGAAGCACTATGATGATGATGATGATGATGATGATGAAGGTAAATATTGCATAAAGAAATGTATCACACATCAGATAATCCATTTATGGTAATATCTCAGTAGAAATTATGACATCATTTTAATTCTTTTTACACTTGCATAATTGTGCTTTCTTATAGAGCATTTGGTAGATGTCGCAGAAGAGGAAGAAACTGGAAGCAATAGGGGCAGATCTGTTGTACCAGAGGTGATATTTTTGTAATTTTTCATAGCTCATGTTTTAATATATGCACCTGATTGTTTCGGATAAAAGTGTTTGCTAAGTGTCATGTAATGTAACATAATTATCTGACCAAAATCTTGCTGCAGGTCTTTACACCTGAAACCTATCTATACAATGGGAGGAAATCCTACAGGTTGAGTTATTTCTAAGACAAACATTTAGTCACACCAAATATTAGTACATTTAAGTGCTTCATTGTAAGGTTAATCTAACAAAATTGCCTCCACTGTGTAGTTGGAGGTGCATTTATCATAAATTCCGCTGACCTTGAATATGGCCAATCATGAAGTACAGTATGTTCTCTCACAGCACTACTGCTGTTTCCTGTTTGGCTGGATGCCTTTCCTCTCCAGGTTCACTTGCTCCTCAGAGGGTCTGTTTCAGTGCCGATACACGGGATTGGTATTCAAAATGGAGACAGCCGGTGAAGTACAGTATCGAACAGAGCCATGGAGCTCCACACAGCTTGCAGAAAGTGGCTATGTGCCAGCAGGACCCCTGTTTGATATTAAGTGTCCACTGGGCACTCTCTCACAGTTATGGTTCCCACATTGTGAGGTGTTTTCTGGTAAGCAAAAAAGCTTCTTTTTCTATTATATTCTGAGACAAGTTGAGGCAGAACCAGTGGTCTTCAAAAACACAACATAAATAGATTCATGTATACTTATGTTTTGCAGGAAAAGGACGCAAGCACGTGTCAGTAATCCATATCAATGACTCAGATGAATCTGAAATGCTTCATCCTGATGAGACTACAGGCTCATATGTGGTTTTAAACATCAGTGGATGCTCTAAATATGGCCTGACAAAGAAGCAGCCCAAGACAAAGTACCTCCCGATTAATGGACTTGTGCTGTTGTTCCTCCAGGAGTTAACACTGAATGTCTTACTGTTACCCAAAAATGTTAACATTTCTGAGGTACGATATGTACAAAAAGAGTTATATTTCAGGTCAGGGAACCATGATATGAGAATGGTGGATTAGATTTTTGTTCTTGAATTCTTTACCAGGTTTGTGAGAAGAGGAAGAGGATGAAGGAACCTGCAGAGGAGATGTACATTGAGACAACGCCAAACTGTGTACTTGTTCCTGAGAAGACATACTGCCTCTCCTCAGATCCAGAAGAACATGAAGTCGATCCTTCGGTAAACCATGCAAATTGAAGCTCATTCAGTTTTCTTTCCAGTGATATCATGATTCATGACCATGAAAGCATTGGTATGATCACTATGGCCATTCCAAAAAAGAAACTACCCATGAAAAAAGTTGTCAATTGCTTATGACTTTATAACCTGATAATGTTTTGTAGTTGTAGAGTAAAAAACAGGTGAAATTGCTTAATTTTCTCCCACAAAGTTGAGAAAGGGATGACAAAACAAAAAGTGAACCTCTGCCCAACTGAGGGCACCAGCATTCTATACCAGTATCTGGGAGGCAAACCTGACCTTTCAAGTTGACAATTGGGTTGCATGTGCCTAACATGCCAGGAATATTATTCAACTAGTCAGCTCCCCTTTGCTCCATGATAGAGATGTTTTCATTGTAAGAAGGGATGGAGGGCAACTGAAACACCCTAATGTGCCCATAAAAAAACACAAACCCATTTAAAACAGGATCTTAACTTGTCACTTTCAGAAAATTGGCATAATTAGATGTGAAATGTGAAAAACCACGTGGCAACTTTTTTTCAGGGGTAGTTTTATTCAAATAGTCATCCTCTTACTTTCATTGTCATAAAATATAATATTAGTGAAAGGAGAATGTAATAAGCTTTAATTTGCATGGATTGCAATTGCATTGAATTGTGGTAGCCTAAATGGTTGAGGAGATATTGTCATTTAAAAAGTGGTCCCATTTTTTCTGGCCCACTCTGCATATTTTGGCTACATTATATGTACAGTCTGCACCAATATCAGTCAAAGACCATTTAACACAAGTCCATAAGCCTATGTCCAAATATATATAGGCCTATATATATATATATACAACATATATACAGATGTTGTGAATAACAACTTAAATCATATTTTTTTCCCTAGAGTGCAAAGTTTCTCGATTATGAGAACTATGCAAATTATTTCCCAGCCTTTCAAGTGTTCTTAACCAAACTGGAAAATGTAAAGTTGAATTTGAAAAGAGAAGGAACAAAGAAGTCTGTGTGGTGTAAAAGTTTGAGGTTTCCAGGTAAACACAAATAATATGACATATCAACAAATACATAATTACATAAAAAATCATTGTCATATCACTGTTGTCTATTTTATCCTTAACATGTACCTTTTGTACAGGCAATTTGACCAGTAGAAGTCCATCAGGTAAATAAATTACATTTACCCTTTATTACGCCCAAAATACATGCAAGCGAAATGTACCGCTTTCTCTCCGCTTTCTCCGCTTTGAGTGGGCGTGTACCGAACGTCAGTTGAAGAGATATGAAGTTTAAAAGGCTAAAGAATTCTGAATGGTAATGATTTTTTTGCTTCTGGTATGTCAATATAATGTTAACCAGGGCACTGTTTCAAATTTTATGTACGTCCATTTTTAAATGTTTATCTCTCCACTTGCCGCCTTCCAACTGAAAAGTCATTTGAAACGATGGCATTGGTTACCGCTTGGCAAACGCCGCTCCTCATTTGCATAAAGTTCAGCAGAGCTCAACTTTTTCGCCCGCCTCGCCCGCCTCGCTGATCTACGTCACCAACTGCCGCCTCCCAACTGAAAAGAATGGAACGTTCCGCTTCGCCCGCTTGCATGTATTTTGAGCGTTAGTGTGTATGTTATACTGTGTGATTTATCCTACAGCTACGCAGTGTATGCACACAACAATTTTTCATTTTAATTTGATGCTGTTATTGGCAGTATGTTTAGTAAGTCTGTCCCATGCATTTCTACTATACAGCCAAACAAATGGTATTTTGTAACAGGTTGAGAGAACTCTTTGTGAGTTTCACCTCGCAGTAACAGCCTGTGTCAGTGTGTATAATGTCCAAATTCTGCCTTTTTGTTTTAGCATCTCCTCCCTCTAGTCCATACATCCCACCAGGCCAGGACTTCTTCCACAGACACAGGGCAGTGCTGGAGACACGTCTTGGGCTCCTGGGGCCTATTCTCACTGAGCTGGAGACACGCAGGGTCCTCAACCCCCAGGAGAGAGAGGAGGTGGAGAGCAAGGATTCAGGAACCAAGCAGAACGGAGCTCTGTTGCTCATGCTTGTAAAAAAGGGGGGTCCAGCCCAGGAGGAGTTCTACAAGGTTCTCAAAAAATGCGATGAGTACCTGATGAAGGATCTTGAGAGAACTTATGACTACAGAACATCTGCCTAAAGGTTTGTTTAGACAAATAATGCTATGAAATAATACTACAAGAGACACCAGCAAACTAAAGTAATCATGTTGATGGCTTAAAATGTCTGTATGAGACGTTTTTTTTTTCATAACTTGTGTGTCAGTGGTACTATTGCTTTCAAGGATGCAACTGAAATATTGCTGTAATACTGTTTTTGCAAACTGACTGTTTTTAGTAGTGTGCAGCATAAAATGACCACTAGTCCCCTTCACTTAGCTCTAGCAGGTACTTACTGGATTTGACTATTTTTAGTCATGTACAGCATGAGAGCAACTCTACCCCTCATCACCTACCTCTATACAGCAGGTGCTTCCTGGATTTCTCCCTATTGCCTTTCACTGTCTATGGGAGATACTTGCTGGATTTCTGTTTATACCTGTATGTTTGCACCATGCATTACTGCAGCTGGACTGGTACGATAAGGTGCATAAGATAATAAACAACACAACATGATGGATGTGGCGTACAGCGAGCCACTGTTGTACAGAGGAAACATGCAAACTTATGTAAATAATGTAAAGTTATGTATAAAGTCTACTGATGTGTAGAATGTGTATGCAGTGCAGTGAGTCTAATAGGATGGACTTTATCTGCTAAATGACAGTGTAAATATGTGAGTGTATGTGTATTTATGCATACATATGCTGACCCTCGGTCATTTCTTTAAGGGGACAGACAGCAATGATCGTGTTAGTTGTTGTATTGATTGATGTGATGTGATTGACTCTGTGAGTGCTGTGCTTCTGTCTCACGTACATGTTGTGTGGTGATTTACATGCGGCTATTAGGGACCAGGTTGGGAAAACATTACTGCACAGACTGTGAACTGTTTCAGATGAAATCTGCAAAGAGAGAGATGAGAAGTTACTGTAGCTTTTGATAAATACTGTGTGCTGTGCACGTTTGCAGATACTTGCCCTGGAGGCTACAAGATGTTGTATGTTTTATATTCTCACTATTTGCAGTTACTTTTCATACTACACATACATTTCATGCAAGGCACATGTATGTTTATGCACCACAATCTGAAGGGAATATTGTGTTCACTTGTGTAAATAAGATTTATTTCCTGTTTTTGTACAGTTTGTGTTTGTGTGAACATTTATGCCGATGTGAACTGATGAGGTAATTGTAGTTACTGTAAGTACTCAGGAGAATTATATATTTTTGTGCTTTTATATCAGAAAATAACACAGGCTGTGTTTATTTTTTATATGAATTTGTTTTTAAAAGGCAGCCTGTGACAGACAGATAAGTGTAAAATCTGAATAAATATTTTTATCATGGGGCTTACAGTGTCATCTGTCTTCTCTGCCAATCATGCCATAGTCGAGTGTTGAAAAATGTTGGGGTGGTGTTTGATGCTGGCTATATTGTAGCCTATGTACTGTATTCATAGAGCTGAAGTTCTGGAGAGCAATGTTTCACTGACACCCCCCCCCCCCCCCCCCCACACCTTCTTTTTTTCCTTTAATTTAGTTTTTTTTTTTTTTTTTTCCTGCCTAGCGCTCACTATAATCTAGGATTATTTCTCTTTTCCAGAGGTGGAAGAAATGTGTCATGTGCATCCTATCCCCCTTCAGACCCTGCGTCCATTATAATGGACGTCACATGACAATTGTTTTTTTTTTACTATTTGCAACATTTAACACCACTTAAGCCCTCCAGTCCATTTAAGTGGACGTTTAACAACCAATCAAATAGCAGTATACATGTGCTTGTGGCCATTTTAAAAAAATACAGCATACTGAAGAGAGGCATGGCAGGGCTTCACTCCAGACGTCGAAGTAAGGCTTGTTTTTAACAGTTTTATTCACATTTATAGATATTTGTGCAAAGATATCATGGTTTTAAAATAATGTTGAAAGATGGAATGGATGAATTAAAGTGTAATATCTAATGTTTAAGAGCTAGTTTTTATTCAGGATTTTTTTAAAATATTACTGTCCACTAGAATGGACAGTGGGTCGGAAACCATGTCATTAAACTCAATTGTCCAGTATTGATGAATGACTTTATTTCTATAAAAATAGTACTTCAGAACAAGAGAATGGATTGATAATCCGTTGAAAATTTTATATTATGTAATGTAATGTTATATATGCAGAATATACTGTCCTTGAAGTCCTTGAATTGATCGGAGATGGAAATGTTTCTGATGTTGACATTTTTGGAAGCGATGAGGAAGATGGAGATGTTGATAGATTTCCAAGAGGTGGTGAGTGTAGTCAGTAAATGTCATATTGTGAAATGATGATGTTTTACTATAGACATCAAATAATTATTACATATGAAATCTAAAAAAATGCATACAAACCCACAACACAAACAGAGAGGCTAATGTTTTGCTAATGACTGCAGGGGAAGGCAGGGATGATGCAGAAGTACCAGCAGTAGGGATAGAAGTTGAGGTTGAAGCAGTTGAAGGTCAGGATGAGGACAACAGAGAGGATTATGAGCCTGAGGAGGGAGATAGAAACTTGTTACTCAAGGATGGTCTTCTTGGAAGCATCACAAAGAAGAGTGATATTGAGTGGCGCCGTACCCCCTATACCCCGGTGAATTCAGCTTGGGAAATTCCTGTTCCTGAACACCCTAAGCCATTAACACCATATGAATACTTCCAGCAGTATGTTCCCAGTGAGATGTTCCAGCTGATAACAACAATGACTAACATGTATGCAGAACAAAGCGCAGTCAGAGGGTATAAACATGCATCAGTTTCTGAAATTGAAGCTCTCGTTGGTCTACATATGGCAATGGGGGTACTGGGTTTGCCAAGAGTGCGAATGTACTGGTCTTCCAGAATCAACATTGGTCTTTTCCAAGACACCCTGTCTCGTGACAGATTTTTTCAACTTCGCACCAACCTGCATGTGGTTAACAACAATGAGAGGCCTTCTGACAACACTGATGTGTTCTACAAGGTCAGACCACTCTATGATTCCATAAGGAAACGCTGTCTTGAGCTGCAAATGGAGGAAAATCTTTCGATTGATGAACAGATTGTGCCCTTCAGGGGGAAACTTTCTGTGCTGCAATATGTGAAAGGGAAGCCAGAACCATGGGGAGTCAAGGTGTACTTTCTCTGCGGCAAAAGTGGCCTTGCTTATGACTTCCTCATCTATCAGGGTGCTACAACAGAGCTCTCTGACCAGAGCAAGAAGATTTTAGGACATGGGGCAGCAGTGGTCACCCACCTGTGCCAGAGAATCCAGAATCCTAACCACAAGCTCTTTTTTGACAACTTCTTCACCACTTACAATGTCCTAGAAGTACTGTCAGGGAAGAACATTCAAGCAGCTGGAACAGCCAGAGTTTGCCGCTTTGCAAACCCCCCACTCAAGGCAGACAAGGAGATGTCAAAGAAAGGGCGGGGGAGTCACGATGAAGTGAGAAGCAGAGATGGAAAGGTGGTCCTGGTGAAATGGTTCGACAATCGATCTGTTGTGCTGGCCTCCAACTTTGTCGGTGTTGGAGAAGAAGACGAGATTGAGAGGTGGGAGCAGAAAGCGGGGGAGTTTGTTAAAATCAAACGTCCAGAGATAGTAAAATTATACAATGAGTCCATGGGAGGGGTAGACAAATTTGACCAGCTTATCAGCCTCTACAGGACCACCATCCGCTCCCGGAAATGGTCACTGCGCATGATTACTCATGCTTTTGATGTTGCTGTGGTTAACAGCTGGCTTGAGTACCGCCGGGACCAAGAACTCCAGGGCACTCAGCCAAAGCAAGTGATGGATCTTCTTCAATTCAAAATGGCAGTGGCAGAAGCACTTGTGCGCGTGGGGAAGACACAATCACTGAAAAAACGAGGGAGACCCAGCAGCTCTAATAAACCCAGTCCTTGCATGAGCCCCACTCCCCAGCCACCAGAGGAACCACCAAAAAGGAGAGCAGCCATGGAAAGACGACCAATTGAGGAGGTACAGGCTGACATGCTGGACCACATGCCCAATTATGATACAAAAAAAGAGGCAACAAGGTGCAAACTGCCAGGCTGTTCAGGAAAAACCCATGTCTACTGTGACAAGTGCAAGGTGCACTTCTGCTTTGTGTCGCAGAGAAACTGTTTCAAATATGCCCACAGAAAATGAACCTAAGCGACAGATTTGTGAGGATCTTAAGTTGTTTGTTGACTTCTTAGCTTTGTTGGTTTGTTTAAGCTGTTCAAAACCAGGTGACATGTGATGTCAATAAATGAATGAATGATGTTGTCATATTTTCACAACTGTTCAGACCCGATGTCCATTAAAATGGACAACAAAAATAACAATTAAAGAGTGTTGATAAAAAAAATATTTTGATTGATTCTCATTATTGGTTGTATATGGATGGGGAAAAAGTGATTATTATATTTTTCACAACCTGGGAACATAATTCAGGTCTGAAGGGGCTATCAGTGCTAAAACACATTATGTTGTTAAAAAGATCACACCTGGCTTAACTAAGTATCTGTTCACAGGTCAGATAGTGCATCACTTCTTCCAGAGAAAAACGTTTTCTAATTGCCAATGTTCTTCTATTAACATCATATCTTTCAATTGTAGCCTATTGGAACAGCTTAGAAAAAAAATAATCATCATATGTGATTTATTACTTAACTATTCGTAATTAAAACATATTTTCTGAAAGAAATCGGGCGTTGTTTCACAAAGGACCTTTCTTTCACGTCTCCAGCATCCATTTGCAGTCAGTCACAATAGATGGCAGCATTGAGCTTGCATAGGTCTCCACGGTCAGCTGACACACTCGAGGAGCACAATTTACATCTGAGCTTCCACAGTTTTACATATTTTCTATGTCTGACTCTGAAGTGCTGTCGTAGGTTTTAAGTAGGCTGAAAGTAGCCAAGATGTATTAGGCTTAGTTACAATATAAGAAATAAATGTGGTAAAAATCACAAGAGAGAAAAACACATTAACCCTACTCCCAAAGTGAATTTAGCAGGAATTATAGCCTACACGCCACCCCTGGTGTAATAGAATAGAATAGAATAGAATAGAATGCCTTTATTGTCATTATACAAGTAAGTTGTTGCCTGCAGAAAAAAAACAAGATGCAGACAGTAGGAAGGCACACAGGACTGCTGAGGCGCTTCCGCGTTATACGGGTCTTCGCCAGTAGGCCTTGCGAGCCAACCGCCTTCGCCAACCCTCTTCTTTTTGTAAACTCTTCTCCAATGACAGCACAACCTGTGCTGACAGGCAGTGACTATAGCCAATAAGAGAAAATGAAGAGCGATCAGTATCATACTCCGGACGTTCGGAGTCTTCTGACCGGATAACATAAGTTCTTTATTATTCAGCCGAGTTAGACCCTGTTTTTGTTAAACTCAGTTTTGTGTTTTCTATTTTGTCTTCAATTAACACTTCTATTGGATTGGCGTTTCGGGTGTCGTCTCTTACCTTTGACTTAACTCTCTCAATAGCTGGCGAAGCTTTTAAGACAAAACGGTAATTTAGGTGTTCCCATCCAAACTGAGGACTTGGGCTATACCGCCTCACCCAGTCTGCGTTTCGGCGTGTGCCACGGTGTCGTCTCGGTCTAGCCATGGGGAACCGGGGAATGGAGGATCTCATTCCCCTCGTCAATAAACTTCAAGACGCCTTCAGCTCAATCGGACAGAGTTGTAACTTGGACCTTCCCCAGATCGCCGTGGTCGGTGGACAGAGCGCGGGGAAAAGCAGTGTGTTGGAAAACTTTGTGGGAAGGTAATTCACTGATAAAGAGCTCCTAACATAATTGTTTCAGCACCTTTTTCTGCACTGTGACAGACGGAGGAAACTTAGTTTTCGCAAAATGTGTTATTTACAAAGCCACAGTCAGATGTTTTGTCAATGCTACGGAAAATACACACAGCCATAGAATGAGAGGATTGGTTGATGGTTAATGAAATTAGCGGCAGCGGCCTGGCTGTCACTTTTTTTCACTCCTGGACAGATGTTAAAAACAGGATATGTGTGGGGTTTTGTGAAGGCGGCGGAGTAAGCTAGTATGACACTACTTGGGGGGGGGGGGGGGGGGGGCACAAATCGGGCCTTCAACAAACGTGTGTGGTGTTTGTTTGAATTGTTGTTTTTGAACGTTGATTGAAGTCGTGTCGTGCCTGTCATCCTAAAGCCTTTTATGGTAGCCTACAAACTGCAAAGTTGTAAACAACCCCATGAGTCGCTGTTTCATTCAACAAAAAATGATGTCATGTCAGCTTTTTTTTCTGTGGTAGCGTTCTCTTGGAAAGAAAAAAAAAACTTTCCAAGTCCCACTTCTGAGTTCTTTTTATGTGGAAAGTTCCGTAGTCACAAATCATCTGAGTAGTTCGGTTGGTTCCATCACCGCCCCTTTACGTCTCGGCTGAATTTTAGCTGCTGAAATGAATGCAGTGTCAAGACAAAGGGACGGTCAATGGTCAGCGACAACGCACGGGAAATGGGAAGCCCCGTGCATAGTTAACCGTGTCTGCAGCCCTCCGCGTACAGAGTGCCCAGTGATGAAGCTTTGGTGGCGAGGTCACAGCTTAGGTCGGGCCTGTCGTGACAGGGTGATGTCATTCGGTGCTGGATGTTGAGTGGGCGCCGCTAGTGCGTGTATGGCTGGTTGGGTATGCCCATGTTTTTGATTTCACCTGTGTGTGTGTGCGTGTGTTTGTCTGTGGGGAATTTACAGGGGTTTCGAGGGAGTTTAGAGAATCTTTGAATGAGTGAGAGGAAAGTGTTTTATTTGTTACAAACAGAAGAGTGTGTGGGAGATGGAGAACTTTTGTGTGGGGATGATGTGTAGAAAGAATGTTTGTGTTGAAATTGTGTCTGGAGGGAGACACAGCCCATCTCTCTCTCTCTCTCTCTCTCTCTCTCTCTCTCTCTCTCTCTCTCTCTCTCTCTCTCTCTCTCTCTCTCTGTGTCTCTCTCTCTCTCTCTCCCCCTGATTCACTCACCCTGTCACTCTCTCTCCCCGTGTCTGCTGTTCAGTGATGAATCAGCCCTGCTGAGTTGGCTGTTCCTGAATTCCAGTAAGGAGATGCAGAAGCTAAATTCTTGTTGAGGAAACGGTATGTTTGTTGTGTCTTCATGCACAGGAGACAAAGGCTTGTTTTATATCTATGGTGCTTATTGCACAAAGCTCACCTTCTGAAAGAATATGTTTATATTTTTTATCATGTTCTCCGAGTGAGAGCAAATGTGCATTGGTGTGTGTATGCATGTGTGTGTTTGTATTCAAAACCAAGAAACACAGTGATAAGCCATATTTCAGTGTTTTATGATGTGTCAACACACACAGTATGCACAGTACCTTTGAACACAGACACTGTGTCTGTGCAGTGTGTGTGTGTGTGCGTGT
>CM050198.1:8407261-8424761 GCA_027475355.1 Coilia nasus
ACACACACACACACACACACACACACACACACAAATGTGTGATCCTCCAATCTTACCCTTCCTCTTCCCTCCACCAGGGACTTCCTCCCTCGAGGCTCAGGGATCGTCACCCGCAGACCTTTGGTCCTTCAGCTGGTCAACAATGCAGCAGGTAAACACACACACACACACACACACACACTTAAGCAACACTACACACACACTGACTCACTCACTCTCTCTCTCACACACACACACTCACACAGACTCATCACTTAACCAACACACATACACATGCATACACACTCACTCACTCACTCACTCACTCACTCACTCACTCACTCACTCTCACTCTCTCTCTCCCTTTCTCTCTCTCTCTCACACACACTCACTCTTTACTTAACCAACACACACACATGTGTGCATACACACACACACTGATTCACTGACTCACTCTTTCACACACACGCACACACACACACTCATCCCTTAACCAACACAAACACATGCATTCATACACATACACACACACACACATACACACACACACACATACACACTCACGCTATAGCTTTAGACACAACACTGAGATTTCTAAACTTACGCATTCCAAACATTCACACTAAGAAGTGCATACCCAAACTGAATGGGAGTCAGAGTTTTAGCACAAAATAAGGCACGAATGAACATGACATGAACTTATCACCTCACACTACAAACACATCAAGGAGGCGCATCTCTCCAATCCCCCTCTTTTCTCTGGGGGTCATTTGTGATTGGCCAGGGAACTAACCAACGCACACACACACACACACACACACACACACACATGCAAGGGCATGTCGCCTGTCCCAATCAACTGAAGCTAGAAAAGCTAGAAGCTAGCTTTTCATTTCTTGATGATGACAAATGTCTGCACCTTTAAGACTAAATGGGCGTTTGATTCATGGGAAGTATTAGGCGCTGTACCTTTAAGACTGAATAGGTAATGTTAGGCACTGTACCTTTAAGACTGAATAGGTAATGTTAGGCACTGTACCTTTAAGACTGAATAGGTAATGTTAGGCACTGTACCTTTAAGGCTGAATAGGTAATGTTAGGCACTGTACCTTTAAGGCTGAATGGGAAATGTTATGCACTGTACTTTTACGACTAAATAGGTAATGTTAGGCACTGTACCTTTAAGAGTGAATGGGAACTATTAGGCACTGTGCCTTTAAGACGGAATGGGAAATATGAGGCACTGTACCTTTAAGACTGAATGGGTGTTTGGTTTCATGGGAAATGGGACACACAGGGAAGTGAGAAATACGCAGGAAAAGTTTTTCTCTGTGGTGTGATACACACACACACACACACACACACACACACACACACACACACACACACTATAGCTTTAGATAGAACACTGAGATTTCTAAACTTACATATTCCAAACATTCACACTAAGACGCACATACCCAATTCATTAATATGCCCACAGGCATACCTACATACTCATGTGCAGACAGATACAAATGCACACTAAATGCACACTAAAACATACAGAAATCACAGACTGACAGTTACATTATATTTCATAACAACACATTTTTATTTAGCAGATTATCTTGTCCAGAGCAACTTACAGTCAGATAACTAGACGGACAGACCCCCCCCCCCCCCCCCCCCCTTGTTTAGGGGCGGAGCTGTAGTAGGCCCAGGGTTTGATCTCAAAACCATCTGCTGTTCCTGATGACTGACTGCCAGACCCCTACCACATGCTCGTCAACCACAGAAAACTACACCGGCTTAAAGTCCTTGTGTAGTGCTAGTGCTAGTCCTAGTGTAGGTAACGGAGTACGTGTGTTTGTGTGTGTGTTTGTGTTTGTGTGTGTGTTTGTGTGTGTGCATGTCTCCAATAAGATTCTGCTCTTAGTGGTAAAGATAAGAGTCTGTGGTGTGTATGTGTTTGTGTGTGTGTGAGTGTATGTGTGTGTGTTTTTGTGTATGTGTCGAGAGTATGCTGAATTCCTCTCCTTACTTGCGTGGGTAACAGTTTGTGTACTCTGTGTGTGTGTGTGTGTGTGTGTGTGTGTGTGTGTGTGTGTGTGTGTGTCCAGAGTATGCGGAGTTCCTGCACTGCAAGGACAGGAAGTTTGTGGACTTCGACGAGGTCCGGCGGGAGATCGAGGCTGAGACAGACCGCATCACTGGGTCCAACAAGGGCATCTCGCCCGTCCCAATCAACCTGCGCGTCTTTTCGCCCAATGGTAACACACACACACACACACACACACACACACACACACACACACACACTCAGAGATTACACACACATGCAAGGGCATCCCATCTGTCCCAATCACCCTGCGCATCTTCTCACCCAATGGTAGCACACACACATAACCACACACACACACACACACACACACACACACACACACACTCAGAGATTATATACACATACAAACATACTCAAAGAGTACACACACATGCACAAACACATACCCACACACAAACAAACACACACACACACATACAGAGATTACACATACTCAGAGATTACACACACAAGCAAGCATACACATACCTAGAAAACAACGACACACACACACACACACACACACACACACACACACTCAGAGATTACACACACATGCACACACACTCAGAGAGTGCATAAACATGCAAGCATACACACACCTAGGAAACGACGACACACACACACACACAACTTTGCCATGGGGTCTCACAACTACAGCAACAGACAGCACTGGGACAAACTATGTTCATTCAAATCATGTAAATTATGTGGAGGAAATCATATATACGCATACTTGTACTTGACCCAAGACTGTTTTTAATCTCTCATGTAAATATGTGCAAAAAACCTGCTTACTCTGTCTGTTTCTCTATGCCCGTCATGACACACACATACATTTACACACACATTTTGCTTCTTTATTTGACTCTACAATTCAAAATAAATACACAAAGACACAAATTTGTCAGTTGCAAAAGTTTAGTGACCACGACACTGCTAAAAGTAGCAGTCCATAACAGAGTTCATGGGCCTGTTTATAAGCTACTTTGATCGCCGACAGTAGACACATTATCCAAACCACTCTCTAGAGCATCTTTGCAACTGTTGCATTAACGACGGCAACTACAACGGGTGTGGTGGTAGCGGTGTCACTAAGCCTGCCGCGGCACAGACGCCATGTTGGCCGCCATGTTGCACAAAAAAATAAATAATAAATAAAAAAAAAAATATATATGCAAAAACCTGCTTACTCTCTCTGTTTCTCCAGGCCCGTCATGACACACACATACATTTACACACACACACACACGCACACACACACGCACACACACACACTTGCTCAATGACTATGACACCCTCATGTCCATTTCGCTCTCTCCCTCTTCGCCAAAAACAACCACCAGTCCTGAACCTGACCTTGATTGACCTCCCGGGCATGACCAAGGTTGCCGTGGGCGACCAGCCGGTGGACATCGAGTTCCAGATCCGGGACATGCTGATGCAGTTCATCACCAGGGAGAACTGCCTCATCCTGGCTGTCACGCCCGCCAACACCGACCTGGCCAACTCCGACGCCCTCAAGATCGCCAAGGAGGTCGACCCCCAGGGTAAGAGCACCTGTGTGTGTGTGTGTGTGTGTGTGTGTGTGTGTGTGTGTGTGTGTGTGTGTGTGTGTGTGTGACCTGGCCAACTCCGACGCCCTCAAGATCGCCAAGGAGGTCGACCCCCAGGGTGAGATCATGTGTGTGTGTGTGTGGGTTTGTGTGTTTCTGTGTGTGTGTGTGTGTCTGTGTGTGTATGTGTGTGTGCGCGCGTGAGTGTCAGTGAGTGTGCATGAGTGTAAGTTTCAGCTGAAGCAGCAGCAAAAGTGTGTGTTTGTGCGTGCGTGTTTGTGTGCGTGCATGTTTGTGTGTGTGTGTGTGTGTGTGTGCATGTGTGGGCCCATGTTTGCATATGAGAGTAAGTTCCAGCTGAAGCAGTAGCAAAGGTGTGTGTACGTATGTGAACCGAAGCGTCTTTGTCTATATGTGTGTTTCTGTAATCCAGCATAGACATGGGCCCATGTTTGTGTGTGAGTATAAGTCCCAACTGAAGCAGCAGCAAAGGTGCGCATGTGTGTGCATATGTGTGTATGTGAACAGAAGCATCTATGTCTATGTGTGTGTGCGTATGTGTGTATGTGAACAGAAGCATCTATGTCTATGTGTGTGTTTCTGTAATCCAGACTTTCCAGTACAGACTTGGACAGAGTCAACCGCCACACATGAGTTTGCCTAATGACACTGTAATGACCTTTGAAATGAATTTGACCCCTCACCTCCCCAGGCCTTAGAACGATCGGCGTGATCACCAAACTGGACCTGATGGACGAGGGGACGGACGCCAGAGACATCCTGGAGAACAAGCTGCTACCGCTACGCAGAGGTAGCTTGGGACACGCTAACTTGCTAACATGAACACTCAGATACACTAACATGCTATCATAATCACTCACACTAAAACAACACACCAACACCAGCCTACTAACACTCATGCTAACGTGTCAACGTGACTAACAGTTAAACAAAACTGCTATTATTAAATAGTCTAAGCAAGCTAAGAGTAACAGTGGTAGCATGAGGACATGCTAACATGATCACTCACACTAACTTGACTGCTCAGACCCAACATACTAACATGAACAGTCAAACACACATGCTAATATAAACAGTCAGACACAAGCTAAGATTAACAGTCGAATACATGCTAACAACATGCTAACAACAATATGAAGTTGGACACGCACTAACAAATAACTTTAACACTCACTAACCCACTAATATGAACACTCAGACACACACTAACACATATTAATATTATATAAACACTCAGGCACAGGCTGTTGTTAGCATTCAGATGCAGAGGTAATAGTCTGTATTCCTGGTGCTCCAGGTTACATCGGCCGTCAGAAGGACATAGACGGCCACAATAACATCAGCTTAGACACACACTAACGTTAACACTCAGTCACACAATAACACACTAATGTTAACAGTCACACACTAGCAAACTACCATGAACACTCAGACACACACTGACACACTAACAAACTGACATGAACACTGAGACACACACTAACACACTAACGTGGGCACTCGGACACACACACACTAACATTAACACTCTGACACACACTGACACACTAACACACTAATATGAACACACACACACATACACACACTAACATGAACACTCTGACACACACTGACACACTAACACACTCTAACACACTAATATGAACACTCACACATTCACTAACACACTAATATGAACACTTAGACACACACTAACATTAACACTCTGACACACTAACACACCAATATTATCACTCAGGCACACACTAACACACTAATATGAACACTTAGACACACACTGACACACTAACATTAACACTCAGACACACACTCACACTAACACACCAACATTATCACTCAGACACACACTAACACGCTAATATGAACACTCTGACATGCACTGACACACTAGCACACTAACATTAATACTCTGACACAGACTTACATAGACACTAATGATTAATGGTGTGTGTACGTGTGCTCCAGGCTACATCGGCGTGGTGAACCGCAGTCAGAAGGACATAGATGGCCGCAAGGACATCAGCGCGGCTCTGAGCGCGGAGAGGAAGTTCTTCCTGTCGCACCCGGCCTACCGTCACTTGGCCGAGCGCATGGGCACCCCGCACCTGCAGAAGACCCTCAACCAGGTGTGTGTGTTGTGTGTGTGTGTGTGTGTGTTTGTGTGTGTGTGTGCCTGTGCGTCCATGTGTGTTTGTCTGTCTGTCTGTGTGTGTCCTTGTGTGTCTTTCTGTGTGTGTGCGTGGGTGTTGTATGTTTACTTGTGTGTCCTCAGAATGGGGCTGTTCACACCACGCACTTTACTCTCAATCAGGCCAGTCTCACCCACGTCTTACCTGGATGTATGTCTACACACACACACACACACACACACACACACACACACACACATACACACACCACACACTTGCAGCAGACTCTCAATCAGGCCAGTCTCACCCACGTCTCACCTGCCCAAGTTCCCACCAGTTATTCGTTTAATTTAGACAGCACTTCATTTACAGAACTAGGAGAAACCCCAAGGCACTCACTGTTAAAAGTTAAAAAAGACTTTATTGATGTGGCCTGGTCATCTTAAACTTTAAAAACTATTTTAAAAGCTTTTTAACTTTTGAAAATCAGTGGCTTAAAAAGTGCTATGCGTTTCGGCTCTAAGCCTTCATCAGGGAGTCAAATATCAATAGAGGCTTTTTAACTTTTACGAAATGAGTGCCTAAATGAGTTCCTTCAAGTTTGTTCTCTAAAATATCCAATGATTATGCAAAGACCACCTCAAACAAACAATCTTTTGAGTCCAGAAAGAGCTTCTTAAAAAGGCATTTTGAATTTTGTCAGTTTAGTTTCGTTTGTTAGTTTAGCGAACAGGGACCATATTCAGAACAAATCCTGTACCGTGGTTAGCTATGTAGCCAATTTGCACCTGTGGCCCTGGGGCAGGGAGGCCCAGAAAATAAGGGGGGAAACATGGAGTAGATGTTGGTAAATATTGATGAACATTTCTCATTCTTTTGTATTTCTTGTGTTGTCTTTCTCACCCCCTCCTCTTTCTCTCTCTCTCTCTCTCTCTCTCTCTCTCTCTCTCTCTCTCTCTCTCTCTCTCTCTCTCTCTCTCTCTCTCTCTCTCTCGCGCTCCTCTCCCCATCCCCCTGTTTTTTTTTCTAAAACATCAAACGGCACGGCACGGCAGCAACTGACCAATCACATCCGGGACACTCTGCCCACGCTGCGCAGCAAGCTGCAGTCCCAGCTGCTCTCGCTGGAGAAGGAGGTGGAGGAGTACAAGAACTTCAAACCCGACGACCCGCAACGCAAGACCAAGGCCTTACTGCAGTAATTACACACACACACACACACACACACACACACACACACACACACACACACGCATGCAAGACCAAGGGCTTACTACAGTAATTACACACACACACACACACACACACACACACACAAGAACTTTAAACCCGACGACCCGCAACGCAAGACCAAGGCCTTACTGCAGTAATTACACACACACACACACATACACACAGACACACAAAAATGCATGCAAGATCAAGGGCTTACTACAGTAATTACACACACACACACACACACACACACACACACACACACACACACACACACACACACACAGAAATACTCAGGATTTCTCTGTCCACCAATAGGATGGTGCAGCAGTTTGGCGTGGACTTTGAGAAGCGCATCGAGGGCTCTGGGGATCAGGTGGACACGGTGGAGCTGTCTGGAGGAGCTCGCATCAACCGCGTCTTCCATGAGATCTTCCCCTATGAGCTCTTCAAGGTAAACATGAGATGATCTTCCCCTATGAGATCTTTAAGGTAAACATAGAATCTTCCCCTATGAGCTCTTTAAGGTAAACATGAGATGATCTTCCCCTATGAGCTCTTTAAGGTAAACATGAGATTATCTTCCCCTATGAGCTCTTTAAGGTAAACATATGATCTTCCCGTATGAGCTATTTACTGTAGGCTAAACATAGGACCTTCCCCTATGGGATCTTTAGGGTAAACATAAGATGACCTCCCCTTATGAGCTCTTCCAGGTAAATGTAGGATCTTCCCCTATGAGATGATCTCCCCCTATGAGATCTTTAAGATAACCATGAGATGAAGAACACAGCAGCGTGGTACCATAGACTGTGTGTAAGAGAACTGGACAAACCCTCTGTGACATCATGCATAGACTTTCCCACGGACCGAACGAGTCTTAGGCCCTGTCCACATTAATGCGGATACATATGCAAACGCATAATAATGGATTCGTTTGCGCCTCCCGTCCACATTAACACGGCGAATTCGAACACGGCAAACGGAGCTTTTGGAAAACGACCGCTGAAGTGGAGAGATCCGAATACGCCGGCTTGGAATGGAGGATAAAACATTGAGGTGCACTGGAGTTTGGCGGGACTGGAGTGACGTAACAATCACAACATTTCAGAATTTTTGATAGCAGACATTTCTAAAAACGACAGTGTGGACGGAGATTGTTTTTACTACGGATAAGCGAATTTGTATTTATCCGCATTAATGTGGACATAGCCTTAAATTGAAGGTTCCGGACGCAGCCATTGTTTCCACTTCATTCCACTTCATTGACGTCACTGTTAATTTGCTGTTTCCTATCGAACCTGTGACTTTCGAAATCGAAGACTGACTAACCGTTAGGCCAACCATTAAGTAGCAGCTATAGTTAGTATTAGTAGTGGTAATAGTTATAATAGTAGTAGTGGTAGTCGTAGTAATGAGTCTTGGACAGGTCCCCATGTATTGTAATGCAGTGCTCATGTCTATCTGCAGATGAAGTTTGATGAGAAGGAGCTGAGGCGAGAGATCAGCTATGCCATCAAGAACATCCATGGCGTCAGGCAAGACGACACACTTACCAGCCCACATTCTCTATACCTTATACTTGTTTACAACAGAGTAAATATGTGGCCATTCCACTCTATACTCTATACTCATTTACAACGGAGTAACTATGTGGCCATTCTACTCTATACTCGTTTACAACAGAGTAACTATGTGGCCATTCCACTCTATACTTATTTAGAACAGAGTAATTATGTGGCCAACATACTCTATACTATATACTCTATACTTGTTTACAGCAGAGTAATTATATGGACACCATACTCTATACTCTATACTCGTTTACAGCATATGGCCACCATACTGTATACTTTATACTCAGTAACTAGTTACTGTACAAAGTAACTATGTGGCCACCATTCCACTCTGTACTTAATACTCATTTATACTCATTTACAACAAACTATGAGGCCAGAACCTGAACTACAAACATCATTGTAGACATTATTTACAAAAAATATCTTATTTGGCTATTATGGCTAAATAATTACAGCATCATTGACAGTTTAGATGTACACGTAATGAGTACAGACCTTTTTTATTTATTAATGGTCGTAGCCGTTAACATGACCATGCATGCAAAGTTAACAGACATAGAGTACTAAAGTATGCCTTTTCTCTTATTCACACTAATTGTGTGCTAGTATGCATGTGCCATTGGTTGACCCTGGTAATCTCCGCATACAATCTGAAAATGAGCATTGTGATTTTAAATGTGCTCTTTCAATGATATCCAGTGATGGGACATTAGCATTAAGCATGACATTTGTCACTAGTTTAGTGGACTGACTCTCTGTTGATTCTCTCACTGTTGTCACCTCTCCAGTGTCTGTCTTTCTTTCTTTCTTTCTTTCTTTCTTTCTTTTTCTTTCTTTCTTTCTTTCTTTCTTTCTTTCTTTCTTTTTCTTTCTTTCTTTCTTTCTTTCTTTCTTTCTTTCTTTCTTTCTTTCTTTCTTTCTTTCTTTCTTTCTTTCTTTCTTTCTTTCTTTCTTTCTTTCTTTCTTTCTTTCTTTCTTTCTTTCTTTCTTTCTTTCTTTCTTTCTTTCTTTCTTTCTTTCTTTTTTATCTTTCTTTCTAGAGTGTTTTTCTTCTATCCTGTGTCTGCTAATTAGTCTGTCTGCCAGTGTGCTATGCTATCTGCTGGCCAGTGTAATTGATCTGCCTGTGGTCCAGTGTCTCTGTAGCTGTCCGTGTGCAACTGTGCACCAAAGCTGATTGTGTTTCTCTTTTGCTCTTTCCTGTCTTTCTCTTTTTCCTCCTACACACCTGCTCTCCCAACTCACCTGCCATTCCGTGTTCATGTTTGTGTGTGTTGTGTGTGTGTGTGTGTGTGTGTGTGTGTGTGTGTGTGTGTATGTGTGTGTGTCTGTCTGTCTGTCTGTCTGTCTGTCCCCGTTTTCAACAAAACTCTGTCTGTCTATCTATCTGTCTGTCTGTGCCTACTTTCCTCCCATCTCAACTGTCGTTCTGTCATCCCTTAACTCACTCCACTGTCCCCTCCACTCCTGTCCTACGTCTGTGTCCGTGTGTGTGTGTGTCCCCTTGTGTGTGTGTGTGTGTGTTGTCTGTTTACATGTGTGCCCTCAGAACGGGGCTGTTCACGCCCGACCTGGCGTTCGAGGCCATCGTGAAAAAGCAGATCGTTAAGCTGAAGGAGCCCTGCCTAAAGTGTATCGATCAGGTCATTCAGGAACTGATCAACACTGTGAGGCAGTGCAGCTGCAAGGTACAGCTGGAAAGGTGTTGCGGGCCGCAGTACCACCTCCTGGCCTGCCAGGGGGCGCTGTGACCGGCACCCCTGACAAGGGAACAGCTGGGCTGGAGGAGGTGCAACGCAGTCTGGACTGGTGGGGGTGTTTTGGAGGGGGGGTAGGGGCATTGAGGTCACCACATGCCCTGAGTGCAGGCAGTAATGCATGGAGCGGTGTATGGAGGACAAGTGATTTGTCCAGTACAAAACAAAGTTGTGGTAGCCACTGATCCAAGTAATATGGAAGGACAGCAAAATCTGGCTGCACATCTGATAAACATTTGCAAAGAGATATATGCTAATAGCCTGGAATGCAGTGAAGATCCTGTATATGATGAATGAAAATGCAGCTGCATGATTGTTTAATGCAATAGCAAGTAGTTGTATTCACATTCACCTAAAGCATCAGCCTGCTGTAACGAAACTACACAGTCAAAGCATGGCTGCACAGCAACAGTCCTAAAAGAAGACCCACAGAAGCACATAATGTAAACTATGGCCAGGCCTCGATTCTGTGCCCTTTGCCCGTTCTAAAGGTGTAAATGTACTGAAGTGCCCCCCTGCCCTTCCACCGTTTGCACCCCTCCCACACAGCCCTGCTGGTGCCCTGCCCAGGTGCCCCCAGTGTGTGTGTGTGGGGTGGGGGGGTGAGGTCGGTGTGGTGATTTGTTGTGCCGTGATGGACAGACCAACAGAGAGGTAGATGAAGGAGAAAGGAATGGCCTGAAGTTTCTCTCTTCATCGACCTGCACTCTCAAAGACCAGCTACAGGTTTTCTTGTTTTTCTTTCAGTATTGACCGAAGCAGGGTCATATGGGTAGATCATATTCAAGCGATTGTATACCTTATATGGCCCTTAGGTAGAATATCTTCTAGTAGGCTAGCATCGTTTCTTTGCCCTCTAATTGGCTTCTTCTGTTCGTTGCTAGTAGGCTGCTTTAATTAAAGTTAAGGTTTAAAAGATGAATTCAAGTCCGGCACCGTGATGCCTGCTTTAGGCGCATGACTTGTTAGACGGTCAAGGCAGCAAGTCACTAGCTTCCCGTTTTAGACATAGCCAGTGTCTCACAGCCTGGTAAACCCGCCCCTCGTACTTCATTTCATTTTGTACAAAGGGTCTGGACTAGCCTGGTAAACCCGCCCCTCGTACTTCATTTCATTTTTCACAAAGGGTCTGGACTGGAGGCCGTTGAGGAGCATGTAAGAGGACCGAGCAACTCCTAGCCAATCAGTAAACAGAGGGTGTGTTCGTGAGCGATGACGCTGACTTTGTGTGCTACATTTGAATTGTAGTGCGTAGGTAGGCTAATTGCATACGTGATGACCAGACGTGAGCGATTGGGTAAAGGCAGAGCCACTTGTATTAAACTTCAGCAGAGTTCACACCTCCAGGAAGAAATCATTTCTTGACTCCAGATCCTCTGTACAAAATGAAAAGAAGTACGAGGGGCTAGTTTACCAGGCTATGTGTCTCAGGCATGGCCACCGTAAAGACCCAGTGCATACTGCATCTGTCTGTATCTCTGCCGGTCATGGTGATGGGGTCGTAGTAGTGGTGAGTGTTTCCTTTTTGTCTTTGGTGACCCGGCTTTGGCTCTGCCTGCATGGTGATCATGGTGATGATGTCACTGAAAATGGGCGTGGCTGGCTCTGTAAGGAGGGACTTGATTGGCCGACAGTGTTGTTTATAAATCTGTCGCCACGGCGAGGCGACCGGCAGTCGGTCTCTCACTTCACCCCATGGTGATTGTCACAGTCGGCATCATCATCATCATCATCATTATCATCATCATCATCATCACTGATGACCTCAACCCCAGAACTGTCTTTGCCCACACCTTGGATGTGAGTGTGCGTGCGTGTGAGTGTGCGCGCATGTGTGTGTGTGTGTGTGTGTGAGTGAGAAAGACCCATCATGATCTCACCAACGCTGCAGTTGGTGGGGAAGCTCGGTGATGGCTGTTGCTTTGAAGCGAAGCTGTTTGTTTGCTTCCTGTTTTGTTTATTTATTTATTTGTTTTTACGTCTATCTATGTGTTTGCGTGTTGGGATATGATCGATCATGGAGTGGGTGGCCCTGCTTGCCTCTCCCCCCATCTTGCGGGTGCCTCATGGCCTCATGGCCTCCACCATAGGCAGGGTTGAAAACCAGCGGCTGGTCTTCTAGAGTGTCAGTTTGGCATCATGACTGTTGAACTAAACGACCTTCTTCTTCTGTTTTTTTCTCCTTTCTTGTGTTGTTGTCTTTCTCTTCCTTTATCTCTCTGCACCATTTCACTGCCTCTTGCATGACATCACCTCCCTGACTCGCATATCTCTGTGCTTTATCACTTCACATGGCAATTGCACCCCCCCACCCCCCACCCCCATCGTTACCCAACCTCTATTATTTTGATTCAATTACTTTTGTACTTTATCCCTTCAATCCTGCCCAACTTCCATATCCCCTACAATCAAAACACTCCTTCCTTTGTGCCCCGCCTTTCCATGCACCTTCCCATCCAATCCTGCCCAACTTCCATATCCCCTCCAATCAAAACACTCCTTCCTTTGTGCCCCGCCTTTCCATGCACCTTCCCATCCAATGAAAGTCCTTATTACTTCTTCCTCATTGAAAATCCCCCGATTTTAATCTATCTATCTTTAATCGATCTTAATTTATAAACGATGCTTCTCCCTGCCACCCTTCCGCAACCCAACCAACCTTGCCACATCCAATCAAAACAACCGCTCCCCCTGCCCCCCCCCCCCCTTCCTCCCCTGCTCATTCTGCCCCGCCCACTTTTGAAACCGTTTTCCCATGGTGCATCAGGACGGGGCTGTTCACGCCCGACCTGGCGTTCGAGGCCATCGTGAAAAAGCAGATCGTTAAGCTGAAGGAGCCCTGCCTAAAGTGCGTGGACCAGGTGGTGTCTGAGCTCTCTACACTGATCCGCAAGTGCGCGGAGAAGGTAAACACATAGATAGGTGGCCCGAAAGAAAAGGAAGGATGCAGAGAGTGTAGAGGGAAAGAAGAGAGAAAAAGGGGGAGCAGTGGGGGATGACAAGTAAAGGAGAGAACAAAAAAGGAAAGAACAGTGACATTGAGGAAGAGGGATAAAAAATGAAGATATTTGTGTGTGTGTGTGTGTGTGTGTGTGGGTGTGGAAAGCCTAGAAGGAGGGTATGTGTGCGCTGAGGATTGTTCACAGTGTTGAGGCAGTGTGTATGTATGTGTGTATGTGCTATGTCCTCCCCAACCCCTTTGTCCAATCACAAGAGCCGTTGCTTTTCCTTTTTTCACTTCCCTCCAATGAATTAACCTCACATAGATGATTTTTTTTTTAGCATTTTTTTATGTTTTGCCAGTGATGTTTAGTTTAGTTTGACCCACCAATCAAATGACTAAATCTGAGTTTATTCCCTGATTGGACAGTAAACTGTTCCATGTCCATCCTGTAACCCTTTCCTAGAGGTGCACAGATTCTGTATCACTGTGGTTCCTTCACATTACTTCCGTGGTGTGAGTGGAACCAATTGCCACTTGTGCCAGGGGGAAGGTATTTTACGTAACACGCCACTTTTTCACCTTAATTCACAAACTCCAGTTTCTCGACTTAAACTGCCTTTCTCTTGGCTGGTCCCCTCTTAACACTCACAACTTGCACTCAGTTACAGGGAAATTGTGTGTTATATGTAATATTACATCTAGATTACATATTAATTTATAATGTAAATGCTGTTATATTCCAATGTGAACCCTTGGCAGGTTAGTAGGTTTATATTCCAATTGCAATCGGATTTTTCAATATTTCCAATAGGGTTGGGCGATATGGCTGAACTCTGTATCACGATATAAGTTTCATATCGGTCGATATTGATAATTATTGAAACATTGTGTGACCTATTTAAAATAAGTAACAGGAGGGAAAAAATCTACATTTAAACATTTTTATTTTTAACTTAACCTTCCTCTGACAGGCAATAAGCATTCAAGCAAAATGACTGTCAACAAACGTTCAATGTTACGATCACAATGACAACTGAACAATTATCAATAAGCAATAAGTGCTTAACAAAGCTGAAGTGTTATAAAGACATGTGCAAAGTGTTAAATGTAAACATAGCGAAACCTGATACCTGAAAAGAACTATCATATATGTATATAGTTTTACTGCATAATTTGCAGACAACATTTGTCTGACTACGATGAGATTTGTAAACTCCAAAAAAGCTCCCATACTGGTGAGCAGACCTTTCTGTTCTTAGGGCTCATTCACACCAAACACTCTGCGTATTCAGCGCGTGGCTGACTAAACTTACGCCGTTTTCTTAAAAAAAAAAAAAAAAAATTCTATCGAACGCATTTTCTATTGTTATCGAGTAGGTGTCTATCGAGATACATATCGTTATCGTTTTATCGCCCAGCCCTAATTTCCAACAATATTATGTATGTTAATCTATATAACGGTATGTTCAGAGCAATATGTGGTGTTAAAATGGTGTATTTTGACCTCAAAGAAATATGTGAAAATTAGTGAAATTTACCTGTAACATAGTGACACCATGTAACTGAGCCAGTGTGTGTATGCCCTCACTGCATGCTTCCCACAATGCACCTCTTCACATGGGCCTCAATCTAACCTCGGCTTCCCCGGGACTGTTTGGGTGTGTGCTATTCGGCAGCTGTGTGTGTGTGTGTGTGTGTGTGTGTGTGTGTGTGTGTGACTGCATGATTGTAGTGGTCAGTGCAAGCAAGAGTAAGCTCATGTGTGAACAGTACTGTATGTATGCGTGTGCACGGGGGAGCATGTGCATGTATGCATGCACACTGGTAGTTTGGGCTCCTCGTGTGTGTATGTGTGTGTGTGTGTGTCTTCTTCTGCAGTAGTGTGTGTGTGTGTGTGTTCCAGCTGACCTCCTATCCTCGACTGAGGGAGGAAACGGAACGGATTGTCACCACCCACGTGAGGGAACGAGAAGGCAAGACCAAAGACCAGGTGTGTGTGTGTGTGGTTCTGTTTGTGTCTGTACAAGACCAATTGTGTCTGTCTGTCTGTCTGTCTGTCTGTCTGTCTTTGTGTCTGTGCCCAGAAGCACAACAACCTAGGAGACCTAGGAACATATATGTGTGTGTGTGTGTTTGCGTGCCAGTGCGTGTGTGTGTATGTGTGTATGTGTCTGTGCAAAATCTAGGACAGGTTTTGTGTGTGTGTGTGTGTGTGTGTGTGTGTGTGTGTGTGTGTGTGTGTGTGTGTGTGTGTGTGCCTGTGCTGTGTGCAACTCTGTATGTCTGTCTCTGTGTGTGTGTGTGTGTGTGTGTGTGTGTGTGTGTGTGTGCAAGACAGTGAATCTGCTCTTTTTAGTCTCTGTCATTCCAGTCAGTGGCCATTGTAGTCAGCTTCTGGCTTGTCTGGTGTCCAGGCCACTTGTGTGAACCGCGGTTGCTTTATAGATCAGCCAATCTGTGTCATGAGTTGGAGTCATGTGACCTCGTCATGTGACCTCGCTGTGTGTCTGCAGGTGCTGCTGCTGATTGACATGGAGCTGGCCTACATCAACACCAACCACGAGGACTTCATCGGCTTCGCCAAGTGAGCAGAGCAGAGCAGAGCAGAGCAGAGCACAGCACAGCACAGCACAGCACAGCACAGCACAGCACAGCACAGCAGAGCAGAGCAGAGCAGAGCAGAGCAGAGCAGAGCAGAGCAGAGTTAGTTTATTGATCCCTAAGGAAATGAAGCTGTCTAGCAGCATACACATAATACACATTACAACATTCACTTAAACACTGTAAACACTCACTCCCATGAAATAAGCCCTGACAGAGTGATGCAGGAGCCTGACCCAAAGCTACTTGCCAAAGTTAGAGAGACACTTCTGTGTAGTGAGAGAGTTAGACACTTCTGTGTAGTGAGAGAGTTAGACACTTCTGTGTAGTGAGAGAGTTAGACACTTCTGTGTAGTGAGAGAGTTAGACACTTCTGTGTAGTGAGAGAGTTAGACACTTCTGTGTAGTGAGAGAGTTAGACACTTCTGTGTAGTGAACGGACTACTTGTGGAGTGATATGAAAGAAGCACAAAAAAAAAAAATTTTTTTGCATTTTCTTAGCAGTCATTATACAAAATATTTGACCTCTGCACATTGGAGTGGCCCATTCAAAGTCAATGGGACATTTGTCAGCATTCTAAAGATCTGCATAGTAGTTCTGTTACACACACCTGTTTGACGCATTTTTCCATGCCTGGTGCACATGCTGTCTGGCGCAGCATCAGTCAGAGTCAGACTCAGAGTCAGAATCAGAAGCGTGTTTATTGCCTGTTTAAGTCTGTTCAGCAGATGAGGAACTTGTCATGGTGCAAGTGCATGCTGTAACACAATATGTAAACAACGTAAACAGATATCATACGGATAAGATGGCCCGAAGAAATAGCAAGTACTTCAGCCATTGAAAATTAAATAGTAATATAAAGAGGCATATCTGAGGAATAATATAAACATATGTACACATATGGACAAATAAACATGAAGAAATATATAATATATTCGTGGTCTAGTGGTTAGGGAATTGTTCTTGGGATAGGAGAGTTGCAGGTTCGAATCCCGTTCTACCCATGGCTAAAATGCCCTTCAGGAAGGCATCTAACCCCACACTGCTCCGGGGACTGTAACTGAAACCCTGTACCTAAATAACTGTAACTCTCTCTGGATAAGAGCGTCAGCTTAGTGAAATGTGTAGTATTTACAAGTATAATACTGTGCAGCGGGGGAAAGAGGGTGGGGTGGGGTTAGGCAGAGCTAAGGATTCTGACTGCAAAGGTGGAAAAACTGTCCTTGTGGCGTGACACACATGTAGCATGGAACAGACGTGAAGCAGTAATGTTTGCCAGATCCCATTTTCATCTGTTTAGTTAGCTACTGAAATACACGGTGCACGAGATTGCTCTAATGCAGACTCTCACTTCAGCCATTTGTCCATGCCTTATGCACCTGATGTATGAAGTATTTTTACAATTTATTCATGTAAATGTTATTTATTGGCCATATGATATTACTCTTGGACATGGGCATTACACAGCATAGTTTGCACAAATACATTTTATTACTAATATGGCATAATTACAGTATTTAGATAAAATACACAATATTTGGAGCTCCCCCCCCCCCTCCCCAATTCGAGTTTCTAAAGTGTTTGTAATGTGTGTTTGGTTGACAGTGCTCAGCAGAGGAACACGAATGTAAGCA
>CM050198.1:8429761-8479761 GCA_027475355.1 Coilia nasus
GTAACCTGTGTGTGTGTGTGTGTGTTTCAGGAGAAAGAAAAAAAATACATGCTTCCTTTGGACAACCTGAAAATCAAGGATGTGGAGAAGGGGTTCATGTCAACCAAACACACCTTTGCCATCTTCAACACTGAACAAAGGTCTGTTTGTGTGTGTGTGTGTGTGTGTGTGTGTGTGTGTGTGTGTGTGTGTGTGTGTGTGTGTGTGTGTGTGTGTGTGTTTGTGTGTGCGTGCGCGTGCACAGGAACATGTATAAGGGCTTGTTCTTTTGTAACGTGTGGTATTGTAATATGTATCAGGACCTGTTTATGTGTGTGTGCAGGAATGGTTATAAGGACCTTTTTATGTGTGTGTGCAGGAATGTGTACAAGGACCTGTTTATGTGTGTGTGCAGGAATGTGTACAAGGACCTGTTTATGTGTGTGCAGGAATGTGTATAAGGACCTGTTTATGTGTGTGTGCAGGAATGTGTATAAGGACCTGTTTATGTGTGTGTGTGCAGGAATGTGTACAAGGACCTGTTTATGTGTGTGTGCAGGAATGTGTACAAGGACCTGCGTCAGATTGAGCTGTCCTGCGATTCCCAGGATGACATCGACAGCTGGAAGGCCTCTTTCCTCAGGGCTGGAGTCTTCCCAGAGAATGACCAGGTAGCCACCTGACATCCGTCCATCTATCCGTCCATCCATCCTTCCAGCCTTCCCTCCCTCCATCTATCTATCCATCCATACCTCCATCCATCCCTTTATACCTCCTCCCTCCCTTTATCTCTCCATGCATCTATCCATCTATCCCTCCATCCATCCATGCCTCCCTCTATTCCTCCCTTTATTTCTCCATGCATCCATCCATCCATCTATCCCTCCATCCATCCATGCCTCCTTCCATCCCTCCCTTTATCTCTCCATTTATCCATCCATCCATCCATCCATCTGTCTGACTCTCTGTCTCATGTGTGTTCAGACATGAAGCCAGGCTTTTAAAATGTGTCATTTTGATTGGCTCCCTTCTCTGATTGGCTAGTCATTTTTAGTGGCTGCTCTCTCTGATCGGCTAGTCATTTTGATTGGTTCCCCTCTCTAATTGGCTGGTCATATTGAGTGGCTCTCCTCTCTGATTGGCTAGTCATTTTTAGTGGCTGCTCTCTCTAATGACCTAGTCATTTTGATTGGCTGCCCTTTGTGATCAGCTAGTCATTTTGAGTGGCTCTCACCTCTGATTGGCTGTCCTGTGCCACTGCGTTGCAGCCGGACCCTGAGGAGTCTAAAGAGGGCGACAGCAGCTTCTCCATGGACCCCCAGCTGGAGCGGCAGGTGGAGACCATCAGGAACCTGGTGGACTCGTACATCGGCATCATCAATAAGTCCATCCGCGACCTCATGCCCAAGACCATCATGCACCTCATGATCAACAGCGTATGTACTGTGTTTGTGTGTGTGTGTGTGTTTGTGCAGATGTGTGTGTGTGTTTGTGTGTGTCCATCCACAACCTCATGCCCAAGGCCATCATGCATATCATATCAACAGCGTATGTACTGTGTGTGTTTTTTTTGTTTGTGTAAATGTGTGTGTGTGTTAAGATACAACCATGTACCATTATTTAGGCTGTTATATGATGACGGTGGGATTTTTCTTATGATTATACACTGATCAGGATTCTATTCTACTGCTGCTGCCGCTGTTGACCAGCATATATCACATAGAAGATGTAGCCCAAAGTATTTCGACAGTGTGGCAAGGGGAGGGGAGTTTGTCTGAGAAGGGAAGCCCCTATGTCAAGGTTGGTAGGGGGAAGGTCTCTGCGTGTTCCATAAGAGGGGAGTCCCTCTGTCGGGGTTGGTAGGGGGAAGGTCTCTGCGTGTCCCATAAGAGGGGAGTCTCTCTGTCGGGGTTGGTAGGGGGAAGGTCTCTAAGTGTCTGAGAAGGGGAGCCCATCTGTCGGGGGTTGGCTAGTAGTGGAGTAATGTGCTCTCTCCTTCTTGGTTTTTGTCAACAGTCTCGTGGCTGAGTTTTGAATAAGCTGTAGTTTTTCGATTTACTTTTTTTTTTTTTGTTCTTCACTACATGGCTATTTATTTCTGCCATATGATATGTTGTGATGCTGGAAGTCTCTGCAGTCGTCATAGCTTGGTGAAGTTGTTCTCGGCTCACTGTCATACTGGCCTCTGGGGCACATTTTTTTTTTCCTACACCTAAATGTCATCGCCTGACCAGTTACTGGAAAGAAAATCTAAATAATTAAACACACACAGGAGTCGGACTTGCTGCCAAAGGGTCATAGGTTCAATTCCCCACACTGACAGGTGGTGGTGGGGGGAGTAACTGACCAGCGCTGTCCTCCATCCTCCCCCGTCACTGAGGCATGGCACAGTCCCCTCACACCGCTCCCTGGGTGCTGTTGTCATGGCTGCCCCCTGCTCACACGTGTGGGTCACCATGCAGGTTGAATTCCGTGTTGCGCACTGCGTGTGATCACAATGACGAACGAGAATCGCGTTCTTCGCACGTGTGTGTGTGTGTGTGTAGTGTAAAGTGTTTCCGTTCTTCCGCGGCCCCCAGGCGAAGGAGTTCATCCACTGCGAGCTGCTGTCGTACCTGTACAACTCGGCCGACCAGGGCAGCCTGATGGAGGAGTCCGCGGACCAGGCGCAGCGGCGCGACGAGATGCTGCGCATGTACCACGCCCTCCGCGAGGCGCTCAAGATCATCGGCGACATCAGCACCACCACCATCTCCACCCCCGTGCCCCCGCCCGTCGACGACAACTGGATACAGAAGGAGAAGTACAGCACTCTCTCTCTCTCTCTCTCTCTCTCACACACACACACACACACACACACACACACACACACACACACACACACACACACACTCTCTCTCACACACACACTCTCATACACTCACAATCTCTCACACACCCTCTCTCACGCACACCCACACTCTCTCTCTCTCTCTCTCTCTCTCTCACACACACTCACACACACACTCTCATACACACACTCACAATCTCTCACACACCCTCTCTCACGCACACCCACACTCTCTCACACTCACTCACACTCTCACACACACTTGCACTCTCTCGCACACACTCTCATACACACACTCACAATCTCTCACACACCCTCTCTCACACACACTCACAATCTCTCACACACCCTCTCTCACACACACCCACACTTTCTCACACACACTCACACTCTCACACACACACTCTCACTCTCTCACACACACACTCTCACACACACTCACAATCTCTCTCTCTCTCAAGGAAGAGCAAGAAAGCATGGAAGTGTAGTAATTTAAAGCAAAACTAAGCCTTAAAGGTGTACTTCCATCATGTTTTCATTGATTTTGCGGTGGTCTCTTATTCACTTGTTTTTCCGCATACTTTCTTTCACTGACTAATGGAGGCAATCGGGTTAGAAGAACATTTTCACGTGCAGCATGCATATGCAACTCGGGGTGACCTGTCGTATTTCAAAAGAGCAAGTATTAAACGGTTTCTCGTGGAAGTACTCCTTTAAAATTAAGTTTCCAAAATCGTTTCAGTGGTTCATCAACTCGTAACTGGGTGAACAGCACTTCTGAATTCGTTTTGCGGCTCTTTATGCACTATAACCGCACTGTGCAAGTTTGCAGAAGCGGGTTGCTTCTATAGTTCAAATGAGACAGTTCAGTCGAAAGAAAGACAACCTGCTTCCAACCTGTACGGCAGCCGAAGAGGAAAAGTGTTTTAGTGTTGCTTTAAGTGTACTACGGATTTTTAGTATGTGTTTGTAGTATACAAGTGTAAGTGTTCCCCTATCTATTGCAGTAGTTACGTTCCAGGACCCACTGCCATAGTTGAAAATCCACGATATACTGAGACCATACCCATACCCACACCCTGTTTTAATACATTTACTGTGTGTATTATTGAATTATTACAGCATTTTAATCCATATGTATATATTACAGTATAGTTATCAAAAATTATAATATTGTTCTGACAAACTTGTCTTCTCGCATGCGTAGTCACACTATGAGGGCAGCTGTGGTCTAGTGGTTAGGGAGTTGGTCTTGGGATCACAGAGTTGCAGGTTCAAATCCTGCCCTACCCATGGCTGACACGCCCTTGAGCAAGGCATCTAACCCCACACTACTCCAGGGACTGGAACTGAAACCTTGTAAATAACTGTAAGTCGCTCTGGATAAGAGCGTCAGCTAAGTGTAATGTAATGTTATGTGTTCATAGGATTTGTTTGAAATGTGCAGAGGCGGACAAACCAGAGAGAGAAAGTAAAAGTCCTGCCATGTATTCCTCCTGCCTGTGCTGTCAACACAGGCAATTTCACTCATTACCTCATCTACCTGGTATCAGCTGATCATTACCTCATCTACCTGGGATCGGCTGGATGAGTGAATTGGCTGGAACAAATACGTGGCAGGACTTTTACTCTCTGAACCTGGGATGTCCGCCTCTGATGATAAGTGACCACAAAAAGACAATGTTGCCTGTCCATTCAGCTGCACAAAGGACCCCCTTGCCCAGTTCACAACCACTGTTTCACTGAATGAAGTACAAAGTGTGATTTACTCATTATTTGATTTATATGTGTCGTGATGGTTGTATGTGTAAGTGTTGTATTTGTTTGTAGTATGTATGTGAAGTATTGGTTAGAATGACACAAAATGTGTGCGTGCACACACACACACACATACACTCACAGTCTCTCATACACACACACACACACACAAACACACACACACACTTGTGTCTCTGATCCTTCTCTTCTCTCCTCTCATGCAGCCCTGCATCTCAGAGTCGCCCTCCCCCCATGAGCGCCCCCCCTCCCAACCGCCCGCCGGCCGTCCGAGGTCCCACGCCGGGGCCTCCCCAGAACCCCTCGCCCGCTTTCGGGGCGCCCCCCATCCCCTCGCGCCCTGGGCCTCCCCCCGCCTTCGGGAACAGCACCCTGGATCCCAACGTGGCACCCCCACAAGTGCCCTCGCGCCCCGCCAGAGTGCCCCCCGCCCTGCCCCCTGGTGTACCAAGGTAAGGCCTCCAGCAATCGGTGTGTGGGTGGTTTGTGTGTGTGTGTGTGTGTGTGTGTGTGGTCATTCCAAATAAAATAGTCAAATGTGAGTGTGTGTGTGGAGTGTACCAGGGTAAGGCATCACTCGCAAACACTCACTGACACAGGCTGGCATTTTCTGTGTGTGTGTGTGTGTCTGTGTGTGTGTGTCTGTGTCTGTGTGTGTATGTGTCAGTCTGTCTATCTATCCATTCATCCATCCATCCATCCATCCATCCATCCATCCATGTATGCGTCCCTCATGTTCTGTCTCTTTGGGTCTTTTTGCAGCAGAAGACCTCCTGCAGCTCCAAACCGCCCCACCATCATCAGACCTGCAGAGCCTTCTCTCTTAGACTAGACACACACACACACACACACACACACACACACACACACACACACACACACACACTCACGCACACACACACACCTGCAGAGCCTTCTCTTCTAGACTAGACACACACACACAGACACACACACACACACACACACTCACGCACACACACACACCTGCAGAGCCTTCTCTTCTAGACTAGACACACACACACACACACACACCTGCAGAGCGCACTCTCTGACACTAGACACACACACACATACACACACACACACACACCTGCAGAGCCCTCTCTCTTAGACACACACACATACACACCTGTCGGTCCTCGAACGCACATACAGGTCCTTACACACACCTAAAATTCACATACATTTCCTTACACGCATACAAACAGACACATATCTACAGGCCCCATACATTACACACATACAAACATACAAACACACACACACACACACACACACACACACACACACCTCTGGCTTGATGATGATCCAGTTTTATTGTACAAACTCATTTCCACATCATGTAGGGAAGGTTTGTAAACTAGCTTTGGAAAGGAACATAAGACACATGCCTGTGCCTTGCCTACATACAGAACAGTGCACATATACTCTCTTTATGGACCTGAAAACCTGAATACTTCAGCCTTCATTGTGTACATGTAGCTCTGTCCTCCTTAACCTTACATTTCATTAGTCGGTGATTAGCTGTGTTTGATTATTTCCTGTCATAGTCTAACATGCTTCAAAAGGGTGATAATATACGCTTACGACTTGTAATTTTACAATGAAGTAAAATTCTTCTTTTTACTTTTTAGTCTTTTTTCTATTATTATTTTAAATGTATACATTTCTGCGTTGAAAATGTTCGTTGAGCTTTAAAGGTTTTCAAACTGAACTGCTCTCAAGGTGTCCAAGGCGGTTGACCTGGTTTGTCCAAAAGCTGTACAGAAAGAGACCTACTCTAAATGTCATCTTTCATGCTATTCAATCATACAGTAGAGGTGTCTTCATTTGTCAGTGTGCAAGAAGTGATGTTTGGCACGATATTCCTCCCAGCTGGCTTCGTGTACCTCTTGCAAAGCCTCGATTCTGTCATTGACTGGCTACCTGGGTGCCTGTCCCCACGTCACAGGTCCACTGTGTGGCTTATTTTAAATGGCCGCATCATGTGCGCACATGTAGATGTTTTTACATGATACGTGATATCAGAGCACTAATTATGGGGACTCATTTTGGAACTGATGTGTTCAGATGTGGCCCAGTTTAACATTTGTGTCTTGGTGAGATTCAGTGTCATTTACATTGCTGAAATGACCAGACATACATTTCAATTTCTGTTACTGACATCATCGGACATGCATTAACATTTATTGTATTGAAATGTCTGCACATTTCAGCGTGTATGACTGAAATTGTCGTTGAGAACATTTCAGTTCCAGTTGCATGCCTTTGGTAAAAAAATCACTCCAGAGAGTGAATGTTCCTTTTTAATCTTTACTGTGTCGTTTTCTTTCTGCTGTTTCCATTCTTCAGATGTGTATATATATGTATTTTTATATGCACTTTGTTTGTGTTGCATCCTGCATCTTAACTATGCAAAGCATGGCAGGTGTATTGCTTTCTCTGAACCTCACCATTATCTAAGTCAGACCCTTTTCCGAATGCCCCCCGCCCCCCAACCACAGTCACTTATTTGGATAGAGGCCCACCCAGAGTGATGTCCATGCCCCTGAAAAGATCCAATTATTGGGGCACCCCTTTCAATTGACTGGGCCCTCGTGGCGGCTGGGCCCCGAAAAGCTTTCATGTTTATCCCCCCTTCTGGGCGGGATAAGATGATTTAAATAACTATGTCCACCAGTGAATCCACACTGAGATGATTTAAATAACTATGTCCACCAGGGAATCCTCATTAAGATGATTTAAACAACTATGTCCACCAGTTAATCTGTGTTCAGATGATTTAAACAACTATGTCCACCAGTGAATCTGTGTTCAGATGATTTAAACAACTATGTCCACCAGTGAATCTGTGTTCAGATGATTTAAACAACTATGTCCACCAGTGAATCTGTGTTCAGATGATTTAAACAACTATGTCCACCAGTTAATCTGTGTTCAGATGATTTAAACAACTATGTCCACCAGTGAATCTGTGTTCAGATGATTTAAACAACTATGTCCACCAGTGAATCTGTGCTTAGATGATTTAAATAACTATGTCCACCAGTAAATCTGTGTTCAGATGATTTAAATAACTATGTCCACCAGTGAATCCAAGTTGAGATGATTTAAACAGCTGTGTCCACCAGTGAATCTGTGTTTAGATGATTTAAACAACTTTGTCCAGCAGTGTATCCGTGTATCTTCCTGTGATCTGGGATCTGTTGTCTGGTACGTCAGTATCCCTCCACTGTGTGTGTGCGTGTGTGTACGTGTGTGCGCGTGCGTGTGTGTCCCATGTCACACAGTGTCACCTCTCTTATGTCCTTGTCCTGCACGTTCAATTTGACACATACCCTCTCCCATGCAACACACACACACACACACTTTTCTGACCTCGCTACCCTTTTTCCACTTTTGTATTTTTCCTACATGTGTAATTTTCTGAAAAGCAGCCTCTGGTGTTTTTTAAGTGCCTCTTAAGTTTCTATAGCTCTGTCGCATTGTAATGAACGCCCCCCCTTGACTTGGCCTTTGTCTCTGGGGCAAACAAAAGAACTAAAGGAACTCATTTAAAGGGTGAACCGAACAATAAATAAATAAATTGAATGAGATTTTTGCCCAGTAAATAAAAAGGGATTGTCATTGGCATATGGTGTTGTCTCGTTCACTGTCTGGTGTCTGAAATGTACAGTTTATGAAGCCTATGCTTTAATGTGAATAAGATGTAGCCTATGTTTTAACAGCACCGAATGGTTAAAATACCTATGGTTAAAAAAAAAGTATGAATAAGATATAGCGGCTGTGTGTAATGCAACATGTATATCAACAAACAAACTGCATAAAGGTACATATGAAACGCATACTGAGTGATTTATCATCATCATCTTCATCACCACCATCGTCATGTTCGTCATCATCATCCTCAGTAGATCGCGGTGACATGGTCGTCTTAAAAGTAGCTCACGAGCCATAAAATAGTGGGCACCCCTGATATAGCCTATATTTAACATACCAATGAAATGTTGCCTCTGTTTTAACAAGACTGAATGAGATTACAGACTCTGAATTGCAGTGCATGAGTATGTTTTCGGCAGAGTGTGAATGAATGGCATTTGGTGGAGGTTGAAAACTGCACAAACCCATATGGGAATGCACATAATCCCAAAATAAAAAAAAAAGATTTATTGTATCATGTCACTTCCACCAAAGATATTATGAAATGCATACCTATATTTTTTTGTACAGACCCAAACAATATACATCATTCATGAACATATTTTTTTATTATGCAAGAAAAACAGCTGAAATCCATGACATGCTGTTCATCTTACATGACCCTGAAATAGAGGATGACTAACTAACTAGGTGGTCTGCGATGTTGTCTCATAATTTGCCATCTACTGTATATCAGAGTGTGAGAAAATGTTTGAATGTGGCAAAGCTGCAAAAACAAATTTTCCCCTTTGAAGAGATGATTGTTGAATGTTACCTTAAGAGTCATTGCTTTGGTGGTATGTAACAGTGACATTTCCAAATTTCCTATTTACTTTAAATAAGTCTTGTGACATACATTTTTTATTGCTGTCATTACATTGCACTTATCAACTCTAACATGTAATTGTGAATAAGGTCAGTACAAGTGTTTTACAGCCTCATTCTAAGCACAAGGTCCACAGGGCAAAGGCTCAGACCAGTTGTGTTTGAGGTGGGGTAGAGTTCAGTTCACTACAGTCAACAATGAACCGGCAGTAAACCTGTGGCCAGTTGGACAAGGTGTTTCATGTCCAGCTGCAAATTTAAATGCGTGTAGGTGTTTTATTTTGGTATGGAAAGGGATACAGGTAGTTCCTTACTTACACACACACACACACACACACACTGACTGTCACTGTGCAGCAAATCAGGTGTGCATGTAGCTCACTCTTGACCCTGCCTGTAAATGGCCGCATGGGGGCGCCAAAGAGCTAGACTACAACAGAGCGGCAAAGTGGCAAAGTACGTCACTGAGAAACACTACGCGTCCGACAGAAAGGCATAATTATACTACACCAATTATGGGCCAAACCGGTCTATGGAGTCTGTAGGAATCCTTTAATTGCCTCACAATTATAAAGGCCAAAAGAGTTCCAAAGAGAAGAAAGTGACTGTACACAGGCTCCTGTTAAATATTACCGTATGAATACGGATGTTGCATGTTTTTTTAAGTGAAGAATATTGCTCATTCCTTGACAATAATCACTATTTCTGTAGTATTGGTCAAATGTGGATTTGCTTAACTACCTCACTAAAACAAATTGTGCTTAAATCATCACTTCTGCACCGACACTCATTTCCGGACTTCAGTGTACACACCACCACACAGGAAGCACAGATGACGAATCAGATTAAGAGCCACACACGTTTCCGCTCACGAAGGCGAACGTCTCTTCATTCTCCCTCCCCCCCTTTCAGTAATTGGAATAGAAATCCCTCGGAACTCTTTCAATTTTCGCTCATGATGTTTAAAACATTACCCAGAATTATGAATGACCTAAATCACTTAACATTTTTATTTACAAAATGTATAGGCTTAATTCAAAATGGGTTGTGTAGATAGGCCTTCCTAAGAGCTGCTTTGTCCCAGTAAACAAACACGTCTTTAGGTCAAACACCAGGAGGGTATACTATGAAGGTGGTTAAGTGGCGAACCTGTATATAGTTGTAAACCTGTCAGTAAAAAACCCACCAGCTTTCTTCTCTAAACACATGTCAACGGTCCCTTCCTATATTGGGTTTACAGACACCTCGGAGTTAAATAAACAAGCTTGAACACTTAACCACCTTTGTTGTATACCCCTCAAGAAAACAGGCTGAAAAGCAAATAAGACATCTGATGTGGATTACATTTTGTTAATTTATTTTCTTTTTTGTAAAAAGTAAACTCTTAGAAAATTCATCTGTTTCATAATAACATACATATATTTCACACTGATGTTCGTGTCCCTTTTGTAATATCAATACAACCATAAAAACATACTCACACTCACAGAAAGAAAAGCACTTAAAATTTGTACGTATGTAAACACTACCATTGCTCTTTCCTTCACGCCACAAAGACTAGGCAAGATCTGACTACGTGTCCAAAATAATGATCACATGATGTCATCAAGACGAGCCCACTTCCAGGAGCCCTGCTGCAGAATCCTGCTGAGCAGACAGGTTGCCATGGTGATGGTGGTGATGCAGAAGCAAATGGCAAGTACCAAATGAGGGCCAAAAAAAACTAATTCCCAAACAAACAACTAGACAACGTGTTTGCACCGATTTCAGCAGAGGGGGGTAAAAATCTTGAAACAAACTTGAGAAAATGAACTGAAGTACCTGAAAGGCCAACTGGCCTGACTATCCCCACTAAAACACACACACACACACACACACACACACAAATCTTGTCCCTAACGAAGCACAGCTATAAAACAACGAAAGCAAAAGTCACACAGGGCCACTTGTCACCATGATGCAAAGGTCTAGCTGCACACAGTAATAACAAATGTACTGCACTGTGGCAAAATGGAGGCACTCCAAAGGAACAAAATTTACTGCAATTTGGCTGACATTAATGCGTTCATGATCGTGTCAAAGTAACAACAAATTTACTGCAGTTTGGCAAACATGAAGGTCTCTTTCACATGATTATCAAGGACTTGGGAAATCACTGAAGCAAATGCGTCTGTTCACTCCTTATCGTCACAGCAGTAACTCTCCCACTTCTCTTTTCTCTCTCTCTCTCTCTGAGGCTGGCACACCACCGCTTTCTCTCTCTCTCACACACACACACTCCAACCCCCCCCCCCCCCCCCCCCCCCCCCCCCCACACACACACACACACACACACACCACCTCTCTGTCTGTCTCTCTCTCTCGCTCTCTCTGTCTCTCTCTCTCACTGTGTTTCACTGAGAGAAGACAGCTGATTGGGTGATTGGCTCTCATGTCCTTGCTTATCCAAAACGCTGGCCACAAAGTTTGGTGTGGGTTGGCCTCCCGCTGACTCACTGCTGGGATTGATTAGGGCCGTCCTTTTTAACCCACAGATGAGACACTGGTCGAGATGGAGGAACACAGTGTAGACAAGGGCCAGAGAGTGGTGAGGACGTGTGAACTATAAATGGCACTGGAAGAATGAGTGAAAGAAAGAGGGAAAGAAAGAAGGGAAAAAAGAAAAAGCCAAAGAAAAAATGAAAAAAGAAAGAAAGAAAGCAGGGATCGGGCAGGTGAATAAAACTAATAAAATGGACAGAATTAATGACCGAGAGAAAAAGAACGGATGGCAGTCGGGGGGGGGGGGGGGTGGAGAGGAGGAGGCAAACAAGCAAGTGAATGGAGGGAGGACTGGTTAGACTCTGGAGTGGGAGAAACAGAGAGAGGAAAAGAAAAAGAAAAATGGGGATGGATTGTTCAAAAGCAGAGGTGGACATGCCGGGTTCACAAAGCAAAAGACTTGGCTGGGCCCAGGACAAGATAATCTGATGCCCCCCTGATCTGATATTCCATAACGTAAGGAGGAACCAGTTCTGGCACCCCACCTTTCCCTGGGCCCGGGACAAGAGACCAGTTTGTCCCCCCCTATCGGCAGGCCTGCCTACAGGCACGGGGAGCTAGTTGGTGAAAGGTCTACAGGCACGGGGAGCTAGTTGGTGAAATGCCTACAGGCACGGGGAGCTAGTTAGTGAAATAGCTACAGGAGCGGGGAGCTAGTTGGTGAAATGGCTACAGGAGCGGGGAGCTAGTTGGTGAAATGGCTACAGGCACGGGGAGCTAGTTGGTGAAATGGCTACAGGCACGGGGAGCTAGTTGGTAAAATGGCTGCTACAGGCATGGGCAGAAAGAACACACGGCATACAGTGGTGCTTGATAGCTTGTGAAGCCCTTAGAGCAGGGTTTCTTAACTGGTGGGTCGGGACCCAGAGGAGGCTCGCGGAGCCGTTTTGGGTGGGTCGCGGAGCTAACTAAACTTACAAAAACATAGCCATGCCAGATCTAATGCTAGGACATTACATTTGTTGAAATGTAAAATGAAATCCCAATCATCACAAATCAGTTAGCTGTTTAGTTCATAACGTGTCCTGGTTATATGGATGAAGTAGGCCCGTGATTTTTGCCACACCCAGATATGCAATACTGCATCATTTTCCTGTGCAAATAAATGAGCAAGTGTAATATCTTTGTCTCTGTTTAATTGGTCTCTCTCTGTTTATTTTTAGGACTTTTCACAAACTTTCGAGCACCACTTTACATGGCTGCTCAGTTACTTTCTCAACCTGGTTTGTCCACCTCTGTTCATAACAAATGAATCAGAATCTCTCAACCCTAACCCCCCCACCATACACACACACACTTGCTGCGCATACCACCTATATGCAGCCCCTTCCCCCTTACACACACACAAAAACACACACACACTCACACACACAGACAAACACATGTGCGCTGCATGGCGCCTATGTGCAAGCCCAGCCCCCCCTTACACACACACACACACACACACACACTCTACGTCTACGTGCAGACCCTCCTCTTGTCGTCGAAGAGGCGTCGCACGGTGTAGACCTGCGTGAGGGCCACGCTGAGCAGCACGAGCAGGCTGACGCAGGACCAGAAGGACACGCGCCACAGGTTGTCCTCCAGCAGGTAGCGGTCGCGTGCCTCGTGGGCCCGCAGCGCCGTCTGCATCTGACGACTGCGCTCCAGACGCCGGTGCACCGTCTCGATGGACTCCTGAGAGCGGAGAGATGAGCGTCAGGGTGGGGAGGACAGACAGGGAGACAGACAGACAGGTAGACACTCGATGGAGTCCTGAGAGCGGAGAGACGAGCGTCAAGGTGGGGGGGACAGACAGACAGGAAGACAGACAGACAGGTAGACAGACAGACAGGTAGACAGTCTATGGAGTCCTGAGAGCGGAGAGACAAGCGTCAGGAAAGGGGGGCAGACAGACAGACAAGTAGACAGACCGGTAGACAGACAGGTAGACAGTCTATGGACTCCTGAGAGCGGAGAGACAAGCTTCAGGGTGGGGGGGACAGACAGACAGGGAGACAGAGAGACAGCTAAACAGACAGGTAGACAGTCTATGGAGTCCTCAGAGCGGAGAGACGAGCGTCAGGGTGGGGGGCAGACAGACAGACAGACAGGTAGACAGTCTTTGGAGTCCTGAGAGCGGAGAGACAAGCGTCAGGAAAGGGGGGCAGACAGACAGACAAGTAGACAGACAGGTAGACAGACAGGTAGACAGTCTATGGACTCCTGAGAGCGGAGAGACAAGCTTCAGGGTGGGGGGGGACAGACAGACAGGGAGACAGAGAGACAGCTAAACAGACAGGTAGACAGTCTATGGAGTCCTCAGAGCGGAGAGACGAGCGTCAGGGTGGGGGGGCAGACAGGCAGACAGACAGACAGACAGGTAGACAGTCTATGGACTCCTGAGAGTGGAGAGACAAGGGGTGGGGGGGGGGGGGTGGGGGAGACGAGGGTAAGAGAGAGAGGGACAGACAGGTAGACAGACAAACAGTCTATGGACTCCTGAGAGCAGAGAATGGGAGATGAGGGTCAGAGAGGGGGAAGGACAGACAGACAGACAGATAGATAGATAGATAGACAGACAGATCCTGCCAGAGAGAGGGATGGCTGTGACATTAGGAAAGGATGACCAACTCCATGTGATGCAAGACGCTGTCATCAGGTGTCTACATGCTTTTGACCACATAACAGTGCATTACCACCTACTATCACCATGGGAACTATGATCACCATGGGAACTATGATCACCATGGGAACTATGATCACCATGGCACCCAAGCATCGTGACCCCCTTGCATCACTGTTAGCACTAGCTGCTCTGTGATTGGCGAGTGGTGTGGAACAGGGGCGGGAGCACTGACCCTGATGTCCTCCAGCTTGTACTCCAATAGGGTCTCCGGCTCGCCGAGGCCCGCCCACTCGTCGTCCCCGCCCTCCTCGGACGCCGGCCCCTCCAGGATGACCTCGAAGAAGACCATCTTCTCAGAGAAGCGGCTGAAGCTGTTGTCGAAGCAGATCTGGTAGTCCCCTTCCTCAGTGGGCTCCACACTACACACAGCAGGAGGAGAGACGAGGAGAGGAGGAAGAGGAGGAAGAGGAGGAGGATAAAACAAATAAATTAAATCAGTCTTTTAAGATAAATACATGCTAGGCAGTTTAAAACATTTCAAGATCAGCCATATAATAAAGATTATCTTTTAAAAAGTGCTGCCTTTCTGAAATCTGAAAGCAGAACAAGACAATAAAATGTGTTTGATTGATAAAAACCCATGACAAAAAGGACACAATGGATGTTCACCTCCAGTCAAGACAAGAAGGAAGAGGGGGAGGAAGAGGAAGAGTAGGGGGAGGAGGAGGAGGAGTGGGGGAGAGGCAGCAGTATGTGTAGAGGTGGACATCCTGTGTTCAGAAAGTAAGTCCTGCCACATATTTATTCCAGACAATTCACTGAACCAGCTCATCCTAAATAGCACACCTCTTCAGCCATGTAGGTGAGCTAATTAGTGAAGTCACCTGTGTTAGAAGCGCAGGCAGAAGGAATATATTCATATATATATATATATATATATATATTCCAGTATATATACTGCATGGCAGCAGGACTTTCTCAAGCTGGTAGCTGGTTTGTCCGCCTCTGAAAATGTGGCTATGCCCCTCCCATACCTGACCAGAGCTGACAGAAGGTGACCAATGAGAATTGAGAGATAGTGAAGGCGGGACTAAGCACACGATGTGCAGTGGGAATCCACCAATGACAGATTTCCGTCTTGGCTATCTGGGAAGTATCTGGCCAATAGGTGGTGGTGACACAGGAGAGGTGTGGCAGGGACTCACGTGTGCACGCCGTCGGAGCGGCGGAACTCTGAGATCAGCTGGTAGCCCTGTGGGGACAGGATGGTGAAGTCCACGTCCATGCCGGCCCCTGCAATGATCTGACACACACACACACACACACACACACACACACACACACACACACACACACACACACACACACACACACACACACACACACACACACACACACACACACACACACACACACACACACACACACACACACACACGCGACAATTAACATGGATGTGTGCATGGCCTTCCTTACTTATTTTATGCTATGTTGTAAATATTCTATATACATGTCTGCACTGGAGAAGGAGCTGCTTTAAATATCACTGTACAACTGGTTCAACTGGTACAACCAGTTTATGCATAATAATTCTCTGGGGCATGATTTTACAGTAATGATCATTTCACAAGAGCACATTGTGAAAGATTTAAATTTGTGCTCGGGCTTGGTGATATATATATATATATATATATATATATATGTCTAGTTAGATAATAAGGCTCTTTAGAATGCTGACAAACGTCCCATTAACTTTGACTCCAACATTCAGAGGTCAAATACTTTTGTATAATGACTGCTGTCAATGGCAAAGGAGTTTGTGCTTCTTCATATCACTTAGGGGAGCAGGGTCATTCCTCTCTACCTTCAAGAAGCTCTTGAAAATGCCTTTTTTTCCTGGAGCACTTCTCTTTCTAACAACACCAACCACTTCATCTCCACTAAGTAGCCTAGTTGTCCTCTACGGTTGCCCTACAGGTTGGAAGCGGAACTGTCTCTTATTCTAACTAGAGAGAGACAGCCAGCTCCTCCAAACGTAGGCTTACTTAGTGCGGTTGTAGCCCATGGAGGGCAGCAAAGTGAATTCAGAAGTGCCTTTCACCCTGTTACCCAAGTTGATGATCCACTGAAATGGTTTTGAAAGCATTACTTTAAGGTTGAGAAAACTACTTATAGTGTTGCTTCAAAGGGCAGGAGTGTGCTCAGGTCATATAGACTATAGGCCCAGGCCCAGGCCCACACAAGGCAAGCGGGGCCAGAGCAGGGCTCTCATACCCTCATCCATGGCTGAGGTGCCCTTGAGCAAAGGCCTCTAACCCCACATTGCTCCAGGGACTGCACCCAGGGACTGTACCCTGTACCCTGTAGAATAACTGTAAGTTGCTTTGAATAAGTGTAATGTAATGTATTGTAATGATGAACCACTGAAACAATTTTGGCAACATTATTTTAAAGGAGTACTTCCACGAGAAACCGCTTAGTACTTGCTCTTTTGAAATATGACAGGTCACCCTGAGTTGCATATGCATGCTGCATGTGAAAATGTTCTTCTAACCCGATTGCCTCCATTAGTCAGTGAAAGAAAGTAGGCGGAAAAATGAGTGAATAAGAAAAAGGCCAACAGTGACATAGGTTTTTAAATTAGAAAAATCTATGCCACAGTTGCGATTACTGGAGAACTTTTGTTGCAGCACACATTCACTTAGCGAAGTATAGTTAAGTATGCGTGTTTGTGTAGAACATTTACATCTTCTATTTGGTACGTTATGACCGAATGGGCTTTGAATGATTGTAGCCTGTGACTAGCATAGCCGAGAACCTGTCATTCTCCCTGCTCCATCTCCTCCACCACAGAAGCACTAAAGCATTTTTTTCACCAAAACCGGCTCACAGGGCATTCATTAATACTAGAGACCACCGCAAAATGAATGAAAACATGATGGAAGTACACCTTTAAGGTTTAAAAAAACAATTTAGTGTTGCTTCAATCTCCACTTAGGAGCCCTGTCCTGTAGCCTGGTAACCCAGCCCCTCGTACTTCATTTCATTTCATACAGAGGGTCTGGCTGTGCTGCACTGAGAAACATTTTCTTCCTGGAGGTGTAGACTCTGTTGAAGATTAAAACGAATGGCTCTGCCTTTAAACAATTGCCAACATCTGGTCGTGATATATGCAGTTAGCCTGGCTATAAGCCTGCCTACACACTACAGTTCAAATGTAGCACACAAAGTCATCGCTCACGAACACTCCCTCTGTTTGCTGACAGGTCTGGCAAAAAATGCTGCCTGAGACAACCATGTCAGTGAAAGCACAGCCAGACCCTCTGTATGAAATGCAGTGTAGTACGTGGGGCTGGTTTACCAGGCTACTTTACTGTAGCCTGTCTGCACTTACTCCTCTATGCCCTCTTACTTATTCTCTTCTGCTCTGCATAACAGCAGCTTCATTTGTGTCCTCTTTTGTAAATCGCTCTGGTTAAAAGCGTCTGCAAAGTGTAATATAATGCAATGTGATGAGTTCTGTATAGACTTAAGTTAGAGTTTGCAATTAGCAGCCCTAATCGTCATCAGGCAGTGGAATGCACTCACACACATGTGCACCTGTGTCAGGCCTGAACTAACAGAGCCGCAACACACACACACACACACACACACACACACACACACACACACACCAAAGCCAAATTTAAACCCTGCTCAAAAGACTATTATTAGCCTGCAAATATTACACACCCGAAGAACAAACACACACGCTCACAAGTCGCTGTAGTATATAGTGGACTATAACTGGTCCACATCTATTATGAAGATCACACACACACACACACACACACACACACACACAAGTAAACACAATGCCACTTGCTCTCTGCCAACTGCATGGCCTGGTGTGATGATTTTAAAGCAAACTATTTCCATTTTCAGTGGACATGCTCCTTGATCCTACCATTTGGACACATTTCAGTAAAGCATAACGCCAAGGCCAGTCAGTCGATGGTTGGTTGAAGCTTCATGGACTACTCAAGTGCTCTCAGAGGACACAAACCCCGCCAAAGTGTTTTTTACACGGTCAGACCCTCTGTACAAAGTGAAATGAAGTACGAGGGGCTGGTTTACCAGGCTAATTTTACAGGCACAGAGGCCTACCAACTTCAGATCAACACAAAGACAACTGAGCTACTGTCGGTGGGCTGGGTGCAGGATTAACTTCCTTGTTTAACATCACTGCCTGTGTTGACGTAGGCTGTACAGGATGACAGCTGTTTCAAATCCGTCCAGCGCTTAAAGAAGCTATCATCTTTAGTCAACATACGTCCACTGAGCAAATAGGAACACCCACTTCTCAAACAAAACAGCTGTTACATTTGCTGGAAACTACTGCACACATTTTCGTCTAACGTCCGATTCAGCGCATCACATGACCATGACAGGTCCGGGGTCTCACAGGTTTCAATCTGCCTCTGAACCACCAAGTCATCAAAAGCTTTTAAATGTTAGCTAACTGCCCCTTAGCATATTACTAGCTCGTCGTGATCACATCTTCAAAATTAATCCACAACCCCCCAGTTGCACGCAGATTCTAATATCAGAGCTGCCATCGAAGCCAGTGTGAACTTACCTAACGCATGATACGCTTTGACACAAAAACACCACAGGGTCATGATTAACAGTAACAGGCGTTAGCAATGTAGCAATGACTTGTCCGCTTCCGTGCCACAACAGTTAGCTAAATTACACTGGCCAGCTCACCTCGTTTCAGACAGGCTGGCATTAATCAAACATTCATTATCACAAGTTACGTTCGATGAAGTTAACTTTTGACTTCTAACGAAGTAGAAAACATTATCTTGTCGTTATCAATTTATTACGAAGGTTCGGTTAGCTGGGTCAGGCGTAGTAAGTTAGATATAAAAAGAGAACATGTTGGGCGGCTTTAAATCTTAAAAAGATCAAACAAACCTGGTATTCAACTTCCATGGAGCCATTTTTTGATGCCGTTTGGAAGAAGCATTCTGTTCTTCCTGCTGGCAGCAGAAATGTAAATTCACTATCAAGGTTCGAGGAGAGACACAGGGCAGTTTCCGTGAAAAATGCAATAACTAGTGCGATAACGAGGCAATTAGGTGATAACCTAAAGACACCTCCTTGATGGGAATTCATAACGAAGACTTTCGCCGTATATAAGTTCGCTGTTGTCAAAGGTTATATGACATTGTGTTGGTAAGCTATCCGGCTAACAACTTGGCAGCATCGCAATGCCGTCGCATACCGTGTAACTTTTTATTTCCACCCGATTGGTTAGATGAGCTCTCCTCTCTAACGGGGATATCAACCAATCAGATTATACCGAGTGTCCGTGCCTTGTCCAATGGTTGAAAACTGCCCAAAGCGACTTCTACAGGTACGTAGCGGTAAATAAATAGTTGAGACCTGTAGATAAGTCTGCATGCACTTTTCTTTTCTTTCTTTTAGTAGCCTAGTATTAGTAGTAGCTTAAGGATGCTTTATTTATCTTGTCATCTTGTCATTTTTGGCTGTTTTTGACATGCTTTGACATGTTAATGCATGCAAACATCTAGGAGGCCTGTTTGTTAATAAAATGCTTATAATCAATGTTGGTTTTCAAATAAGAAAAGTTTTTGGATTGGATTACATGGGATACAATTACATTTAGTTGATTGAGCAGGAGTAAGCTGTCACTTACACAGCCATAAAATTAGTTGTAAAATGGATAACACAACAGCCATGTTGTAAGTGTGACAAACAGAAAAGTAGGTAGAGTGTCTGCATGTGTGCTGGTGATGGGGCACCAAGCATCAGTCTGCCGCTGAGTGCCAACGATCAGCGGAAACGCCTGAGCCAGGAAGTTGTCAGATGGATGTGAAAGACAAGCCATGGTGCTAGACATATATACATGGGATATAGGATGTCTATGGTGCTAGAGAGAAGCATAGGGGTCCATCAGGCCCACCCAATCAGAAGGCTCCTTTTGTTTGATTGACTGTTTGGGTAATAATGGTAACCTATGTGATTTGGACTAGGCCCACCTGATTTTTTTTTCTGGGCCCACCCATTTAGTGATTTCTGGCTACGCCCCTGGAAAAAAGTAGCCTGGTAAACCAGCGCCTTGTACTTTATTTCATTTTGTACAGAGGGTCTGGCCTTGCAGCACTGAGCAATGCTTTCTTTCTGGAGGTGTGGACTCTGCTGAAGTTTAAAACACGTGGATCTGCCTTTACCCAATTGCTAACGTCTGGTCGTCATGTATGCAATTAGCCTGCCTACACACTACAATTTAAATGTAGCACACAAAGTCAATTTCATCGTTCACAAACACTCCCTCTGTTCGCTGTTTGGCTCGGATTCACTTGGTCCGAATACATGAATGTCAACAGCAGCAAGGTCAGACCCTCTGCACAAAATAAAAAATAAAGTACGAGGGGCTGGTTTACCAGGCTAGGAAAGAAGGTGTGTGGAGCCATGCTGTAGGCCCACAGGGGGCATTACTGTGTGGTGTTGCACAACAAAGAAAGAAGCTGACGTACACATACGTCACATATTCCCTTTCAAAAAACCTCCCTCACCCTTGCCCAGCCACCAGACTCACAGCAGCACTCATCATGGCTACAGCTGAGAAGCAGCCAAACCGTGCAGAGCCTCACTCCATCTCTCTGGACTACAGTGAGCGCGTGCTGAGACTGGAGAATCGGCAGAGACTGCTCTCACATCTGCTGCTGGGCCTACTCTGCGGACTCCTGGTCGGGGGTTGCTGCATCTTTCGCCTTATAACCTTCGCAATGAGCAACAATGCATCTGTAAGTATTTGTGCAACATATTCAAGTCATTATCTCCCTGTTACATTTGCCTTTAAATATATATTCAGGCTACAGTTTAATAAAAATCTTTCAGTCTAATGTAATGCAAACCTTTTGAACAGCAGGATTTGTTTTACTGTCAGATTTTGGTGTGAATATAAGATGAAAAAAAACAAATGTTTAGTTTACATGCAGTTTAGTAGGGGATTGGTTTTGTTCTGTGCTGTACAGGAAAAAGTTCTTTATTTAACAGCATATTAGGTAATTAATAAATATAAAACAACTGTGCAACGCATGCTAGTTAAACAAAATATGTTTTAAAAAAACGTAATAAAATTAGTTTTTAAAATAAAGATAAAGATTAATAAAAGCTCTACAAACACTGACATCTGTTTTGGTAAGAATAAGAATGTATTTTACTAATGAAAAGCAGCCAGAATCCAAAGTGTTTATTTATTTATTTATTTTGTATGTATGTATATGTATGTACATTTATTTACAGACTCTTTGTGTGAGTGAGTTCATTTGTGTAAGTGTGATGTTGATGTGAAAATAAGTGTCAAACAATGCTTGTGGTAAAACCCACTTAACTCTGTCCTAATTACAGTCAGTTTCGAAAGACACATTCAGTGGTTGAAGAGAAATACATACGGTAGTGTTTCATGTTCTTTCTCATATGCTGTGTTTGGGGTAAGGACATACCTGTCTGCCTTTTTGTTAAAAACGTAAAAGATTAACTATAACTTTGAGCATAACTTTGTATATCATAATATGCTCTACATTTCACAACACAAGCATGTCAAATGTGCACCTACACCACAAGCCGTAAGAAAAGGTTCTACCCCACCAGCATCAGACTCTTGAACTCCATGTGTAACCTTCAAATGAATGTGGCATATGAAAGTTTAACAAATTAATGTTTAAATCCTGCTTCCTCTCTCTCTCTCTCTCTCTCTCTCTCTCTCTCTCTCTGTCTGTCTGTCTGTCTGTCTCTCTCTTTCTCTCCCTTGCTCTCCCATTCTTTCTCTCTCCGTAGAGTCATGAAGACAGCAGCGTAGCAGCTAAGCAGCAGGAGAGTTCTGTGTGCAGGCTCATAGCTTAGCTAGTAAATAAAATGCATGTATATAAATGCATATGCATGTGATGTGCACAATTAACACAGATCCCTCTCTCTCCCACTCACCCCACCCCACCCCTTTTTTTCTTTGTATCTGTCTTTCTTCTATACATTGATCTACAGGGATCCCACAATCCAGGTAATATTTGCTCTGTATACTTTTAAACACACACACATACATACACGCATGTGGTGCATGCACACACATGCACACACACATGTGCATACACACACGCACACACACACACACACACGCACACACAAACTAACGGCTCTCCTGAAACCCTACCATTTTGTATGACAGTGATACCCAATATTGGTCAAGTTTTTGCAGTTGATGCTGAATTTAAACATTTCTATTTCCATTTAGAAATCTCCAATGAGATTCCTACAGTGACCAAGAAGCCAGATCAGCAGAAAAAACCTGCTGCACATCTGAAAGGTGGGGTTAAGAGACACACACACACACACACACGTTTTTACATAACCGGTTCATGATTTAGTTAGCCTTTCTCCTGTTTTTTGAACATCTGAACTTTCAGATAAAGACAAACTGACACAAAGTCATTCTTAGTGTGAAAACCTGGTTACATAGTTTTAAGTCATCAGCGTGAATATTCCGGTGATGTTTCTTGGTATGTGTCTTTACTCTTCGGCCTTGACCATGCTGCTGTCTGTCTCCAGGCTGTTCTGCACCAGTGTGAAACGATGGTGTTCTCCTCTGGACAGACCAAGACCTTGCCTTCCGCCAAGACATCGACTACAAAGATGGACGCCTGACCGTCAAGCAAGAGGGATACTACTTTGTGTACTCCAAGATCGCTCTCTGGCAGTCCCAGTGTGTGACGGTCAATCACCAGATGATGTGGAGCACATTGAGATATGCCAGTGGGAAGCCCATGGCACTGATGCAGTCAAAGAGGTACATGTCTGTTATATTTGATTTAGGTTTCTCTTCTGTTCTTTCACTGCATGTTGTTGATTGATGAACATAAATGATTAACGCTTTTGAAGGGATTCTTAGTTGACAGCATTTTTTTTCACACCTGCCTAAAACTTTTGCACATTACTGTATGTACAGAGCCAATTAATGCGTTCTGTAAAACATGGGTGACACAGGCGGTTAAAGGAGAACTTCGGTGTAAAATGAAAATTGGCATGTTAAAACATCATACCGAGTTGCTATGTGTACTGAGGAGCAAAATCGATTTAGCCTGTTGCATTCAGAGTTTAGCTATTTTTTATTGTTTGTCCCAGAAGGCTAACAATGGAAGTGGTAGGTGCCCTTAGACGAAGCATGACGACTACGCTATTTTTAAACCATTAAAACAGCTCGAAGAAACTCCACACTCCATCAGTAGTACAACAAAGGCCCTGACATTAAAAACCAGGGAATGAGAACTTTGTAAGTGTGCACAACATTTATTAATAAAACAGTTTTGACAGGCAGTACCTTGCTGTAGTTTCTCGTCGCTGCCATGATGAAAGTCCGCACAAGTTGATTGACGAACACGAACCAGCAGGAAGAATAGGAGGAGAGGTAGTACAATCGTCTTGGCGACTTTCATCGACTTTCATCATGGCGGCGACGAGAAACAACTGCAAACTACTGCATGTAAGAACAGTTTTTTAAATAAACGTACATTTACAATATTCTCAGTGCTTTGTTTTTAATGTCAGGGACTTTGTTGTACTACCAATGGAGTGTGGAGTTTCTTTAAGCTGTTTTAATGGTTTAAAAATAGCGTAGTCGTCATGCTTCGTCTACCACTTCCATTGTTAGCCTTCTGGGACAAATGATAAAAAATAGTTGAACTCTGAATGCAACAGGCTAAATCAATTTTGCTCCTCAGTACACATACCAACTCGGTATGATGTTTTAACGTGCCAATTTTCATTTTACACCGAAGTTCTCCTTTAAGGAGTTGCAGCCAGAGTCACAGGACAGGTGGGTGGGGGGAGTGAGTGACCAGCCCTCTCCTTCATCCTTCCCCAGGACTGACATGCCCTCAGCATGGTAACATTCCCACACACTGCTCCCTGGGCACTGTTGTCAGAGCTGCCCCCTGCTCACATGTGTGATGGGTTAAATGCAGAGGTCAAATCACTTATACAGTCATGTCTACATGGACCAATCTCAAAGGACAGTTTCCAATATCATGACATGTCTCAACTATAACAACTATAGCCTAGATATAACTAAGATCATGTCTATTACCGTATAAACTTGCAAAAAATATCAATTTAAGTTCAAAGGTTTTATATTAGTTTATACAGCATGTTAGCAATATAACAGGTGTGTAATGTCACATTAGACTTCCACACTACACTACATTACACTTCCACAGGTCTCACTCCCTACAGGTCTCACGCCGGGGCAGTGGTGGCTTAACAGTTAAGGTATCGGACCTGTGACCGCAGGATTGCAGGTTTGAATCCCGGGTTGCCAGTAGTGCCACTGAGGTGCCCTGAGCATGGTACCGTCCCCACTCACTGCTCCCCAGGCGCCATTGTCATGGCTGCCCCCTGCTCACGTGTGGGATGGGTTAAATGCATGCGTTGTGTGCACTGTGCTGTGCTGTGTAATCACAAATGGGACTGACTTTTACTTTCAAAGTGCCAACTGAGTGACAAATCTGGAATCAAGAAAACATTTGAAAGTGTCAAAAAATGTATTACAAAGACACATCTATGTGGAGAAAAATCCCTTCTGTTTTCTTGACAAAGAAAAATGCTAATGCTATGACCATTGCCATCACCAGACTGTCAAGATATGTCTTGTATCAGACTTTTAAAAGCAGGTTTTCTCTTCATTCACATAACATATTCAGCATGCTAATTAGTTGCATGTACTCTCCCACAGATTCCACTGTCCAAAGAAGAGTGACAAAGCTGAGATCAACAAGACAGACATAACCAACAGCTACCTGGGCGGGGCCTTCCACCTCTTTGCCAACGACTTCGTCTACGTGAAGCTGGAGGGCCCGGCGCAGATCAGAATCGGACAGGCGGAGAACTTCTTCGGGGCTTTTATGCTCCTGTAGTCCTTAGGCCTTCCTAAAAAGAAGCTCTTATGAGAACAAAAAGTTTACTCCAATTTTAAGGTCCCTGCACTGCCTCCCAGTAAGTTATACAATTGACTTTAACGCATTGCTGCTTGTGTTTAAAACTTTAAATGGGATGGGATCCCATTACCTATCAGATATGTTTCAGCTATATGCATCAACTCTCTAGGATCACAGCAGAAAAATCTGTTGATAAAACCTGCTGGCGAAGCAGCTTTCAGCTGGGCATTGGATTATCTTGTCCCGGGCAAAGCCAAGACTGGCCTGAGTTTAACCATCATATGAAGATCTACACAGCACATTTTTTGTTGTTGGTTAAATTGGTTTTATGCAGCATTTTATTTACAGTAACCCAATTGCTGGGTTACTTTGGTGACACGAATACATGTAATGCTAATTTAATACTAATCTAATGGTAATTATCTCTATGTACAAAGCATAAAACACAAAATCAAAACACAAGTAAAGATTGCTTTCATATCTACATTTGTATGCAATAATTAAGTCGACGGTGGAGTTAGGAAAAAAAGAACAGGTATACCAAAGCAAATTGGAAATAGGATATTGGTACACGTCTGGAAATGCCAATGCCACCTCATGAATCCACCTGTAGATGGCAGCATAGCCCAATCCTGCTCTCCATGACCCTACCTCCCCAGACGCCCCCCATCTCACCCCACATTCACAAACCATTACAGATATAGTCAAGAAGTGGCCTTCATGAACGCTACTAAGATGGCTTGATTTGAATGACCCCAGAAATGATCTATGTCTGCTAATTTTACAACAAAGTAATGCAAGCATCTGACACGAGACCTGAGGTGCCAATACCAAGAACATTTATTTCTGCTAACTTTAATTCTGTTGACTTTATCCAAGAGTGGCGACTCTGCCATCCTTTTCTGAGATAAACCATATACACCTGTTTTACCTCTGATTTACTGACACCACAAACAATGGTCAACTAATTTGAAGGACATGCACACTTATCTCCACTTCACCATATGCATATGTATTACATTTCAAAGTTCATTAAAAAAAACTGGCTGTATCTGCAAAGACAAAGCTACAAAGCTCTATACGTCCTTCTCTGCTTCAGTGTAAGCTGCAGAAATCATATCCAGTCCTGCTGTTCTGCACTCCTGCCTGAGGGTGGCAGCACAACCCTGTTGTCCATCTCCAGATGAGCTCGTATGCAGTTAGGCCACAGAACCAGTACCCAACAATGTCCAAATATCTACAGTACCTTTAAAGCAACCACTCCACTCTCCACTAAGTAGTTTTTGTCTTCGGTCACCCTTACAGGCTGGAAGCGGAATTGTCTCTTATAGAGAACTACAGAGAGACAGTCCGTTTCTCCAAACCTACTTAGTGCTATTACAGCCCATGGAGGGCGGCGAAGCAAATTCAGAAGTGCCTTTCACCCTGTTACAAGTTGATGAACCACTGAAATGTTTTGGAAACATTATTTTTAAGGTTGAAATAACTTAGCGTTGCTTTATCATCCATACAGTATAAACATTTCTGCATAATACCGGTGGTCAAATTGGCTTTTGTAAGGAGGGGGAGCCCTTCTTTACTCACAGTGGTTAATATCTCCCTCTGTTGTATTACTATGAATACTGTAGCAGAGGGAGCTCAGCTGAGCCGGCCCAATTGACACTGCATAACACCAACTTCAAAAAGTGCTGCATGGATCTTTTCTTTTCTTTACAGTGGATTATAAATATACATTGCACCACGAGAGCCATGCAACCATTCTGAAAATTAGTTTCTATCGCAGCTTTTTTACAGTGTGTAGTTCACATGATGCCTTACAAAACACCCCTCACCTGTTCCAAATCCAGCAAAACCTCACAGGCTTCTTGCCTTAAACAAAAGTGTTGACAAGATCAAGGAGCAAGGACAATGAATAGATCAATAAACATTTTATTAATCTTGCAGGTACATTACAAAGAAAATCTAATAACTGCTGAAAATAATCACACCGTTTCAGCTTCAACATCCAGCCAAGTCCTTCCATAGGGAAAAGGAGAAAGTAACTGAAGAACAGTACGGTATTTACATATGAACAGAGGCGAGAGCCACGGCACAGGTGAGTCCCACAGACGTTTAGCGGGGTGCCGCTCAGGAGGCTGTCCGAGTCGTTTAGTGGGTGTTGGGGTGCAGTTTGAGGAGTCGAAATCGTGTTGTGGTTGTCGGGGTACAATTTCAAGACTTGGCAGAAATGTTTTGTGGGTGTTGGGGGGGGGGGGGGGGCAGTTCCAGGTCTCGTGGGACGTTCAGTGGTTGTCAGGGTGCAGTTTGAGGAGTCGTCTGAGTCGTTTAGCGGGTGTCAGGGTGCAGTTTGAGGAGCCAGGGTCGTTTAGCGGGAGTCGGGGTGCAGTTTGAGGAGTCAGGGTCGTTTTGTGGGTGTCGGGGTGCAGTTTAAGGAGTCAGGGCCGTTTGGGGGTGTCGGGGTGCAGTTCCAGGTCTCTTGAGTCATTTAGCGGGTGTCGGGGTACAGTTTGAGGAAGGCCTCCACCATGGCGTCGGGGTCGTGGCGCGCGTCCGTGCTGGCGTAGAGGACTGCCAGCTGCTGGCAGCGGTGGCGGAGGGGCGTGTCGCGGAGGTACGCTTGCAGCCGGTTGCGGGCGGCCCCACAGCTGTCGCCGTCCGCACTGTTGCCTTCCTCGTCTGCGTCGTCCCGGTCACCGCCGTTGTTGGTGTTGTTGTTGTTGTTGTGGTGACGGTCGTCTCCGGCAGCGGCGGCGGCCTCCTTCTCCCCGCCCTCCTCCCCGTCAGCCTCCTCGCCCTGCCGCGACGGCGCCGTGGACGGCGTGGACTGTGGCGGCGTCTTGCGAGGCTCCTCGGGGTTGAGCAGCGGCAGGTTCCACAGCGCCCCCAGCAGGGCGTCCAGGTTGGGGAAGAACTTGACGTCGGAGAGGCGCAGCGTGTCGGCGATGCTGTCGGGCAGCGGCACGCCCTTGCTGCGGTGCTTCCACTTGACGCGCCAGCACTGCAGCTCGGTGGCCAGCGTGTCGGGGCTGGGCAGGTCGTCGCGGAACACCTCGGCCACCGCCGCCTCCTCCGCCACGTCCGCCGCGAACTTCAGCTGGCCCATGACGGCCGGCACCAGCGACAGGCAGCGCAGCACCTTCAGGTGCGTCTCCGAGAACAGGTCGCTGAGCTCCGAGATGACGTAGCTGACCACGGGCACCGTCAGGTGCTCTTTGTAGTAGCTCTCGGGCTGCGGCTCGGGGGTCCCGCACTTGCGCAGGTGGCGCAGGGGCACGCGCACGGGGATGCCCAGCGACTGCGCCGCCAGCGCCGCCTCCTCGAACCAGAACTCGTGGTAGACGTCGATGTTGTCGGCCACCTCCACCAGCGAGTGCAGCACGGCCGTGACGCTGCTGGTGGCCATGTGGACGTCCAGGGCGCCGCCCTGCAGGTTGCGGCCGAAGGCGCGCGTGAAGGACAGCACGTTCTTCAGCACCACCAGCCCGGCCAGGAACTCGAAGTCGCTCAGCGTCTCGGCGAGGGCCAGGCAGTCGCGCACCACGCGCTCGCTCCAGCGCATCTCCCGGCCGCCGTCGCAGGCCGCCTCCAGGCAGAGCTTGAGCGGCTCCAGGAGGTCGGAGGTCAGCTGGAAGGCGTCATGGCGGCGGCTCCAGCGCCCGCGGCAGGCGGCCAGCAGCGTGCGGGCCGTGTCCTCGTCCTCGCGGAAGCTGGTGGCCACGGTGCGCTCCAGCTCCAGGCGCAGGGCGGGCGAGCTGCGCAGGAGCGCCTCGGCGCGGCCCAGCGTGGCGATGACCAGCTGCGTGGCGGGCGTGCTGGCGCTCTCGGCCAGCAGGGCGTTGAGGCCGCAGCGCGACCAGAGCGTGCGCACCGCCGTGGGGTGCAGCTCCGTGACGCGCTCGGCCGCCGTGCGCATCTTCAGCGCGTGCCGGGCGCCGCCAGCCCCCCCGCAGTCGTAGGCGAAGCCGCGGCACTTGGCCATGTCCAGCCCGCACGCGCCCGTCACGAACGCCAGCAGCCTCTCGGCCAGCACCTCGCCGTCGCCCTCCAGCGCCACAAAGCCCAGCAGCTCCTCCTGAGGCCGGCCACTGCCCTCGGCCCCCTCGCCCCCTCCCCCCGCACCGTCCACGAAACGGGCGAAGAGCGGCAGGAACACGCCGCAGCCGCCCTCCGGCGCCTCTTCGCCTTCCCCCTCCTGGCCAGTGGCGTCAGGGCCGCGCATCTCGGCGGGCTCCCCGGCGATCAGCGAGAAGAGGCGCACGCGCTGCACCACCTCGTCCCGCACGCAGGAGGCCGCCACGTCCAGCATGCGGCCCAGCGTCTCCGGCGCCAGCGTCTCCGAGTTGGTGGCCGCGCCCTCCAGGCGCCGCCGCAGCACCTCGTCCCCCGCACTCATGCGCATCTCCAGCAGCGCCTGGAAGTTGCTCAGCGGCGTGAAGGAGGGCCTCGGCCTGGCCCGCGCCTCGCTTCCGTCGCCCTCGCCGCCCGGCTTCTCGCCCTCCTTGGCTGCCTTCTTCTCCGAGGCGGCGCCGGGAAGGGGCGCCAGAGCGGCCGTGGCCGTGTGTCCGATGAGCGGGATGCCCTGCCTGCCCAGCAGGAGCAGGATCTCGAACAGGGAGCGCAGGTATTCCCGTACCTCCTGCTCCTCGGCCGACAGAGGGGGCGCCGTGTCCTGCTCCATGTCCTCCACGCCCTCGTCCTCCCGGTTGGCCTCCGCCTCCTCCTCCACTGCCAGAGACAACACACACACACACACACACACACACACACACACACACACACAGAGACAGACAGACACAGACAGACACACACACAATGTTAGTCAGGTCTTAACTTGGTCATTTGTAAATTTGTAATGCTTTCCATAACTGTAGTAGTAATAATAATAATAATAATAATAATTATAATAATAATAATAATAACATTTTTTTTATTATAGAAATAGTAGTGGTAGTAGTAGAAGTAAAGAAATTAAAATAATGTAAATTACCAAATATTCCTGCCTATAAAAAATTCCTGCCTTAAAATGATCTCACTCAGAACAACATCTAGGCTCATCTGCACACATACGCACACACACTCTCCCATACACACACACACTGGTTTGTCAATTTATGAAGAGTTATGAAGAGAGAATTTGGCTTTAAGATGAACAATTAATATAAACGTATTCACTTACATCTGCGTTCTTTAATGTCTCTGACTTCTTCTTCTGTCTGTGGTACAGAAACATAAAACAAACAGATGATTAATAAAACACAAATGCCTCAACTGTTGCTCCCTGCCTCATGTGCCCCAACCCCACACACACACACAGCCCTAGCACTCTCCGGCTCATGATCCCTCTGCCCCCTCTTCCCCCAGACACACACACACACACACCACACACAGCCCTAGCACTCTCTGGCTCATGATCCCTCTGCCCCCTCTTCCCCCAGACACACACACACACACACCACACACACACACACACACACCACACACAGCCCTAGCACTCCCCGGCTTATGATCCCTCTGCCCCCTCTTCCCCCAGACAGACAGACACACACACACACACACACACACCACACACAGCCCTAGCACTCCCCGGCTCATGATCCCTCTGCCCCCTCTTCCCCCAGACACACACACACACACACACACACACCACACACACACACACACCACACACAGCCCTAGCACTCTCCGGCTCATGATCCCTCTGCCCCCTCTTCCCCCAGACAGACAGACAGACAGACACACACACACACACACACACACACACAGCCCTAGCACTCCCCGGCTCATGATCCCTCTGCCCCCTCTTCCCCCAGACACACACACACACACACACACACACACACACACACACACACACACACACAGCCCTAGCACTCCCCGGCTCATGATCCGTCTGCCCCCTCTTCCCCCAGACACACACACACACACACACAGCCCTAGCACTCCCCGGCTCATGATCCGTCTGCCCCCTCTTCCCCCAGACACACACACACACACACACACACACACACACACAGCCCTAGCACTCCCCGGCTCATGCCCCCTCTTCTCCTCACATCCTGTCCCCCCATCCCCCAGACACACACACACACACAGCTCGCAGCATACAGCCTTGCTCCCTGGCTCACCCCCCCCCCCCCAAACAACACGGCACACACAGGACACAGCCCTCACAGCTCAAGCCCACCCACACACAAACAGCATGCAGCACACAGCCCCTGTTCCCCTCGGCTCATGTCGTACCCCCCCTCCCAATGGTAAACCCTACAGTCTAGACAATTAATTATGAATAGTTGCAGTAGAGACATAGCACTCACAATGTCTTTGCCAATCTGTTGCTTATGAGTCAGGACACATGATACAACACAGATGTAGAACTGTGTTACACGTACACATGCGTGTGTGTGTGTGTGTGTGTGTGTGCGAGTGTGTGTGTGTGTGTTTAGTGTGGTCTCTGGACACAGTTGTAGACTGTGTGTGCTTAGTGCAGTCACTTAACAGAAATGTTAAGTAATTTTTCTGACCTGCTTTTCAGCTCTTGTGGTCCCAAGAGGTTGTAATTTTGTATGGGTTTGTGTGTGGGGGTTTAGTCTGTTTCACTGGACATAGCTGTAATGTGGGTATGTGTGTGTGTGTGTGTGTGTGTGTGTGTGTGTGTCTGTGCGAGTGTGTGTGTGTCCTGACTCCTCATGAGCATGATGAGGGATGAGTGTGTGAAGGCCAGACTGCCCGGCTCAGTACTCTGTTACTAAGAAAACAAAAACTGTCAAAACACTTCTGCTTTACTGACAGGTTATGGTTTGGCATAGGTTTGGTCTGGCCACAGTTTACTATTCTTGGATAGGATCCTAGTTGCTGGTTCTGCAGTGTCAGTACTGTGCTCCATGCGGTTGCAGCACACAGGTGGCTAGGATGCTGGTTAGGAGCGGTTGGCTAGGATGCTGGTTAGGAGCGGTTGGCTAGGATGCTGGTTAGGAGCGGTTGGCTAGGATGCTGGTTAGGAGCGGTTGGCTAGGATGCTGGGTAGGAGCGGTTGGCTAGGATGCTGGGTAGGAGCGGTTGCAGCTCACAGGTGGCTAGGATGCTGGTTAGGAGCGGTTGGCTGGGATGCTGGTTAGGAGCGGTTGGCTAGGATGCTGGTTAGGAGCGGTTGGCTAGGATGCTGGGTAGGAGCGGTTGCAGCTCACAGGTGGCTAGGATGCTGGTTAGGAGCGGTTGGCTAGGATGCTGGTTAGGAGCGGTTGGCTAGGATGCTGGTTAGGAGCGGTTGCAGCACACAGGTGGCTAGGATGCTGGTTAGGAGCGGTTGCAGCACACAGGTGGCTAGGATGCTGGTTAGGAGCAGTTGCAGCACACAGGTGGCTAGGATGCTGGTTAGGATGCGGGTTAGGAGCGGTTGGCTAGGATGCTGGTTAGGGGTGGTTGCAGCATACAGGTGGCTAGGATGCTGGTTAGGAGTGGTTGCAGCACATAGGTGGCTAGGATGCGGGTTAGGAGTGGTTGCATGTAACAGTGAGAGTGTTTGGCAGGCACAGCGTTCCCAACCCCATGCAAAGGGAATGGCACGGGTGCCCGTGCATGTGTGTGTGTGTGTGTGTGTGTGTGTGTGTGTGTGGGTGTGTTATATGTCCTGAGTCATCATGAGCATGTTGTAATGGTGTGTTTAATGGCACAACATTAAGCCTTGAAATCTCACCAGAACTTTGACGCGCTTGCGGTTCTTGTGCAGCTTCTTGTTCTGTCCACTGAAGTCAAAGATGGTGGGAACCGCGTTGTCTTTCAGGACTGTCCGAAACGGTCCCTATACACATCACACACACACACACACACACGCACACACACACGCACAGCCATCAGTCAGACACTTCACCTTCATTAGCAATATTTTGTATATAATAAATTAACTGGTTGCTAATTTCACAAATTCTCCCCCCCCCCCACCAATATGAACACAGTGACAATAAGTGTGACAAGTGAGAATTGCACTTGTGGTGTGCTCAAAGAATGCACATTTGTCTGTCTGTCTGTCTGTCTGTCTGTCTATCTCTGTGTGTGTGAACTGTGTATTTGTGTGTGTGTACTTGTGTGCTCAAAGAATGCACATTTGTTGCCTCAGTGGCAATTTCCCTTCCTGGCTGGGCCATTACCCTGAGCCCAGCTCCACTGGGCTGTGGTGGCCTAGCAGCTTAAATAAATAAAGAAAAAAAATAAATAAATTCCAACTCCCTAACCACTAGACCACAGCTGACAAAACGCGGATTTGAAAATAAAACAAAACACGGATTTGTAACTGGGTTGCCAGACGTAGCGCTAAGGTACGCTGAGCGAGGTGCTGTCGCCACACACTGCACGCTGCCGTCATCGCAGCTTGCCCCTGCTCACGTGTTTCATAACGACAACTGCAATTGTGTAATTTGCGCTAAATGCTTAGACTCTACATAGGAGAACTGGGCCTCGTTTCCCGATAACGATGGATCTTAGCCTTAAGAGCAACGTAAACGATTGATCCCACGAACGTTCTTACAGTCCTTACGGACCGTTTCTCGAACATGATCGTACGTGAACGCGCGTGCCCTGCTCTTAAGATGGTTCTTGGAGCTGAAAGTTGGCGCTATTAAGTGGCGTTGGAGCTTTCTTTTGAACTTCATTGGGCATACGGTAAAGTTGGCTTCAATGCAAGAAAATACATTTTTAAAAGATAAACAAAACTTGTAATGTTTGCTTATCTCTCATCTATAATTTAACTCATTCAAGTGTAAGCAAAAAAGATCTCCGACCAGTCTGAGGACACAAAGAAAAATATATTTGGTTTAAATAGTCTATGTAGGACACTGTATTCAGATGTTTTGTTACATGTTTTCTGCACACGTCCAAAATAAGCCCACTTACTGTGACTGTCCTTGTGCGGCTGTGCTAAAGGCGCTGGATATAGGGTATTTGAAGGCATCGGGGAACAAGACGGGAGACGTGAAAACAGTGTGATAAGGCAATTTAAGCCGTACAGTATAGGCCTACTGTCATTGTGATTTCCAACAGGTTAAAGGCCAAACTATGCCTGCTGTTTTTAAATACTGCCCGTCAACAATGTCTTCGCCACTCCCTTTTTGTTATGCCCATGGAACTGTCATGTTCCAAGCTTTTTGTTTTGACTGACTTTTTATTGTTTCTGGGTTATATTTTTCTTGGTTGCCTCGAAACGCTCCCGTTCATGTAATGCCCATACAAATCACATGTAGGATCACCGTTTCATTATGCCCAATTACTATCAAATAGTTGACGTATGTGGCTGCAATCATATTGATTTGATTCCAGGCCCTTGCGTAATTTAGGCTACTTCTTTATTTCCGTTGGTCTGCTGTGTCAGCTACATGATGTCATGGTAGTTATATGGTAGTTGCATGATAGTTACAAGAATAATGTCTTATGACAACATCTTCAGGCACGCGTAGCCTTTTTTCATTTCACATCCTCTGGGTGTCTCCACTGTGTCACGCCAGTTAAGATCAATCTTAGTGCTCTACGAGTGCTCTGGACCACACGTAGAGTTACGTGTGATTCCACGATGGTTCTTGGCCAAGGAAGGTTTCGGGAAACGGTCCGTAAACTCTACGATGGTGCTAAGTGTGAAGTTAGTTAAGTGTAACTTAGGCTTAAGTACTGCTTAACATCGCTCGTAGTGCTTTCGGGAAACGAGGCCCTGGACACAGCCTTTGTGACGTCACGCATGGACTTTCTCACAGACCAGATGAAGTCAAAATGGAAAGTTCTGGGTGCCGCCATCTTGACTAATTCATTCTATGAATGTCGACATGAATTATGTTCATGAATTATGAATCTCCCCCCCCGCCGTTATCATGGACCCAAAAACCACAAACAATGCACCGAAATTCACAACAAATTTGCATTGTTTTGGTGGTATGCTGTGTTCCTTCATTTCTATAGTCACTGCGGCATGTGGGAATCGCTCCGACACATACCGTTTTGCAGATCATGCTGGGGTCGAAGTGGGCCGCACACAGCCTGTAGTGCTTGTTCAGCAGGTCCGGCGTCTTCGTCAGCAGGTCGGCACGGCGACAGTTTTCCACCCACTCGTGACATCTACCCATGAAGCAGACGAGAGAAAAACGATAGAGACAGAGAGAAGGCAGACAGACAGACAAAGGAAGAGCAAAAGAGACAGAGAGAGAACAAAGAAAGACAGGCAGAAGAGAGACAGACAGAGACAGAGAGAGGGAGGGAGAGAGAGAGAGAGAGAGAGAGAGAGAGAGGGAGGGAGAGAGGGAGGGAGAGAGAGAGAGAGAGAGAGAGAGAGAGAGAAGACAATAAATGTTATTGAAGGTGGGATACTGTAGCCTGGTAAACCAGCCCCTCGTACTTCATTTCATTTTGTACAGAGGGTCCGGAGTCGCTGCCGTTGAAATTCATGTATGAGGACCGAGCAACTCCTGGCCAGTCAGCGAACAGAGGGAATGAGCCCTGACGTTGATTTTGTTTGCTACATTTGAATTGTAGTGCGTAGGTAGGCTAATTGCATACGTGACGACCAGACGTTAGCAATTGGGTAAAGGCAGAGCCACTTGTTTTAAACTTCAGCAGAGTCCACACCTCCAGGAAGAAATCGTTTGTCAATGCACCAACCCCTGACCCTCTGTACAAAATGAAATGAAGTACGAGGTGCTGGTTTACCAGGCTATGGATACTGGATTTTGGCTGCTGAAACTTGAGTTCACCGATAGGCACAGACTAGTTAGCAGGCTCTTTCATTCATCAACGACTACAAAAACATTAGAATACTATCAGGTTACACTGCAATAACATTTGACACATTATGCAGATTACAGAGCACATGGACATGTCAGCAGTTTGTACACCTCTGCATTCTGATGAAAAATGCCTGACAGGTATGTTCTTTGTAGAGACAAAACCAAAAATATGGATCACTGCTGCTACTAACACACAAATCAAACAGGTGGTATCCGGGCAACCCTGCCGGAAGTCAATTACAGTATCTCCTTTCCAGCACAAAATGATGATGTACTGGTCGCAAATGGGGGGCTAAACAAATAAATTATTATCACTGTGGTTTTCAATACGATGGTTGTTTTGTTGACAGAGACATGAATTAGAACTAGAAAAGTTTAAGCTGTGCGTAAGCCACCTCGCCATCTTTTCTAAGTTAGTATCAGTAGGCTTAATTTATAACACGCGCCATTCATTAACCTTGTAATGTTAATATGTTCTTGTCTGACCCATTTGACCAAACGCAGATTCACACCATTCCCTCGACAGCACTGCCACAGACAGGACAGGGTGCAGTTCGAGTTCACGGCTCAAGCGTGTACGGGCTGCTGAACCATTTGACAATTATTACAGGCTTGCTAACATTGGTTAAGTACAGGCAACTTTGTTGGTATGCGAACTTTTTGCAGACCAATCACGCTAAGCCGACAGCCATAGCAGCAGTGCCCGATGTTGCCTAACGACAGTATAATGTACATATAGCTGCACATATTCGGCAACGGCTGTTTTCCAGTGGCACAAACTAGCTATGACAGCTTGCTAATGTTGGCTAACTTTGCGCGCTTTTTGGTAGATGCCATAGTAGATGCTAACCCGTCCAAGGGGGTAAAGGTAGCTGATATGTTCGCATGTTTACACACAACAGGTTTCCTGAAAAATCAGGACCACTATTTTGCTGTACGTTTGCTACAATATGCACTTAATCGCCGTTAACTCACCTCTTTACGTCCCTTGGAAATCGAAAAAAAGCTAAGTCTGTTTGCGTACTTTTTTTGGTGCAGTTCGGCGCCACACAGAAATTTGGCATGGTCGTTTCTATTTGACCAACAGTTACACTTTATCTCTGGAGTCTCTGGAAATTTAACCAAAGCAATACCTATTAACTACAATTTCAATACAATATATACAGCCAAATTCGCACTACACTGCTTTGTGTGGCCTGGAGGAAACAGCGCGTGGAGTCCGTCCCAGTCCCACAATGCACTGTTCGAGGCGCTGTATGAGCAATGTCACGTGATCATGCATCTTCAAGCATGCATGCGCTAAATTAAAAGCATTACATTAAATTAACTTCACTAATAAATGAGCAATGCGTATTCGAGATGTTCGAAATAAATGGTTCTTGTATATGGGAGCATAAAAGCGATACATTACTTTAATTTAATATTAATAATGAAATACAATGTCATAGTTACAAGCTTATTATACCTGTAAGTAAAGCAAAAGGTTTAATTTCGGTTAAACAAGGGTGTGGGTGTGCTTAAACGTTTACATTTACGCGGGTGATATTGGTGATCATCACTTTGCCCTAAAGATGGCGGTGTGTTCCTGTTAGGCATTTTGAAATAGACAACTGGGCCTTTGACACCATCTCTTAACTCTCCCCTGCCTCACAGTACCCATGGTTTACAGACTAAATATTACTAATGAGCAGCCCCGCTGACAGTCTTGGCTGGGCCCGGGACAAGATAATCTGATGAGTCCATGGAGCAATGTGGGGTTAGATGCCTTGCTCAAGGGTACTTCAGCCATGGATGAGGGTGCAGGAGAACACTAGTTGTTTAGTACCCAATCCCCATTCTTCCTACTGGAATGGCATTCAAACCTGCAACCCTCCGATCCCAACACCAACTCTCTAACCACACTAGGCCACAGCTAGCCTGGTAAACCAGCCCCTCGTACTTCATTTCATTTTAATTAAGTCTGTATTACAAGATACATACGTATAGCTGAGCCAAATATAATAAAACATAATTACTGCCTAAGTAAGAGGATTATGTTCTGTATTCACATTTTGCTCTTTTACTTCTGTAAAGACATGGGCTAGGTGCACAGCCCACAATGCTGTTTGGCAATGGAGAGGTCAGTTACTGCATTACTCTATCGAGACAATTCTGGTGTCACCCTTGGGGGTAAAAGTGGAGTCAGAGGCTGACTCCTCTCTGTCTGTCTGTCTGTTGTGTGGTATGTAAATCTAACCCTGTGTCGCAGTAGTTTTAAGATTGGACACCTGTGTGTGGTTATTTTGGGACAGTGGAATTGTTACAGTATGATGGTGGCTTCCTTCATGAACCACAATAAGCAGTAACAAACTAACCTGTTGGTTCTGTTTTTATGTTTTCACTGCTTCTTTGCATGTTATTACAGTGCTTAAGTTAAATATATATAAAATACGCTGATATTTAAATTAATAATGTGGCGTATTTGACATTTGTGCGTCACTTTGGAAAACCAAATCAGAGGTATAAGTCGTGTATTTGGACCAGCCCAGACCAACACAAGAAGAAAATGAACACGGCATGCTTTTTCAGAGGTTAAAAAACATTTACTTGAACACAAGGCAACAAGAGGGTAGATAGTGTTGTGACCAGAGTTTTGACAATAACCACAAATATATAAGAGGTGCTGAGAGCACATACAGGGATAGCACTGCCGTCAGGACATTGGGAAAAAAACAGAGTCCACCGACAAACAGCTGGACATCACATGAACAAAACAAAACTATGAAAAGAGGGAAAACGTGTATATATACACAATGGATGCTTGTGTGTTACTCAAATCGAGCAATTTCTATTTAACATCAAAATGTTTTATTAGTGGGGTAAATAATTACCTATACAAGTTCAACTTCAGCAGTTTTTCACGTGTTAACTGTTTGACATTTGTTTTTAAATCACAGTGACCAAAAGCAAAAAATAAAATTACAATTTAAAACAAGTTTAGTATATCATCCAAAAAAAAAAAAAAAAAAAAAAAAAGAAGTGTTCTATCAGATCATCTTGCATCCTCGTCATGTATTCAATTAGATTTGCTTACAAATACCAAAGACCACTGTTAAAGTACCAGAGAGAAAAGCAGTTAGATGCAATACCTCATACAACACCAGTCCCCGTCATCCCTGTCTAACCTTAAACCCACTCACCATTGCCCAAGCATGTCTGTGGGCTCCTCATGGGGAGTCTGGAGGGGCTTGTTTAAAATGGACTGGCTGGCTTAAAGCAATGCATTCTGGACTTGAAATAGTGCCGTTTTTAGGACAACCTTGTCTTAACATCACCGTACCACTTGGACGAGATTGTCCCAAAAAACGTCACCATTTCAAGCCCAGAATGCATTGCTTTAAGCCAGTCATGTCATACAAGCCCCTTATCTCTCCCTCACTCACACACATCTCACCACACCTTGCCCCAAGGGCCTTGCCTCATCTTGGCAAATACCTTTTAACTTTAAGCAGCACACTTGCAATAAGTAACCATATAAGAACGGCTACGTGTACATTCTGTTAGTGAGCGTAGAGCAGTGAAACACTTTTTTTTTTTTAACATGTTTGATATATGAAAGTAAAAGCTTATGTTTTTTTGTGCAATCCTTCTATTACAAAGTGCTCTTAATTACGCATTCCATAGCAGTGAGTTCACCACCTCCCCCGGTGCCTTCCGGTTTGCTTGACCATGGCTAGAGCTGACGCCAACACAACCACCAGCCTCACTACACGCCATCCTTATTACACTCTGTCCCACAGTCTCAGCCAATCAAGAGCAAGAGATATGATTTGAGGACTTCTTGTGGCTTGTGATTGGCCAAATCGAGGGTGTTAAGTCAGCATGCTAGCCAATCACAGAGCATTTCCTTGCCTCTCTCCTCACAGCCGGGTGAGGTCAGCGTGGGCGTCGGGCAGCTCGTGGAGCAGCGCAGGGTTTCTGCGGTAGATGTAGGCGTTTGCCACCGGCGTACCGCCGCCGATGCCGGCCTCGTTCCCCTCGCCGCCCCCCTCCAGCCTGGCCAGTTCCGCCAGCGAGGTCACGCAGGGGTCGTGGTCGGCCAGGGCGGCGGGCAGGCGCGCGGACTGGTGCTCGATGCGGCGGGAGCGGCGTACGGGCGTCAGGAACTTCAGCTCCCCGATGGCGGCGCTCTTACGTGAGCGCTGGCGGAGGGACGAGCCGCAGCTGGAGGGGGCCGCCATCGCCGCAGGAGATGAGGACACGTCGTCAATACGCTTCTTCATGCTGCGTTCGGGCGTTTCGTGCGGCGAGTTTGGGGTTCAGGGAAAGAGAGGGAACAGGGGGAAGGAGAAAAACATGTAATGAAACCTCCTCTTCGGTACTCTTTTTAAGGAACAAGAGAAAAAGATGGGGAGATACATTTTGAAATGTTTCACTTTTTGAGGGGATTTATCCATTGACGTTATTTATTTTACAACACAGGCTAAATCATACACAGAGTATTTCTAAATGTCTATAAAAGGTGTTTGATAATAGGGACTTGCGGTATTTTCCATATTGGCTCCGTAGTGTAGTAGTCAACAGAACAGATTACCAGCAATCATTTTCAGCAATTACAACCATGACACAGAGAGCAAGGGCACAGTTATTTTCAACCTAAAATAGATTTTTTTTAATACATTTTCCCACCATTAAACCAACCACTCTTGAGAATGCTAGTGAAACAGACAGATTCTCATCCTACTCACCTCTGTAGGAAGGGGGTGGTCCTCACAGTGAACTTCACTACAGATGCCCCGTTGCATTCTGGGGTTGTGGTGCCACAGTTCTCCTTCTCTTCATCTTCCTCTTCCTCCTCCTCCTCCTCTTCTTCTTCTTCTGGCTTTACCTCAGTCTTCACTTTACGCTCCGTGACATCAGCATCCTCAGGCTGGTCGTCCTCCCCTGAGACGCTGTCTGATTCCGAGCCCTCTATGGAATCCTCATCCATTTCCGATTCGGAATCTTCACTCGGCACTTCCTCGGAGGACGCCTCGCTGTTCGTCTTCTCCTCTGCAAGTTTTTCTTCAACCTCTTCTTGTTCTTCTTCTTCTTCATTCACGTCATCACTCTTTTCCTCTTCCTCCACCTCCTGCTCTACCTGCATTTCCATCCCCATGGCCTCATGCTCTGTGCCAGAGTCCTTCTCATCTGAAAGACATAGTTTTCAAATTAACAACGACCAGAAATCACTAACTGCACAATATGTGCAAAATGTCTTTAAAAGTATTAGTAGACCATTTCCAAATATCTATAAAAAAAAAGTGTCATACATATGTCACACAAATGTCTATAAAAGGTGTTTGTCTGTAAAAGTAAACATATTTGTTACAAACGTATGTGAGTGGGTCCTGCTACTGTGCTACTGATACACAACGTAAGTTTATTAGGAAAAACTCCAAAATGCACAGCCTTTTCTACTGGCCAAATGCTGACGATGTGCAGCAAGAGTATCAAGCCCTCAAAGCATCAAGGCTCCAATGCAGGCTTGAAAAATGTGGGACTTTTCATTTCAAGGCAAATAAATAGGGTCGAATTCATTACATTACATTACACTTAGCTGACGCTCTTATCCAGAGCGACTTAGAGATATTTACAGGGTTTTAGTTACAGTCCCTGGAGCAGTGTGGGGTTAGATGCCTTGCTCAAGGGCATCTCAACCATGGGTAGGGTGGGATTCGAACTAGCAACCTTCCGATCGCAAGCCCAAGTCCCTAACCACTAGGCCACAGAATTCAAGGTTACGGTGATATGGCAAAGTGTGCTCGTTTCACCACCATCTGTTAAAACTGACAATTGCTCCCTGGCTTTAAACACTTCATCAATGCTCCAATTACCTCATCTGTTCTTTGAAATTACTTAGCGTTCTCATTTGTACTTTTTCATTGCTGTATTATTTTTTAATAAATTTGAATTTATTTTTTTAACCAATATATTTTCCACATCTCGTCATAAACAACTTGAAACTTGGCAGTGCACTCACTTATAAGCAAGACATCTGTCAAATTTGAAGTCAGTCAAACAAATGCTTTGAGTGTTATGCGAGGAACAACTAGACATACACACAGATGTTCTTTGCATCCACAGATAGACGGACTATGTTTACGAGTGTAGCCTCTTTCGCTCAGTATTAAGGATTGCTCGACCACCACCACCACCACCACCGCCTAGTGGTTAGGGAGTTGGTCTTGCGATCGGAAGGTTGCTGGTTCGACTCCCACCCTACCCATGGTTGAGATGCCCCTGAGCAAGGCATCTAACCCCACGCTGCTCCAGGGCCTGTAACTGAAACCCTGTAAATATCTGTAAGTCGCTCTGGATAAGAGCGTCAGCTAAGTGTAATGTAATGTAATGTAAACCAGGTAGCTGAATGCACAGTAGGGTTGCACAATACTGGAAAAATGTGCAATATGCTGTAACATTGCTGAATGTTACGATGACAGTTTTGCGCTAAATAAACACTTACATTTTTAAATATAGTTTAAACATTTAAATATAGTTTTGACATCGTTTAGCTTAGTCTTCACCGCTAGGCCTTAGCCAGTGCACAGCCTATGGGGGTGGATATCAAGGGCAGTAGGACTGCATTTGATTTCCCAAATATTGTTATATGTGGAGCGTGAAACATCTTATACTAATGTCCCATTTATTGCAGTTAAGCCATGTTTTGCGATATGTATATCACTATATTGTATATTTTCGATATATCGTGCAGCCCGAATGCAATGGGGACCTGTGGTGTAGTGAGGATCTGGAGGACGTACCATGGCTCTGGTATGTGTACATGTGTAGCTGGGGACCTGTGGTGTAGTGAGGATCTGGAGGACGTAGCGTGTCTCTGGCATGTGTACATGTGTAACAGTGGGGACCTGTGGTGTAGTGAGGATCTGGAGGACGTACCGTGGCTCTGGCATGTGGAGGGCGGCTCCAGGGCTTCCAGGGCCTCACACAGATTCACCACCAGCTGCAGGGGCACGGGGGTGGGGGTGGGGGGGGCAAACACATTAGGATGATGCAAACACCATTAGACTGTAGGCTGATATTGGTGGTATATGTGCCTTGGGTGGGGCAAACACCAATAGGGTGGGGCAAACACCATTAGACTGTAGGCTGATATTGGTGGTATATGTGCCTAGAGTGGGGCAAACACCATTAGACTGTAGGCTGATATTGGTGGTACATGGGCCTAGGGTGGGGCAAACACCATTAGGGTGGGGCAAACACCATTAGACTGTAGGCTGATATTGGTGGTACATGGGCCCAGTGACGGGGTCCCAGGGATGTTAACACATTAGGGACAGGCAAAAAAAAGTACATTATCTCACATCTGTAGGGCACAGGGCAGGACAAACACCATTAGGATCATGTAAACCCCATTAGACTGTAGGCTGATATTGGTGGTATATGTGCCTAGGGTGGGGCAAACACCATTAGGATCATGTAAACCCCATTAGACTGTAGGCTGATATTGGTGGTATATGTGTCTAGGGTGGGGCAAACACCATTAGGATCATGTAAACCCCATTAGACTGTAGGCTGATATTGGTGGTATATGTGTCTAGGGTGGGACAAACACCATTGGGAACATGCAAACCCCATTAGACTGTAGGCTGATATTGGTGGTATATGTGCCTAGGGTGGGGCAAACACCATTAGGATCATGTAAACCCCATTAGACTGTAGGCTGATATTGGTGGTATATGTGTCTAGGGTGGGACAAACACCATTGGGAACATGCAAACCCCATTAGACTATAGGCGGTATATGGGCACAGGAACAGGATCATATACCACCTGCCCATGCAGACACATTAGGGAAGGTACTTTCTTCGGTCCGCCCCAGTGCCCATATAGCACTCGTCCATGTAGAGACATTAGAGACGGGCCAAAAGAAGTACATTAGCTCACATTTGTAGGGCACGGGACAGAGAAAACACATGAGGACATTAGGGCCAGGGCAAAACAGCACATAGGCTCACAATGGTGGTGTGGGGACAACAATTTTCACTGGGGACAACCCTTGATTGTCAAAATAATGATGTATCAACGCTTCCCACATCAAAAACAGGGTGCTTGCTCTTTTTGTAAATAAAAATTCCAGACTGTTTGTATACTTAGAATATATAAATATATATACAAAGCCTATATTTTTCCCCTGAAAACCTTCACTTCACGTACTTCTATACTTGCATACCTACTCTTTTGGTTGAGATTGTACCTGTTGTGTTTAGTAGAGTAAAAGTTAGTTTTAGTAAGTGTATGAATATATCAGTGCAGTAAATGTGACCAGTTAGTGAAATCATAGCAAGTTTTTTGTATATGCTTTCCTTAAGTACTTCCTTTTTTTTACAATATTATCTGCATGGTTATTGAGCAAACTCTTAACATTTGACTATGAGAAAAAGCTTTTTTCCATATTTTATTAAAATTTTCAGACAGAAATTCCAGACTTTTCAAGGTCTGGAAAACAGTGTTTCAAAATTCCATACCCTGAAAAAGTTGTTACTAACCACCTTATCAAATTTGTGAAAATATCAATTTGAGGTAAAGTTAGGTCTCAAAGTGGTGAAAATGGGTGCGCTTTCTGTGCTTGGATGCTGTAGAGATGTCAGCTTCAAACACTAAGGCCTTGCCTATACAATGCTGTCCTGTGCCAAACATGCCCTCATGGCTGAGGGCAGAATGCGTTGGGATAACAAAATGCATCTGTCTGTCTGTCTGTCTGTCTGACCTCTATCCCTCATATTCAGCCTCACTGCGTCAGTCCCAGCACACGACAGAGCAATGTGTCATGGGACGCCCCCCTCACCTCACGCATAGTAAACCAGCCCTTCGTTCTTCATTTCATTTTCTACAGAGTGTCTGTCAGTGCTATATTGAGAAACGATTTCTTCCTGGAGGTGTGGACTCTGCTGAAATTTAAAACAAGTGGCTCTGCCTTTACCCAATCGCTAACGTCTGGTTGTGACATGTGCAATTAGCCTGCCCATGCACTACAATTCAAATGTAGCCCACCAAGTCAATGTCATCACTCACGAACACTCCCTCTGTTTGCTGAAAAATTCACAGCCCGACCCTCTGTACAAAATGAAACAAAGCACGAAGGGCTGGTTTACCATGCTACTCACTAGGGCTGCACAATATATCGAAAATATCGTAACATACAGTCTCGTGATAGACATATCGCAAAACGTGGCTTAACTGGAATAAATGGGACATTACTGTGAAACAGCTTACAGTAATGTCCCATTTATTCCAGTTAAGCCATGTTTCCACATATGAAGATATTTCGGAAATCAAATGGAGTCCTACTGCCCTAGATATCCACCCTATAGGCTGCGCACATGCTACGGCCTAGCAATGAAGATTAAGCTGAAAGATGTTAAAACTATATTTAAATATTTGTTTATTTATCGCAAAACATACTGCCATCGCAACATTTAGCAGTGTTACCGCATATCGCACATTTGTCCAATATCGTGCAGCCCTACTACTCACCTCATGCATGGGCACCTCGGTGTCCACTTCAGGCAGATCCAGGCTGCAGTTGTCCACCATGTCCAGGGTGGTGTTTATGCCTGGAGCTGGGCTGGATGTGACCGGACCCTCATGTTCTCCCGCCCCCTCCTCCTCCTCCTCCACCCGTGGTGCACTTAGCTCAGCCACGGTTTCAGGTTCTGGTGCCTGGGGGTTGGGTTCTGTGGCTGCGGGCAGAGGGACCAGGCCGGGCTGTTCCTCGGCGGCGGGCTGGGACTCCTGTGGCTGCCGGTTCTCCTGTGGAGCGCCTCTGGGCTTGGAGACGGGTCTGGTTCTTTGGGCCGGCTGCGCGCTGCTGTGGATGGGGGGCCTCTTCAGGGTCTTGCCCTTGGAAGCCAACCACTCGGCCAACTTTGCCCTGACGACATGAAAACACAGGCATATTGCAAAGGCCATGAAACGCACAGAAACCCCACATTTAAATAGGCGCTTGTCCCAATACCCTAGTCAGCTTTCAATAAAACTGGCTGTAAAGTGAAAACATGCATTTGGTTAAATCTTAGATTTGTTAGGGAGCAAAAACACAACCAGTCTTTGTACTTGCATACGCAATGTCTATGTACTGTAAACACTGGTAAAACCGATATACAAATGTACAAAGTGACAGCAGAGACCGACTCTTAAACATACAGTGCATAATGAGGTGTTAACTGATTCGCATACAACTTTAAGTTAACTCTGCATTCCACCATTATGTCCACAAATAAATGAACGGCACCCATCGTCAGGGTGCTGGTTGTTCAGCTCACCTCCTCTCCTCTGCCGTTTCCATGGCGACGCGTGTGTGGCTGAGCGTGCTGGTCACAGGCTTGCGGGCGGGGCGCTGGGCGGGCGCCACAGGGGGCTTGCTGGCGTTCTGGCTCGGCTCACTCGTGCTCTTGACCGCAGCTGCAATGGACCGGGCTGGCCCGCCGACACTCTTTGCCACGCCCACAGGTGGGACAGGACGGCTGCCGACTGGCCGCTTAGTCACCTGAAACTGCCGCACCGTGGACACCGTCTGTGGCTGGCCCCGGGTGGTTTTACCCGCCGGGCGACTCAGGGGCACGTCGGTAACCGACTTGGGTCTGCGCGGTTGAGTGGCAACAGACGGTAGGGTGGTAACAGACTTGGACTTTATTCTTGACAGCGTTGCTGGTGTCAGGGTGGCACATTTGGGCACGGCTGGCTTAGTGAACACCCTTTTCTCTGTGACTTTAGCTGTAGGGTCTTCGGGTTTTCTAAAACAGTCCACCTTTGACTGGACAACTTTACCCTTGTAGGTTCCTGGGAGAGCCTTTGGGGGGGCGGCAGATGTGGGCTTTGGACCCTGTGCAAGTAGCTTTTTGTAACTGGAAGACTGCTGGGACAGAAACGCCTGGCTCAGTGTTGCAGCCTTCTTGCCCTCTGGTGCTGGTTTAGCAACAGCTGATTTCGGCGCTCTCTGTTCGGCATTTTTCGTGGGTTCCGCCCTCTTCTCAACGGTCCCGTCCTTCTGGTCGTTTTTGGATTGCAGAGGGGCGGATTTCCCAGGAGCTGTTCTCTTGATGAAAGACGTGACGACTTTCTGCGGTCCATGTTTAGGACGGGCGTTCTCCTTGTTGCTCTGTCGAGACAGAAACGTTACGAGCTACAACAGAAATCCCCCGTTCGTTTTCTACAAACTGTTCAAAACACCAAGTCTTCAAAAAACCGTGATAAGTTATACATGGGCTCACCTTTTTCTGCGTGTCCATGACCCCAGTGTCCAAATTCAAAGGCGTAGGCGAAAATCGGTTAACTGTTCAATGAAGCAAAACGCAGCCAGTGCTATGGATTATCTACACAATGGACGTAAAGCAAGATACAAAGATACAAAAAACAAGATAAGCAATACTTGAATGCAAAATGTGTCCTTAATTACAACAAGATATGCGAAATAGCAATGGAGTTTAGACTAGTACGATAAGGGACGACGGCCTCTACGGGATTCCACAAACGATAACGTTAAGATCATAACGCTATTTGAAAAGATATCACAGTGACTAACTCGCTAAGGCCTTGTTGTCACGAACACATACGTATATCCAAACTATCATGCGGTTGCTTAACTAGACCGTAAACGTGAACGTATTTAAGAACTTATGTGTACTTCACGTTTCACTAAACGTTGCTATACTGATTAGCCGTTTATGTATGTTCGCTTTTTCGCCTTGCTTTGTTAGCATAGACATCGAACCACTTAAACACATCTCGTAAAACTTAATTTGACTATGCTAAAGTCGTGCAACTTTAAAATTTTGAAGATGATACTTACTTCTGCGGCAGCACGTAATTCAGCATACAGTCGATTCCTAAAAGTAACAGCAGCCAAGTAACTGCAAATCCCGGTTGAGACGATTCAAATGTAAATTTGAATTGGCGCTGAAACATCAGTTCCGCCCGATGCTCAAACCAGCCAATAGCTGTAGCCGTGGGGGATCATGGGATACGTGTCCCTTTTCGTCACTGACGATAACAAAGTTCCTGTCAGTTTCAAACCATAATAACATTCTGCACATTCCAAGTCAGATCAGATGAACATGGTGGATAAAAAACTGTGTCTAACACAGACAAGTTAAATTAAATGAGTGTAAAACGTCCTGAAAGTCTTACAGTTTTGTTCTTATGACAAAACAAACTTTCTACTGTTAGTAGACCATAAGTTACCCATTGCTCTGGGTTGGGCTATGTAAGTCAACACACTTTTTTTAAAAATGAAATACCCCCCTTAAGTAAATGCAACCGTTCAACTATCTGTCAGAAATAATATCTTGATGCATGTATGTCTTTATGTGTCGTTTGCATTTATATTGCTTTGCAGAATTACACATGTAAATATAAGTTTAGGTTTATGATGATGATTATGTGTTGGACTTGACTCCGCTAAATCATCCAGACCGTTTTAGTATTTTTTGTATAAGCTCAGAGCGGTGTACAGAGGGAGACTCTGTTAGCCTGGGCGTGCCCATACTGCCTGTGACGCTGCATTGACATGTCGACTCTGTACCTCCTCTCTCCATGTCTTTCTGCACGGCTCTGCATAGCCTATAGTCCTAGTGCCGCCTACTGGCTGTATTCACACATGCACCTGCCGACAGGGCAACGGTTTGATTTTTCGCTTTGATGACGTGACGCAACCTGTAGGCCAAACTTCTGATCAACTGCCCGGTATATTTAAAGTCAGCTATCGCAGATTATTGACTTATATTAGATTTTAAGCCACTTACTGCCCCAATCAGGCTATCACAACATACAACATACTGACTTTTACTTTTACAGACCTGTAGTATTATGACCAAGTCATGCTTGCCAAATCACATTCCATGAGATGGGGCAGAAAACCTTTTATCCCACAGACTGGACTATGGACATGGACATATTGTATATGTTGTGGTTGTGCCATAGTTATTTGTTTTTAAAGACAATGTTGCAAGTGTTTTTTCAAGTATTGAAATGAGAAGTGGAAATTCACACATGTCTGATGTTGAAACCCATGTAATTTGGAAATGGATGTGTTTCAGTGTTCAGTCTGTATTGTATACTTTCACACACAGGTCATTTTGTGGTATCGCTGACTAGCCCGGCTATAAGCCTGCCAACGCACTTTCCACTCAAATATTTTCTCCCTACACGGGTACGCAATAAGGAGGGGCTGGTGTGCCAAGCTCATCACTCACTCCCCCTGTCTGTCTGTCTGCCTGCCTGCCAGTCTGTCTGTCTGTCTGTCTGTTTGTCTGCCTGCCTGTCTGTCTGTCTACCTGCCTGCCTGCCTGCCTGCCGGCCTGTCTGCCTGCCTGCCTGTCTGCCTGTCTGCCTGCCTGTCTGCCTGCCTGCCTGCCTGCCTGCCTGCCTGCCTGTCTGTCTGTCTGCCTGCCTGCCTGCCTGCCTGCCCGCCCGCCGGTCTGCCTGCCTGCCTGCCTGTCTGTCTGCCTGTCTGTCTGCCTGTGACACTTCTGGGTGATGAGGAGTAGCATTCTGAAATCTCAGCAGTCTTCTGTGGTTGAAGTATTACTCAATTTCTGTTCCCATTTGTTATGTTGCATGTTGCTGCCCTTGCTTCGACAGACTGTCACAACCCACAACGCCTGTCGCTCCCTCCACCCACCACACACACACACACACACACACACACACACACACACACACACACACACACACACACGCACACGCACACGCACACACGAAGACCCTCTCACCCCCCGACACCACACCTCCCACCATTTCCACTCTCAGTTTCAGTCCCCCTCAAATCACCTCTCTTTCTGTGTCTCTCTCTTTCTCTCTGTCTCTCTCTTTTTCTCTCTCTTTCTCTCTCTGTCTAATTTTAAAACATTAAACATAATAAAAGGTGATTTATTTATTCAGGGAGAGGATTCAACAAAAAACCTTGAAAAACACAAAAAAACATGCATGGTACTAGTTTTTAGCATA
>CM050198.1:8487261-8492261 GCA_027475355.1 Coilia nasus
AGAGTCTGGAGTCTGACCCTCAAGAGATTCCGGTCCAAACCCCTCTGTACAAAATGAAATGAAGTACGAGGGGCGGGTTTACCAGGCTAAGTTAGTGGGTGACGGGTACTATAGGGTGTCCGGTTTTCAATGGAAATGTCCGTTTTTTTCCGCCCGTTTATTTTTTTTATAAGTTAGAAGGTGGCAGGTGTATTAGGGTGTGAGTTAGTGCGTGACAGGAATCTCAGACTGTATTTGTGTGAGACCTGAGTCATGTCAGACTGCCAGGTAACCGTCTGCGTGTTTGAGGAAGTCTGGCTTTTTTTTTGTTTAATTTAGAGGAGTGCAGGGGCCTCCCCTTTACACCCAGCATCATGACGTGTATGTGTGTGTGTGTATGTGTGAGTGAGATGTATGTTCCTGTGTGTGTGGGATTGCCAGTCTGTGTGTACAAATAAACACAGGAAAGTCCAGACTAAAAGGGCAGGGGGGTCATTCAACTCTGTGTGTGTGTGTGTGTGTGTGTGTGTGTGTGTGTGTGTCTGTGTGTGTGTGTATGTGTGTCTCTGTGTCTGTGCGTGTGTGTGTGTGTGTGTGTGTATGTGTGTGTGTGGCCATGTCCGAAAAAAGACAATGAACCAACGGTGATTTCAGTGCAATGCCCATAACAACCTGCATTCATGTGAAGAATGGAGTGAGTGCATACTCCATGAGGAAGGAAGCAGTCAACAGTTAGTGTCCTATTTCTTTCAGAAAGGGACTCAAAGTTCCACTCAGAGACAGGTGCTCTGCACGAAAAGGCCACCGAGAGAGAAAGACGAGAACGATACTGTTACCGGCACGCTGCTGTTACCGATAGCGACGCCGATAGCGTCGGCGTGCAGTTGTTTCCGCATTCTGCCTGTGGTTTTCCTGACTTGTCAGATCGGGCGGGGGTGCCCCCTGTCCTGCCCTGCTGGTATTTACGGGCTGAGGTCACGGTTGCCATATGTCATCCACCCAGCAGCCCCCGCACAGCAGCGCCGCGTAGAAACCCCCTCCCCCCCACCCAGATCAGAGAGGGAATACCTATCAGCACCGTCACTTCCCCAGCCACTCTGTTGCCGTGGGACATGATAAATATACCACAGCTGGATTAAAAAAACTGCTAATCTGGCAACACTATTTAGATCTGAGTATGCTGGCTGGCAGATCTATCTATCTATCTATCTATCTATCTATCTATCTATCTATCTATCTATCTATCTATCTATCTATCTATCTATCTATCTATCTATCTATCTATCTATCTATCTATCTATCTATCTATCTATCTATCTATCTATCTATCTATCTATCTATCTGTCTGTCTTTTTGTTTGTCTGCCTTTCTGTCTTTTTGTTTGTCTGCCTTTCTGTCTTTCTGTCTGTCTGTCTGTCTGTCTGTCTATCTATCTATCTATCTATCTATCTATCTATCTATCTATCTATCTATCTATCTATCTATCTATCTATCTATCTATCTATCTGTCTGTCTGTCTGTCTGTCTGTCTGTCTGTCTGTCTGCCTGGCTGTTTATGTCCATGTATGAAGCTGTGGTTGAGAGTGAGCTTGGCTGGTGGAAAGGGGAAGAGGTGGAGCTGGGGCTGGAGCTGGGCTGGGGTGCAGGTGGGTGTGAGCTAGGAGGGGGTTTCCCCAGGAGCGATAAGACCAATGCGCCCCCCCCCCTCAGTTTTGCCACTCCACCGCATAGACTCCTGCCGGGGCTGTCCGTCCAGCTGCCTGTCCGTCACTGTCATATGACGGGTCAGCTGGTTGACACGTGCTTTCCAGGGACACCAGAGCGGGGAGAGATGAGTTATGTCACCCCCCCCCCCCTTTGTCTCTTGCTTCTCCTTTGACTTCACTTCCTGGTTGTAACAGGCTGTCAGAGGAGGTGTGTGTGGTGTGTGTTTCTGTGTTTCTGTGTGTGTGTGTGTATGTGAGAGTGTGTGTGTGTGTGTGTGTGTGCGAGTGTGTGTGTGTGTGTGTGTGTGTTTGTGTGTGTTTGTGCATTTGTGTGTGTGTATGTGAGAGTGTGTGTGTGTGTTTGTGTGTGTGTGTGTGTGCGAGTGTGTGTGTGTGTGTGTGTGTGTTTGTGCATTTGTGTGTGTGCTTTGCTCCCCTCAACATCACTGTTGTAACAGACTGTCAGAGGAGATGTGTGTGTGTGTGTGGGGGTGTGTGTTTGAGTTTGTTTGTGTGAGTGCGTTTATGCTGAGACAGGTAGAATACCCACTGTCAAGTGTCCAAGACATACAGACACAAACTGCAAACTGAACAATGTGTGTGTGAGAGTGTGTGTGTGTTTGTGTGTTGTCTGTGTAGAAATTCAAATGAATGCAGCATATGTAAGTTTAACAAATGGATGTTTAAATCCTGGTTCCTCTCTCTTTCTCTCTCTCTCTCTCTCTCTCTCTCTCTCTCTCTCTCTCTCTCTCTCTCTCTCTCTCTCTCTCTCTCTCTCTCTCTCTCTCTCTCTCTCTCTCCCTCTCCCTCTCTTTCTCTCTCTCTCTCTCTTTCTCTCTCTCTCTCTTTCTCTCCCTTGCTCTCCCATTCTTTCTCTCTCTGTAGAGTCATGAAGACAGCAGCCTAGCAGCTAAGCAGCAGGTGAGTTCTGTGTGCAGGCTCATAGCTTAGCTAGTAAATAAAATGCATATATATAAATGCATATATATATAAGTGCATGTGATGTGCACAATTAACAGATCTCTCTCTCTACCCCCCCGTGTATCTTTTTTTCTTTTATAAATTGATCTACAGGATTCCCATAAGCCAGGTAATATTTTCTCTTTATACTTTTAAACACACACACACACACACACACACACACACACACACACACACACACACACACACACACACACACACACACACACACACACACACACAAACTAACTGCTCTCCTGAAACCCTACCATTTTGTATGACAGTGATACCCAATATTGCTCATGTTTGTGCAGTCGATGCTGAATTGAAACATTTCTATTTCCATTTAGAAATCTCCAATGAGATTCCTACAGTGACCAAGAAGCCAGATCAGCAGAAAAAGCCTGCTGCGCTTTTGAAAGGTGGGGTTAAGAGACACACACACACACACACACACACACGCACACACACCCACACGCGCGCACACACACACACACACACATACACATTTCTGCATAAGCGATTCATGATTTAGTAGTGAGCAATTCTGCAGATGATGTAGATGAAGTTTTGGACATCTGAACTGTCAGATAAAAAAGAAAAAACCTTGACACAAAGTGATTCTCAGTGTGAATATTGCAGTGATGTGTCTTGGTATGTGTCTTTACTCTTCGGCCTTGACCATGCTGCTGTCTGTCTCCAGGCTCTTCTGCACCAGTATCAAACGATGGTGTTCTCCTCTGGACAGACCAAGGCCTTGCCTTCCGCCAAGACATCGACTACAAAGATGGACGCCTGACCGTCAAGCAAGAGGGATACTACTTTGTGTACTCCAAGATCGCTCTCTGGGAGTCCCAGTGTGTGACGGTCAATCACCAGATGATGAGGAGCACAGTGAGATATGGCGATGGGAAGCCCATGGAATTGATGCAGTCAAGGAGGGTACATACACGTCTTTCTTTGTTTTCAAATGTGTTTTCAGTGCACCAGACTTTTTGTAAACAGCCAGTCAAATGCAACCCGTGGAAACCCAATCCCCCCTTCTGATTTCTTAACAAATTATACCCTGAATGCTATGACCATTGCCATCACCAGACTGTCAAGATATGTCTCATGTCAGAGTTTTAAAGCAGGTTTTCTCTTCGTTCGCATAACATATTCCGTGTGCTAATTAGGTGCATGTTCACTATACTCTCCCACAGATTCCACTGTCCAAAGAAGAGTGACAAAGCTGAGATCAACAAGACAGACGTGACCAACAGCTACCTGGGCGGGGCCTTCCACCTCTATGCCAACGACTCCGTCTACGTGAAGCTGGAGGGCCCGGCGCAGATCAGAATCGGACAGGCGGAGAACTTCTTCGGGGCTTTTATGCTGTAGAGCCCTCCTAACCTTGCTAACGTAAATATGAGGAGTCCACAGGAATGGAACAGGCATGGACATAAAATGGGAAGAAACTGAGGAAATGTAAGTTTTAAGTTGGAAGTAAATGCTATTTTTAAATGCTTCCAGCTCCAAACTATGCTCGTTTATTCTCAGGATTACTTTTAGTAAAAAGCTGGCCTTTCAATGCAGCTACCAATAGGGGGAGTAACTTGAAAAATGGTGACTTTTGTGACTTTGCACGTTTCTCCCGTGGACTCCTCAAATATGCAGTGACTCTGGAACAGCGATAGGCTTTGGTTTGCTACTTGTACGGTATTTTATGTCACATTAATATGTATCTAAAATAATAATATTATTAATCATTCTAATTAATAATAATATGTTTTATATGTGTTATATGTTTTTTTAATAACATGTCCTTTCAATGGCATTTTAAACATAGGTTTCGGGTTAGGCCTGTCCCTTATGTAAAGCTTGTCAGGGTTTAATGTATGAAACAGTAGCCGTTCTTTTGTATGTGCCTTGTTTGTGTGCTTTTGTCTGGTGATGCAGATGCAGATGTGTGTGTGTGTGTGTGTGTGTGTGTGTGTGTGTGTGTGTGTGTGTGTGTGTGTGTTGGGGGTTAGGGGTTGGTGGTGTGGGGTGGGAGTAGAGGGCTCATATTCGACAGACAGACGCAATTCATGAGCTGTTTGACATCAGCTGTGGTCTACTGTGGGGAACAGAAACCTTCCTATGTTGGAATAACACACACACACACACACACACACACACACACACACACACACACACACACACACACACACACACACACACACACACACATCCCATTCAGTCTAACTTTAATTTGTTTTTTAAATTCATATTGCTTCTCTCAGGGATTTCACCATAGTACGTTGTGTCAAGCTGAGTTTTCACAATTTTTCAAGCTAATTGCGTCATATTTCTGAATGACGCATCAACTTCAAT
>CM050198.1:8499761-8512261 GCA_027475355.1 Coilia nasus
TGTGAGGGTACATGTGTGTGACTGTTTGTGTGTATGTGTGTGTGTATGTGTGTGTGTGTATACGTGTGTGTGTGTGTGAGGGTACATGTGTGTGACTGTTTGTGTGTATGTGTGTGTGTATGTGTGTGTGTGTATACGTGTGTGTGTGTGTGTGTGTGAGGGTACTTGTGTGTGTGTATATGTGTGTGTGTGAGGGTATGTGTGTGTGTGTGTATGTATAGGTTCATGTGTGTGTGTGTGTGTGTGTGTATGTGTAGGTTTGTGCGTGTGTGTGAGCACATATATAGAGAGAGTGCAAGTCGGAGAAAAGAGGTGTGTCTGTACGTGTGTGTGTGTGTGTGTGTGTGTGTGTGTGTGTGTGTGTGTGTGAGTGTGTGTGTGTGGTCAGGATGTGGTCAAAGACATGAGATGAGCACAGGAGAAAGATGTGGAATGGGGGTGGGGGGGGGGGGTGTAGGCGTTTTTGCTGACTCATTTCTTTCACTGGAACACACTATGTACCAACACACACACACACACACACACACACACACACACACACACACACACACACAATATGACATGCATGTACACAAACACACACACACATGCACTCACGCACACACACACACACACACACACACACACACACACACACACACACACACACACACACACACACACAATATGACACATGCATGTACACAAACACACACACATGCACTCAAGCACGCATGCACGCACACACACACGCACACACACACACACACACACACACACACACACACACACACAATAACTAAACTAAACTAAACTACCACACCAAGACAGAAAGGACAACAGATAACATAGAGTTCAGTGAAGAGAGGGGAGACACACAAAGAAAACAGACCAAAGACACACATAACACACACACACACACACATACGCACGCACACACACACATATACACACACAGAGACACACGCACACACACACATATACACACACAGACACACAACACGCATACACGCGAACACACCCACACACACACATGCACACACACAGACACACACACACACACACACACACACACACACACACACACACACACACACATTTTAACTTTTTAATGGTTTGCATACAGTATGCAGATATGTGTGCCTATGTATGTCCATATGTGTCCAGCGCCCTCTAGTGGCCATGTTGGCTGCCATTGGTGCCTGTTAGTCAGATAGCAGCGCTAGAAGTAGGTTTGTCTGTGAGGGAGACGTGTATGTGTACACCCCTCTCTCTCTCCCTCCCTCCCTTTTTCTCTCTCTCCCTCCCCCTCTCATCCTCTCTCCCTCCCTTTTTCTATCTCTCTTTCTGACAATTTCCATCACATGCACACAACAGAAGCTTGTTAACATGCATCAAGGTTTCATGGAGAACATTTGATTTCTGTGTTAAGGTAATTTAAAGCAGCACAATTTTCCAAGTTAATCTTCATAAGTCCGTAGATGCTGAAATGAGTCATTACCAGGCAAATGAAGATTTTCTCGACTGCCCCCACTGTCTGTGGACAGAATAACACGCTTGCACCCTCAGACTCACAAAGTCTTGAATACCAAGGTCTTAAAAGTGTGTGTGTGTGTGTGTGTGTGTGTGTGTGTGTGTAGGTGTGTGTACTCTAATGAGTGTGTGTGTGTGTGTGTGTGTGTGTGTGTGTGTGTGTGTGTGTGTGTGTGTGTGTGTGTGTGTGTGTGTGTGTGTATGTATGTGTATGCCAAATGTGTGAGCGTGTACTGTGCACATATATGCATCACTAGTTTCCGGAAGTTTTCTCTTCCGGTGGTAGTTCTTCTAATGATATCGTCTTGTGTCATGGAGTCAACCTAGTCTAGGGGAAAATGAAAAACGAGAAAGAGAGAGAGAGAGAGAGAGAGAGAGAGAGAGAGGGAATGAGAATGAAAGAAAGCAAAGAAATGAGTATAAATGAAAGGAAATGCATAAAGAAAGAGAGAGAGATGGAGAGAGAGAGATGGAGAGAGAGAATGGCACATTACCTTGTCATTTCGAAAGCTGCGACTAACATCCGCAGGATCTGGAACAAAGGTACACTAAACACACACACAGACACACACATGCGTGCGCACACACACAACCTCACACACACACACACTCACACACACAAACACACACATACACACACACACACACACACACACACACACACACACACACACACACACACACACACACACACACAGACACTCACACACACAAACACACACATGCACACACACGCACAGACACTTACACACACAAAGACACACACACACACAAACACACACATTCTGTTCACATGTTTGTATTGGACGGAGCACCAGAGACAATGCTTGATTCCAAGAAGGCATTAAGCATTCACACTACAGAGGCATCTTAAGCCTAGCCTGGTAAACCAGCAGTACTACACTGCATTTCGTACAGAGGGTCTGGCTATGCTTTCATTGACATGGTTGTCTCAGGCAGAATCTTGCCTGACCAATCAGCAAACAGAGGGAGTGCTTGTGAGCGATGACGACGACTTTGTGTGCTACATTTGAATTGTAGTGCGTCGGCAGGGTTATAGCCAGTCTAATTGCATGCATGACGACCATACATTCAGATAGGGTAAAGGCAGATTCAATTGTTCTAAATTTTTACACCTCCAGGAAGAAATTGTTCGCTGATTGGTCAGTGAAAATTCTGCCTGAGACAACCATGTCAATGGAAGCACAGCCAGACCTTCTGTACAAAATGCAGTGTAGTACGAGGGACTGGTTTACCAGGCTTTTTTTAAACCGCCACATATGGTCTGACCAATCAGATTCCAAAACGTTTTGGTCATTATTCAGACCTTCAGACCTGCTTTTAGAATGAGCCACTTGCAATGAGATTTCACCAAAACGCATTTAAATGAGGTATGAAGTGTGTAAACAGGCTCAAAGTGAAACAAAGTGCAAGACTCTGGTCCCCCAGGCTAGGTGAGTGTGGCCATGTGCAATAATATGTGTTTTTTTTTTTTCTATTTTTGTGGTTTTGCTGTTGAGGTCTGATGAATTTGGAGTGGGGAGGCTAATTACATTACATACCACTTAGCAGGCACTTTTATCCAAATCCACTTACAGAAAGAGGATACAAAATGCTTCTGTAAAGGAAGACAGAGTCAACAAAGAGGCAGCTGTGGTATAGTGATTAGGGAGTTGGCCTTGGGGTTAGTGAGTTGAAGGTTCGAATCCCGCCCTACCCATAACTGAAATGCCCTTGAGCAAGGCCTCTAACCCCACACTGCTCCAGGGACCGAAACCCTGTAAATGACTGTAAGTCACTCTGGATGAGTGTAACGTAATGTAAAAAGGCATGGCAAAGTTAGTGGATACACACAAGGAGATGGCTGTGTCTTAGATAAGTTCCCAGGGCAGGGACCTCTAGGTAAAGAGTTGGTTAGCAGATATTAGTTTTGTTATGAAGGGAAGCAGTCTCAGAAAAGAAGAGCCTTTATTTAGTCTAATTGTTTTGGATGCGGTCTAGATGATGTGTATGCATCTATGACTCTGCTCATGCTCTGACTAGCATGGTGCAGAAACAGGGAGTGCAGTGAGGTAGAATGGGCTGTGGCACCCCCCATTGCAGTAATCTTAAATAGGGAGAGGGGGCGCCAGAGAGTGCTTATAGTGTGTGCGGATGGCTGAGATTCTCTTTTGGCTGGGTTTACGGATGACACCTTTGTGTTCCTCAAAGGTTAGCTTATTGGCCAGGCTGAGTCCAAGGCATTTGGAGCTCACATTTGTATTATATTACATTGCATGAAGCTGATTCTTACAGTGAATTAGGTACAGGGACAGTCCCCCTGGAGCAACGTGGGGTTAGATGCCTTGCTCAAGTAGCCTGGGTAAACCCGCCCCTCGTACTTCATTTCATTTCGTGCAGATGGTCTGGAACAGAGACCGTCAGAAACGATTTGCTGGAGGTGTGGACTGAAGTTTTAAAAAAGTGCCTCTGCCTTTACCTAATCGCTAACGCCTGGTCGTCACGTATGCAATTAGCCTACCTACGCACTACAATTCAAATGTAGCACACAAGGTCAACGTCACAGCTAACGAACACACCCTCTGTTCGCTGATTGGACCGTACTTTCTGCGACTTGCCAAATGCTCCTCAAGAGACTCCGGTCCAGACCCTCTGCACGAAATGAAATGAAGTACGAGGGGCGGGTTTACCCAGGCTATTGATCAAGGGCACTTCATGGCACTTCAGCCATGGATGAGGGTGCAGGGCATTGCTGCATATTTACAAGCCCCACACACATTTCTGTCCTACTGGTATGAGAATCGAACCTGCAACGCTACGATCTCTTACTGGTATGGGAATCAAACCTGCAACCCTCCGATCCTAAGAGCAGAATCCCAAGACCTAATTTTGAGAATGTCCTGGAAATGTTGGAACATAGCGCTTCATTTTAATACAAACATTGGAAATGTGGTTACATAGGGCTTAATTTTAATACAGACCTTACAAATGTGGGAACATAGGGCTAATTGTAATAAAAACCTTAGAAATGTTGGAATATAGGGATAAGTTTAATAAAAAAAAAACCCTGCAGAACTCCCACAGCATGGAGACTGCCAGGATGAAAATATCTCTGTCATAAACCAGGAATGCAATCTGGAGACGAGTTTAAAAAACAAACGAATTGCATGTGCTCTGACTGCCATGGCAACAAGCCTGGCTCTTTGGTGTTGCGAGAGCTGTATGCTATGTGCTGTGGGGGGGCTTTATTGACTCACTTCAGCCATTACCAAGCCAACGCTGCAGAACTGACAATGTGTAACCATTTTTTTAATCAGGTTTGGGGGACATCTGCTAAATCATGTCTGATTGAATATGGCCCAGCCTGATATTTATTACTTATTTTGCACAACTAGCACAGTTGGTGGTTTCAGAAGAACATTTTGTGATCCTGGCCATTTGTAAATCCAATTCAGCGATGCTCCAGAGACTCAACTAAGTTAAAACAGGCCAGTTGTCCAGTGCGCGTGTGTGTGTCTCTCTAGATGTGTGTGTGTGTTTACGTGTGTGTGTCTACGTGTGTGCATGTGATGTGCTAGATGTGTGTGTGTGTGTACATGTTTGTAGATGCGTGCAAGTAGATGTGTATATGTGTGTGTATGTAAGAGAGAGAGAGAGAAAAAAAAGCGACAGAGAAAGAGAGAGAGAGAGAGAGAGAGAGAGAGAAAGCATCCGCTGTGCTACTTATAGGGTGTGAAACCACAACTGTGCTGATGACACCAAAGCGATACCTGCTGCTCAGACGCTTTTTTTTCCCTCTCCGCTCTCAGAAAGTTCCGGCGTTCCATCCTCGGGAAGTGGAGCAGAGTGGGCCGGAGTAGGGCATGCGGTCGGAATCTCGGAATCGCGCTCTGGCCACTAGAAACGGCAGAGGGGGGCCGTAGACGTCAGAACCCGAGATGCACAGTCATCTTGAGAGACTCTTGCTATCTGCTAAGATTACGGCCTGCGCATCACACGAAGAGTGAATCACAAAGGACTTGCGGATGTCAGAGAAACTCTGAAGAACAAGGGGCAAAGCTAAGTGAGAGAGAGAGAATGTGTCAGACAGGGAGAGAGAGAGAGACAGTGTGTGTGTGTGTGTGTGTGCGACAGAGAGAGAGAGAGAGAGAGGTAGATAGAGAGAAACAGAGAAAGAGAGAGAGAGAGGAGACAGACAGTGTGTGTGTGTGTGTGACAAAGAGAAAAAGAGAGACAAAGAAAAAGATATACATAGAGAGATAAACACAGTATGTGTGTGTGTGTGTGTGTGTGTGCGCGTGTGTGTGTGAGTGTAAGAGAGACATTGTGTGTGTGAGAGAGCATACAGCCAATGAAAATGGTTGTTTCATAGTTATGCTGTGTTAAATGATCATACACAAGCCTGCATTCATCCACCCAGAATATACTTTGACTGCAGTGGCAAAGAGCCAGGCATTGGGGTCTCTCACACCAGGGTCACTGGGGTCCCCCTAACCTGGGGGGTCCCTCATATGGCTCACACAGTGGGTGCATCTCCGATGCCCTCGTGGCAAGCCATCCCACCTCTGACACCATTTGTAGCGATGGGGAGGAGAAGTCACCCCCCCCCGGCTTCGAACCCAGGTCTCCGGGGTACCAAACATACACTTTGACCCCACACATGTGTATGTGTGTGTGTATGTAAGAGAGAGAGAGAGGGAAAAAAAGAGACAGAGACAGAGAGAAAGAGAGAGAGAGAGAGAGAGAGAAAGCATCCACTGTGCTACTTATAGGGTGTGAAACCACAACTGTGCTGGGGTCTTTGGGGTACCAAACATACACTTTGACCCCACGCCTGGCTCTTTGGCGTTGTGGTCATTGTGGGGACTTCTCCTCCCTTTTGCCACACTGTGACTACAGCATGGTAGACTGAAAATGGAGCATTGACTTAGCCGCAACATAACATTAGCCTGCTGGTGCTGCTGTACACTGTAGGACACAGACTCGGTGAGAAACAGCTGCTGGAGAGATTAATCAGAAACAGCAGGAGCAAGGAGATCCTAGAGAAATCCACAGTTCATTATTAATAATAATAATAATAATAAGAAGAGCTTTATTGTGTACAAAAGTGGAAATTTGTCTTGGGCTCCACAGGTGGCTGTAAAAGCACACAATAAATAGACAGTTCGTACAGTCACTTTTAAAACAGCACTAAGGCATTTTTGTCACCCAAACCGGCTCACAGGGCATTCATTAATACTAGGGAGCACTGCAAAATTAATGGAAAAAAAAAAACGATGCAATCACACCTTTAAGGCTTATCAGGGGGGCCTGTGTGGCCTTTTGATAAGCTAGGCTTCTGACAGCATTAAGATGGAAGTCTAAGTGTGTAAGTGTACTGGTGTGTAAATGTGTGTGTGTCTGTGTGTGTGTGTGTGTGTTTGTGTGTGTGTGTGTCTACGTGTGTGTGTGTTTACGTGTCTATGTGTCCGTGTGTGTGTGTGTGTGTGTGTGTGTGTGAAGGGAGATTACTTAGGGCTAAGTGTTTTTAAAGAACTGGCCAACTGCCCAGCAGTTGTCAAAGCTTCTCCTGTTTTGTGGTCATTTTGTGAGGCTACAGCCTATCTTGCTCTGATTCACCAAATTTAACAAAATAAATAAATAAATAATTTATTATTGTCACAACATTTAGCACACAGAAGGCAGAAGGTCCTGCTAACTGGGAGAGAATGAGTAATAGGAACCATACTTCAGACAGCTCCTGGGTTTGTTGTTTGTTGTACAGGACCAAGCGTTCATATCCCTGATAACACACTGGAGACCTGCAGATCAGATTCTGTTGGAACAGTCCAATGAGTGGTGGCGCCTCTTTGGGTTATCAAGTTGGCCCCAGTCATCCCAGTGATTCCAGTACAAATAAAAAGTGCAAAAAAAACAAAAAAAAGTTCAAGTCAGTACCATTGTTCACGGTGATCACATGGTACGTCACAGCACACGGTGCACACGACCAAATTCAACCTCTGCATTTAACCCATCACATATCACACACGCGAGCAGGGGGCAGCCATGACAACAGCGCGTGGGGAGCAGTGTTTGGGGACGGTACCATGCTCAGGGTACCTCAGTTAGCTGCATGCCCCAGTGCAGCTCAAGACTGCACTTTATAAACAGATGTAATATAATGAATGAGGCACGAGAGCAAACATATGGGATTTGTTGTAAGTGTTCTGGCAGAAACAGTTGACAATTACATCTAGCAGAATTAGCAGCCAGCCAGTATGAAACAAAAGGGATTTATTAGTTATGACAAGATATTAATTCTTTGGTTTGTTCTCACAAAACCCTTTGTGTGTGTATATGTATATACGTGTGTGTGTGTGTGTGTGTGTCTGTGTGTGTCTGTGTGTGTGTGTAAAACAAACGTCCTTATAACAAATGAAACTAGGGCAGAATGAGGATAGGACATCTGTGTTTGATTGCACAGTCTGCGAGAGCCCCTGCTGGTACAGGAATTGAACCTGTGACCCTCCGATGCTATTGCCACCTCCTCAAGCGCTAGCTGCCAAAGAGCATAAACAATGGATGGATGTCTGTGAGGATGTCTGTGTGGCCTAGATGAAAGGGCTCTTGCTGATTCAGGCCCAGTACATGTTGGCTAGGGTGACCAGACGTCCCGGTTGCTGTTAGCAACGTAAGAAACAGAGCATTAACACTGAGTCCCTGCACTACAGCTGTTAGCAACGTAAGCAACAGAGCATTAACACTAAGTCCCTGCACTACAGCTGTTAGCAACGTAAGCAACAGAGCATTAACACTGAGTCCCTGCACTACAGCTGTTAGCAACGTAAGCAACAGAGCATTAACACTGAGTCCCTGCACTACAGCTGTTAGCAACGTAAGCAACAGAGCATTAACACTGAGTCCCTGCACTACAGCTGTTAGCAACGTAAGCAACAGAGCATTAACACTGAGTCCCTGCACTACAGCTGTTAGCATAGAGTGACCAGACGTCCCGGTTTGACCGGGACAGTCCCGATTTTTAGTCGCGTGTCCCGAGTCCCGACAAAAGCCAGTCGGGACGCAAAAATGTCCCGGTTTTCACCCAACACCACATCAAGCTGCCCAAATTACAGTGATAGCATATACAAAACTGTTAAATTAAAGCCTAATGAAGTTTCCAGTAATTCAGAGTCAATGTGTGTGTGTGTGTGTGTGTGTGTGTGTGAGTGACAATGGTAGGTGCGCTCTGCGAAATCTTCGCAGTCAATGTTACAATGTATCTTGCAGTATACAGCGGCCGTGTTTTAACGGTTTTCTTCGATAGCAGACTAGACTACTACACGACAATGCCTAAGAGAATGTGCACGCGCATGACGTCACACATAGTGTCCCGGTTTTAGACTCTGGAAATCTGGTCACTCTAATGTTGACATGGCTGAGAGTGCCCAGCGCTGCCAAAGTGCCACTGAGGGTTAGCTCAGTGCTAGCTGACAGAAGAGGCCTGTATGCTTTTCTTTCAGCTAGGAGAGTGAAGGCTTGAGTCTCTCAGCGGGACTGCTGCACACACTTAGCTAGCCTGCTAAAGCAGCCCCTCGTACTTCGTTTCTGGCAGTGCTTTTACTGACATTGCAGAATTTAGTCTAGCCAATCATCGAACAGAGGGAGTGTTCGTGAGCGATGACGTTGACTTTGTGTGCTACATTTGAATTGTAGTGCGTAGGCAGGCTAACTGCATACGCCACGACCAGGCGTTAGCGACTGGGTAAAGGCAGAGCCTCTTGTTTTAAGCTTCAGCAGAGTTCACACCTCCAGGAAAAAAAAAACAGTTTCTCAATGCAGCACTGCCCGACCCTCTGTATGTCTGTAACACTCTGCCATAAACAACATGGGCAAACACTGTGTGTCCTTCACATGAACAATCATAATCAGGCGAGTAAACAGCGCTTTGTCATTTTGTCATTCTCTCCCGACTGGGTTACACTGACTGGTGCCATGGCGGCTAAGACAGAGCACCTCTAGTCTGAATGCTGGACTTTCACTGTCAGTGGGTTGGTGCAAATTATACTAAGAAAAATAAAATCAATACTGTGGGTACCACTAACTGTGTGTGTGTGTGTGTGTGTGTGTGTGTATGTGTGTGAGAGAGAAAGAGAGGGGGGGGGGGGGGGTTCTGTCTGGGTAAATCTGTTTTCTCTCAGAAAAAGAAAGGACACAAATATGTGTTGTCTTAAGAACTGAGTGGCAATATATATATAGTGGCAACTGAACATAAGACATACACTTCTCTCTCTCTCTCTTCCCCTCTCTCTCTCTCTCTCTCTCTCTCTCTCTCTCTCTCTGGCTCTATGTGTGCATATGTGCATGCATGTGTGTGTGTGTGTTTCAAACCAGCAGACGTCTCAGGTACACATTATATGCCCAGCCTCAAAATAAGGCCCATCGTTTATACGTTTCAAATGAAACAATCATCACATCACTGTTAGTCCTGTCAGAGCCCCTGGTAGGTTTTCTGTGGGAAGCACCACCAGTTCCAGCCTAACAAGGTCAAACAATCAAACACATCACCACTTGTTCAGATATACTGATGTTTTAGCTGACAGTTAAGCTGGACACAGCTTTTACCATTTGAAGTCTCTTCATCAATGTAGTGCAGCCTACTTATATATCATTACAAAATAGCACAGCAGAATATATACTATTCTTCTGTTTTACCAACACATAGCTGTCGCATGATTCTAAATAAATAACAAAGCAAACACTAGACAAAGTATAAATAACAAATGTGTGCTTAAAAAATGTTCACGTCTGTCCTTGCATGCAGTGTCCCAAGGCTGAGAAGAAATGCTCGGCGAACCGAGACCTGGTTCTCTCGAGACCAGTCTTTTAAGTAGTGGTTGGCAGGGTGGGTAGACTCACGAGCTGTCCACGAGGAATATTCCTAAGCCAGAGTCGTTGCTTACAAGTTTCCATCCATATAGTTCGTCTTTTGTTCCGTGCATATCAGCGCTCAGCTGGCTGTTTTCCTGCAAGTGCCGAACCACGTCCCAGCATTTCTTTGTCACGGGCGCGTAGTGAACCTGGCAGTCTGGCAGTTCCACTACGCAGGAGAGCAGCGGCTCCCCCGCCGACTTTAGCGTCACATTGATCCTGTTCCTGGCGCAGCTCGTGTCCGTAGGCGTGAAACGAAGGTTGATGTACACAAAGTAGCTCCCTGCGCTTTTGACAGTCAGCATTCCTTTTGGTTGGTCGTACTGAAAATTGCTGCCAACGGAAGAGCTGCTGCCATACGGAATCGCCTCCCATATCATAGTGTGGTTGTGCTTGGCTTCGACTGTGAGAATTAAAAAAACAACAATTAGATTCTATTAGTGAGCTTTTGTTTGTAAGCTAGCTATATGAAAGAAAAAAAAAACTAATACAAACCTAAAAGACTAGCCAGTCCTACTTTACTTAAGCTACAAATGCATTTTAAGTGAGACTTATGCCAGCAAATCTTACCTTGGGTAGCTCTCAGGTAGGCTAAATGTCCCGACTGCAGATAAAGAGAGAGAGAGAGAGAGAGGTCAGATTTACTAATGTTGAATTTGATGTGTCGCAGCTGTGCTTGCATAATGGTGCATGACAAAACCGGACAAGCATTTTTGTCTTCTACGAAATTAGGGTCGGTGTAGCACAGCAAAAAACACATTCAACTGCGTCTATAAAACTAAGAAAGAGAGACGCTCAAGTTCTGTGAGTGCCGTAAAAAAGTCAAGTAACTCATAAAGTTACTCTTGTTCTAATTTGTAATGCTGCGTGACTGTCAGAAAATGCTGTGACTGTGGACAAATATTTTCCCATTCAATGTGCATGTCAGCCTATCTATCTCGACTTTGAATTGCGCCATTATAAAATTAAGGCACTTTACAAAGGCTACAGAGGCTGCGTTTAGAGTGCAAGAGATATCCAGCCTACCTTGAACCTGTCAGCTTCAGGAGAGGAGCTGAGCGACATGCTCATCGTCTGTGGAGGTTTTAACGATGAGATCTGTTTTTGTACATTTCCCCACAGGAGCGCAAACACCGCTGCTCCACAGAGCGAAGTGGCAACCAAAGCAACCGTCAAGCACGTTAGGCAGACGTACACGCACTTGTTGCGGTGGCGCAGGGTGGAGACCAGACTCTCTACGTCTGTGGATGTCATGCTGTCCATAACGGATTGCTGAGCGTATTCGGTGGTTGAAAACCAAATGACAGCTTGAAGTACGCCGGCAAGGCTTTTTCGGCGATGTTTGAGAGACTCCCAGAGTGTAACTGATTCGCGGGTACAAGATACCAGATTCCAGATGACGGCCGTACTCGCTTCGCGGTGTCTCTTTATGATGAACTGGAGAGACGACCGTTGAATGGACTTTTATTTGCTTCACAAACCAAAGGGAAGTCATGGATTTCCCTCGTGTCGTTTCCCATCTCCTCTCCTCTCCCCTCCCCTCCACTGGCCAGGTCAGATGCGTCGACGTAGACGGTTCACACCCCGGCGGAGAGCATGCGAGAGAGAGAGAGAGCTCAGACTTTCCGCTGCTTGCTGAGTTGCGAAAGCGGCAGAACAGTGGAAAGCGAGAGTAGTGACGATACGAGCGAAACATGACGGGATATCCCAGGTCTCGCGTCTCTCTCTCTCATGCGCGCGCGCGCGCACACACACACACACACACACACACACGATGTCCCAATATCCACCAGACACTCTTTCTCACTCTTATTACACATGCAAATGTTGTCTGTGCATTGAGCTGTCTTTGAATTCTCGTATGTATGTATGTATGTGTGTGTGTGTGTGTGTGTGTGCGCGCGCGCGCGTGTGTGTGCATCTATCTATCTATCTATCTATCTATCTATCTATCTATCTATCTATCTATCTATCTATCTATCTATCTATCTATCTATCTATCTATCTATCTATCTAGATTTTGGCATGTTGCATTTTGCTCTGGTCTACTCCACCAACATATTTCTTGTACAAGCACATGT
>CM050198.1:8517261-8524761 GCA_027475355.1 Coilia nasus
TCACTTCCTCCTTATGGTGACTGCTTTATTTGAGTGCTTTGTGTCACGTGTCTGTGTGTGTGTGTGTGTGTGTGTGTGTGTGTGTGTCTGTGTCTGTGTGTGTGTCTTTGTGTATGTGTGTGTCTGTTTTTGTTTGTGTGTGTGTGTGTGTGTCTGTGTGTGTGTGTGTCTGTTTTTGTGTGCGTGTGTGTGTGTGTGTGCATGTGTGTGTGCGTGTGTGTTTGCACACATGACTTTAATTATGGCCTTCTAGAAAAGGAGCACTACCTGATATGCGGCGGGGAAAAAACAGCCCCAAATGCCACTGGAAATTCCTGGTGGACATTGTTTTGAATTTGCCACCTTTGCCTTGTCTTTTAAAGGTCTCATTGCATCATGTTTTCATTAAGTTTGCTGTGGTTTTTACTCTTAAAGGTGCCCTTGCTGATTTTTATTTATTTGTAAAGACTTTTATAGCATTCAGCTAATGCACTGTTCTCCTGTCTATCGCAGTAGTTACATTACAGAAACCGCCGCGGCAGGTAAAAATCTGCAGTATAGCGAGACTATACAGAATTTTTTTTATAGTCTAAAGGTCTCGTTGCATGATTTGTTCATTAATTTTGTGGTGGTGTCTAGTATTAATGAATGCCCTGTGAGTCGGTTTTGGTGAAAAAAAAAGCTTTAGTGCTCCTGTTACAAGCTGTTCTAGTTTGGTGGAGGAGTTGGAGCGAGGAGAATGACAGGTTCTCGGCTATGCTAGTCAAAGGCTACAATCATTCAAAGCCTATTCGGTCATAACACACCAAATAAAAGTTTTAAACATTCTAAACAAACACAAATACTTACCTTTATTTCACTAAGTGAATGTGTGCTGCAATGAGACTCCTCCGGTAATCACAACTCTGGCATGGCTTTTTCTATTAAACAAACTTACATCACTTTGTTTGCCTTTTCCTTACTCGCTCCTTTTCCCGCCTATTTTCTTTCATTGACTAATGGAGGCACGGTGGGGCCAGTGTTTTTTTTTTTCAGGGGGGCACATACTAGCCTGATAAACCAGCCCCTCGTACTTCATTTCATTTTGTACAGAGGGTCTGGAACAGACACCGTCAGAAACAATTTGCTGGAGGTGTGGACTCTGCTGAAGTTTTAAAAAAGTGCCTCTGCCTTTACCCAATCGCTAACGCCTGGTCGTCACGTATGCAATTAGCCTACCTACACACTACAACTCAAATGTAGCACACAAGGTCAACGTCACGGCTAACGAACACACCCTCTGTCCGCTGATTGGATTGGTCTTGCTGGGACTTGCTAAATGACCCTCAAGAGATTCTGGTCCAGACCCTATGTACAAAATGAAATGAAGTACGAGGGGCCGGTTTACCAGGCTAGTTGTGCATGGCTACATTCATTAATGTGAAACGTGGTTTACCAGGCTAAGGTTTATGCTCCCAAGTCATGTGATGTTTCGGGCTTACTCACCCTTCCTTGGAAGCATAAACCTGGTTGAGCGGACTTTTTATTTTCTACTCAGTTCTGAAGCAGACTTAGTTACTGCCTTTTGGAGCTTTGAAGGGCAACGCCACCTCCATCTCTTCCTTCTCCTCCTCCTCCTCCTCTTCCTAGCGGGTTTACCAGGCTAGGCACATACAGGAGACAATTTGATACAAACAAAATGATTTATTATTTCTTCAGCACAAGGGCCCCTGTTGGCCCCCGTGTAGAACCGCCTATGAATGCACTTACGTTATAGCATGATCAATATTTATTGGGGGGACACTGTGGCCTAGTGGTGAGGGTCTTGGTCTTACGATCGGAAGGTTGCTGGTTCAAATCCCACCCTACCCGTGGTTGAGATGCCCTTGAGCAAAGCATCCAACCCCACACTGCTCCAGGGATTGTAACTAAAACCCTCTAAATATCTGTAAGTTGCTCTAGATAAGATAGGTGTAATGTAATAATGTGTTTTTGTATGGAATACTGTGTTTGTGCTTACATTAGGCATCGGAACACTCTTCATGCCCGTGTGTGTATTATTCCAATACATTCCATTCCATTTACCTTATCTTCTGTCTTCACACACACAAACACACACACACACACACACACACACACACACACACACAAGAGAACCATAATTTATGACTGCAAATTACACACACACACACATACACACACACACACACACACTCCTCCCCTTTCCCTAACCTGTAATCTCCCCTGTTATCAGTGAGGGTGCTTATCGAGTGGCTGCTAATTGTGATTAATCGAGTGGCAGCTAATTGCAGATTAACACGTTGTGCACATTAGTTTTATCTGATGGCCCGGAGGCTGACAGGATGTGCCGAGAGACAATGGCCATGTTCTCTTCTGCTGGTGACTCCTTGTAGGTCTGATTTTGTGCAAAGAACTTGATGAACATGTTTTATAGTCCACAGACCTATACTAGCTTGTTGAAAAAATAGTATAATATGGGACCTTTAAGCCTGATTGGTCTGCCTGTTTTTGAAGCCTATTTGGTGCCTGACTGTGCTGCCTTTGTTGAAGAGCGTATTTGTTCACTGTTTTTGGAATGTCTCTGTTCCCGGATTAATTTTGTTGCTGTGCCTTAATTATTAAATAAGTTTTCTGTGTCAACTTTGTTCTGCGATGGAATCTTTCAGAAGCCTAACATCGTAATTGTACATGACATTCAAAATTCATTAAATTGCATCTAGAAAAGGTGGTTACGAGTGCAACTTCTATGTTTGATGTCCTTATTTTCCTATTTTATGACCCACTTAAACATTATTTTTCAATTCTACATTACATTGTAACATTTAGAAGAGACAGTCCAAAGCGACTCAGAAGCGTAATTGTTATGCTTGTTAAGTGTATTTTACACATTACCCTACCTTATGGTTTTCCTGATTATACATCACAATACGTTGTATTATGGTCTGTCTAAAGTGGGGTAGTGAGTATGCATACACAGAAATGTATCTGTTGTTATGGCAACTCCTTGCATGGATACACATAATCTGTAACTGTTGTTATGGCAACTCCTTATTACTGCTGCAATAAGGACCAAGTGAGAGATGAGAAAGTGAGAGATGAGAAAGTGAGTCTTGTGTTTTATGTACAGGACTTCCCGGCTGTGTGATAGGAAGGGCAGAACAATGCTGGAGATTAGGCGAGGTCATCTTCTGCGCAGTTAAAAATATTTGGTTCTTGGCACAGTATTGTTGGGAGGTCGGGGATGACGGCTAAACGCTGCACTCTCCAACAGTCTGCGTGACACAGTCTTACTACACAAACACAGCTGAATGCTGCACTCTCACTCAGCCTTAGGACTCATTTCCACCGATTTGACCGTGTACAGTGCGTAGCCGTGTTCAGCGCGTAGCCGTGTTCAGAGCGTTTGGCCATTTCCACTGGACATCTCTGCGTATTCAGCGCGTGAGCGGGAATTCAGCAGGAAGGCCATCTAAGCTCAAATCCAGACACCTCATTTATTGAAACCGCGTAGGACGTACTCTTTCTTCTATAAATTTAGGATGTGCGTAAGTACTGACAAATCGGCATTCATGAAAGGTGCAGTGGTTGGTCGTACGCACAGCAGTAAGGCAATGAAGGAAAGTAATCAGCAAATAAGGAAAGTAATCAGCAAATAAGGAAAGTAATCAGCAATGATACATCCCAATTACAGCGCTCGCGCACGCATAAATTCATTTGCATTATTGAACGCCCCCAAAAAGCCATATGTAATATTAACAATCCCTTTGAAAACCATGTGGATGCACTGCGATTTCCACGTGCACATACACGCATGCCACAGCAGCAACAGGTGAAGGTGAAGGACAAACCACGACAAAACTCTTGTCTGTGTCGGAAATCAAAGGTATTGATGGATGATGTCTTACAAAAATCAAGAGGACACAGTCAAAGCTACACTGCAAGTCACCCACAAACCGATTAACATCACTATCGATGTATTCATAGAAATAAGTGACCCGCTACAAGAAACTGCTTTGCATGCAAAAGTTAAGACTGGCAAATAATTCTGCGACCTTCTTGTCCTTGTTGTTTTGCCAGCCATTTTGCCCTCGTCATCCAATTATTACATTTTGAGTTGTGACAAAGTTACATCTTAGAAAACGTAATTTGTAATCTTTACAATCATTTGTTGTATATATGACTGTGAAGTGTCCATGCTGTGAGGTTGGGGAATGAACACTATTTACAGTGTCGCTATTCTTCAACTGGGTGTTGTGCGTAAGCATGGTCTGAGATGTGTGTATATAACTACACATTTCTAAGCACAAGTGCAAGTTGATAAGTTCCACACTTTGCGCAGGGAGGTTCGTACACACCCAGGCCTGGAATTTCGTCATTTTAGGGGCAAGGCCACTTGGCCTTTTGTGTTGTCAATTTTGTGGAAGGGCATCAGGACCACTATGGCCTTTTGCCAGATATTTTTCAAGGGCACAAAGCCACATTGAGAGGGCACGAGGGCCATGAGAAATTCCTGCCCTGTACACACTCTTTACTCACAGACTCAGTGCTCCCCCACCATTGAGAAATGAGGGCTCAGGAGCACTTAATCAGTGAGACCTGTGAATTACATCATGTTTTTGGTACGGCCTGTAAGTGCAACGCCCACTAGAGCGGGGAAAACATGCACCTAACGCCTAACAACTGAGACCCATACCGAGTTTAGTGTTTACCAGACAGACTGACCGGAAAGTCATCTGTTTCCATAGGAGTTGTCAGGTAGGCTGCATTTAAATAACAGCACTAGAGCAACTCAGATTTGTTTATCAGACATGCTTAAAAAACAACATTTGACCAAAGTGAAGTCAGGTTTGTTTATGAGGCACATTTTAAAAAAGTAACATTTTATCAGTGTGCTGTGCAAGCAAAGTAAAATGCCTTTATAGAAGAGCAGAGAGGAAGAGAACAGTATGAAAACATAATAAAATAAAAGCAGAATGATTATTGAGGAATAAAACAGTATCGATAATAGTACTAATAATGCGGTATCAACTTCGGAAGGCCATCTTGGCTCAAATCCACAAACCAGCAGCCCTGAGTCATTGAGCTAGTGCAGTGCTTCTCAAATAGTGGGGCGGGCACCCCTGGGGGGGGCATGGTGAGATGCCGGGGGGGGGCATGTGGAATCCTGGGGAACATGCTTTTTTTGCCATACTAGAATAAAATGTAAGTGTACATCCAGCACAATACATAGTAAAAATAATATTAATAAAGTTCTTCTTTGTTATAAGTTGATCTATATTTCTTTCTTTTTTTGATTTCTTTCATGTTAATAAAGATTCAATGTTATGCAGGGGTGATCTTTTAACAATTTTGTAGACAAATGATGAAATGACTATTATAGTTGCAGCAAAGACTGTGTGTGTGTGTGTGTGTGTGTGTGTGTGTGTGGGGTGGGGGTTTGTTGTTCCAAGGCGGGCGTAGCACTGATCCAGTGCAGCAACGGCCATCTTGGCTCAAATCCACACACCAGCAGCCCCAAGTCATTCCCCTAGTGTAACGACAGCGTGATGTTTTTGGCATGACATGCTGGAGCACCCACCACAATAGGAGAACACTCTCGTCACCACAGCAACCCCTAACAACCAACACAAATTCCTACCTTCATAGATTTTCATCTCCCTGTTATTAGGCTGGTGGAAGACCATTGGTTGATAGTGGGGGAACACTCGCTCGTCACCAAAGCAACCCCTAACAACCAAGACACATAGAAAACTTCATAGGTTTTTGTCTCCCTGTTATTAGGATGGTGGAAGACCATTGGTTGATAGTGGGGGAACTTTCTCCATCACCACAGCAACCCCTAACAACCAACATGTGCACAGGAATTTTGAGGGGCAGTTGCTCTGGCCTGAAGAAAGAGGAAACCAACCTGCCCATCCAGGGGGAAAAAATTACAAGCTATATGAAGCACATTGTCTTTATTAATATATTCATACGAACAATTGAAACATAATTACACACAATGTCCTATATACTATCTTATCAACTCACTAAGCTTTCAAAAGAGAAGTTGCCTATTCAGGGCCATTTCGACAAAAATCTTCCTCCTTCCTCCTCTATAGACCGCAGGAGGAGGTCAGACAGCCACTTTTGACCACACTGATTTGGAAGACTTGTTTTTACCAGCTTCAGCTTTGGGAAAGAACGCTCTTCTGTTGCAGTGGAGACAGGTAGCGTGGCATAAATTTTAATGAAATTTTAATGAAATAGACTATTCCTCCAAGGTCTGGACATCATTGTCTTCTCTTGCTAATTTAGAAGTATATTTTAGCTTTGCAGGGACTTTTCTTCATCTACCTGGAATGTTTGTTGGAACGTTTATGTCATTTACAACTCTAGTGATGGTCACTCCATCACAATGAGGCTACTTTTATTTTATGAAAAATGGCGATTTTTTGTTTTCATTTTCAAATCTAGGCCTAGGCCTACATTCTATATACATTGAAAGATTTATTATTAGTATTTATGTTCCCTCGGAAGGGCAACGTCAGTCCAGGAGGGCATAGGGGCAGTTGCCCAGGCAACCTGAGCCATCCCCCTGTGCAAGTCACTGCCTAACAACCAACACAAATTCCCAACTTCATAGGTTTTCGTCTCCCTGTGGATAGTAGGGGGAACTCTCTCCCGTCGCAACAGTAACTCCTGACAACCAAGACACATAACCAACTTCATAGGTTTTCGTCTCCCTGTTATTAGGCTGGTGGAAGACAACTGGTTGATAGTGGGGGAACTCTCTCCCGTCACAACAGTAACCCCTGACAACCAAGACACATAGCCAACTGTTATCAGGCTGGTGGAATACCATTGGTTGAGAGTAAGGAAATGAGATTAGGGGCAGGGGTCACCAGGGCTGCGTATCCATTGTGTGCCGGTGGTGTTGGCAGTCCAGTCTTTTGGAGAGCCGATTCAAAACATCCTATCAGCGTACGGGAGTACAACACAATGGGAATGACTGTAACAGATGAAGGTGTGACCTGATCACCTTCTACCACTTTCAGGTCCTCTGCAACCTGTGCACAAATGTGTGTAAGTGTGTGTGTGTGTGTGTGTGTGTGTGTATGACAAGACAGAAAGAAAAGCTGATAATGAAAGGGAAGAGAGACAGACAGATAAACAGAGAGGCAGATAGACAGAGAGAGAAATAGACAGAGAGAGAGACACAGAGACAAAGAGAGAGAGAGAGAGGGAGAAAAAGGGGGAGAGAGACAAATAAACAGAGAGAGAGAGTGAGAGAGAGAGAGAGAGGCTATGTAGGAACACTGAGCGACATCACTGACATTAGACAGCACACAACCACAGGCCTCGCATGTCACTAGCATCTGACTGCTGCCACCCACAGGCTGTCTTTGGTCTCCACTTCCTCTTCTTCTTCTTCTTCTTCTTCTTCTTCTTCCTCTTGTTCTTCTAGCACATTCTCCCTCCTCTATGTCTCAATTCTTCCAGCTGTTCCCTCCCTCACTTCTCTCAAACACCCTCCTGCAT